>RJWM01000512.1:0-211631 GCA_004363535.1 Dasyprocta punctata | reverse complement strand
TTCTCAGAGAAAGAAATACAAATGGCAAATAAATATAAGAAAAAATGTTCAACATCAATGGTCATTCGAGAAATGCAAATTAAACAATGCTGATATTTCATCTCACCCCAGAAAGAATGGCCAAGATTAAAAAATCAACCAACAACAAATGCTGGAGGGGCTGTGGGGAAAGAGGAACTCTTCTCCACTGTTGGTGAGAGTGTAGACTGGTGCAGCCACTGTGGAAATCAATGTGGAGAGTCCTCAAGAAGCTAGGATTGGAGACCCCATTTGACCCAGTTATCCCACTTCTGGGCATTTTCCCAGAAGAATTGAAAACATCATGCCACAATTATATATGTGCACCCATGTTTATAGCAACCCAATTTGTAATAGCCAAATCTTGGAAACAACCCAAGTGCCCATCAATCAAGGAATGGATAAAAAGAGACGTGGTATTTTTATACAATGGGTACTACTCAGCCATCAAGAAAGACTGCATTGAGACTTTTATAACTAAATGGACACAACTTGTGACCATGCTCATTAGTGAGATAAATCAAACTCACATGTGTAAATACCATATTGTCTCCCTAGTATAAGAAACTGGAACAGTATATATGATGTAAAATGTACAATAAATACTGTGTAAGGGTGAGAAATTGCTTAAAGGGGAAAAGTAATTGGGAAAAGGGAAAGGAGAAAAGAGTGAAGGGAAAAGGTAAAAAACATAAATTTGTATTTATATATACGTAAGATAGCTAAAATTACTACACTACTAAATGTACTAGTTATTGAAAAAGAACAGTTAATACTCATACGATTGGATCAATTTTACATGTCTATATCTGTTAATCTAAACAACCCTTTTGAAGGTAACAATACGCAATATTGCAACCATTGTCAAATTCCTATCATTTTGTTTTGTAAACCTACAGTGTTACTGTTGTAGATTTGTTGTTGTCATTTGTTTGTCTATTTTGCTTTTTGTCTTTCTTTTCTGCATCTTTTTTCTCTTAAATAAAAAAAAAATGAAAAAAAATCCCTGGCCCAAGATTGAAACATTTTTAGGTAAGTGGATGCAACTTGAGACCATACTCATAACTGAAATAAATCAGATTCACATATGAAAATACCGTGTTGTCTACCTGGTGTGAGAAACTGAAAGAGTAAATAAGGACCAAAATGTATAACAGATATTGTGAAATGGTAAGAAATTGTTCAAAAGGAAAGAGAAGCTAGAGTGTGGAAAGGAGGAAAAGAAGGAAGGGAAAGGAAAAAAATACAAGATAATTATACTACTAATTTCTCTTAATCTATAGAAAAGAAAGGTTTGTGCTAATATCATTTGGAAAATTTTCTATGCCCATATCTTGTACTCTGAGTAACTACTTTAATGATAGCAATATGCAGTATATTAACTATTGTTATTATCCTATCATTTTGTTATAAAATTTTGCTTGATTTTTTCCCATAAAATAAAACCTTAAAATGGAAATGAAGTTTTTGTAAATAAGGAGTGAAAGAGGGGTTGAAGAGAGGGGAAGGAAATGGAAAAAAAGAATAATCAAAATATTTTGTGTATAGGTACAAATTTCCTATGATGAATGTGATCATATTGTATATCTAAAATATACCAATAAACTTAACTAATTAAAAACAGCAAAAAAAATGCAGTCAGAACTACAAGTTAAATTAGCACAGCTGACAAAATTTCAGCAGAATGTACTTCATTATTCTAACCAGAAGAAAAAGGGAATGAAACACAGGCAACAATAATCACAGAGTAGGAAAAGAGAAATTACAGAACAGGAAGAGAGAAAATGTTCCCCAGTTCTGGGCCTTAAACCGCACACAAGTCTCAGACTGAACTTTGAACTACATATGTATGGGACAAACTCAACACAGCACAGCAAAGGCTGAAAGAGCTGAATTGAGAATTGGCTGAACTGAATCACCAACCAGAGAGTGAGATCAACACCACAGTGAGTCTAATCTGTTGTGCCACCTGCTGAATGAAAAATGTCAGCATTCTTTGGAGGGAACATAACAGAAGCTATAGCATATATGACAAAAAATTTACAATGTGTATAATACAAAAAAAAAATAGCAGAAAGAACTAGGAAAATCTGCTCCATTCTCAAAGTCTGTCCAGAGATGACCCAGATATTGAGATTATTAGACAAGGATTTTAAAGCAACTATTATAACTGTGTTCAGTGAAGTGGAGGAAAATATGTTACAAGTAAATAAGAAAATATTAATGGAGAAATAATAAAATTAGTAATAGGAATTTTATGCCTCAAAGCAACGAAAGATTTTCAGTAACAGTTTGACTAGCAAAATGAGATGCCAGAGAAAAGAATGAACTGCTAGGCATGGTGGTGCACGCCTTTAATCCCAGCACTCAGGAGACTGAGGTAGGTGGAGCATTGTGAGTTTGAGGCCAGCTTGGGCTACAATGTGAGCAAGGCCGGCCTGAGCTACACAGTGCAACCCTGACTCAACAAAAAATTGGGCCAGGAGTTTGGCTCAGTGTCTTAAGCGCCTGCTTGGCAGGCGCAAGGTTGTGAGTTCGATCCCTGGTACTGACAAAACAAAAAAAAGAATGAACTGGGAGAAAAATCAATAGAAAATAAATAATATAAGAAGAAGGAGAAAAATCAGAGTATCAAAGTTCTAAAGAGACATCAGTCCAGTGGCTTAAGCACCTGCCTGGCAGGCCCGAGGTTGTGAGTTTGATCCCCAATACCGACAAAAAAAAAAAAAAAGAGAGAGAGAGAGACAATATCAATATCCTACCCCTGCAGGGTAATTGGTAGCCCAAAAGTAATGGACAGAATGGAGCAAAAAAATTTTTTTTGAAAAAATGATATCTGAGAACCTCACAAACTTCACATAATTTCATAGTCAAGAAATTTAGTGAACCCCAATTGAGATAAATTGAATAAAAAAGCTCCAAGTAAGTTATGGAAAACCAAAGGCACAGGTGAAATTTGAAAGCAGACAGAAGGAAACAATACATTGTTTACAGGGAAACAATAATTCAAATTAGCATGAAATTTAGACAGCACTTAAATCAGAAGACAGTGAAAGAAAGATTTGCAGCACGCTAGAAGACAAAAAAAAAAAAAAAAAAAAAAAAACCTCAACCCTGAATTCTGCACCTAGCATGAGCATGTATATCCTTTCTGTATCTAGCATTCTGTTTCTAGCATCTACTGTATATCCTTTTTGAAAATGAAGGTAAGATGCTGAGGATCTGGCTTGTAGCAGATGGCTTGCTAGTGTGTACAAGGACCTGGATTTAATCTTCAGCATGAGACAGAGCAGGGGCAGTTATAAAGGCAAAATGAAGACATAGTCAGATACACTGAAACTAAGAGAATTACTTACCAGCCAAGGGGAACTATGAGAACTACTAAACAAAATTCTTCAGTTAAAGAGAAATCATACCAGAGAAAAAACTGAATTCTCAAGAACTGAATGAAGAGAATCAAGGCAAGTGCAAAAAGGTCATGTTTAAATTTTCAACATTAAAGTATAAAAAATTGTAACATTGTAGAGTGTGTAAGGAGATGTAATATATAGGTTGACAAAACAACAAAAAAGTGGCATGGAGTGTGTAAGAGAACCATATGGTTGTCAGATTTCTCCACTTCTTGCAACTACTTCGGTGTTAATTCTAAACTAAAATATTAAGGTTATATATTATAACTCTTGGAGAAAGGATTTTACAATTGTTCACAAAGTAATGCAGAAAACAAAGAGATACAACTAAAAAAGCTAACATAATAAAACGGAAGACAAAGTATTATTAAATCTTAGAAAAGATTTTAGACTGAATAATGAAACACAACATATCTGAATATGGAATGTGCAACTATGCACTGTTTAGAAGAAAACTGGTAGCTTAAAACAAAAGGATGTAAAGTATGAAATCAACAATGAGGTTTCACCTTAAGAATCTGGTTTACAGAAAAGGCAAATATGTTCAAAGTAAGCAGAAGGAAGAAAATAATAAGTATAAAGACATAAATCAATTAAATAGAAAACAGAAGACTGATAAGAAAATTAACAAAGTCAAAATCTGGTGCTTTAAAAGTATCAACAAAATTGAACCACCACCTTCAGCTAGATTATTTATGAGAGAATAAAACTCTCCAGTATCAAGAGTGCATGGGAGTTTTTACTACAGAATTTAAAGACATTAAAGGATGAGTAACATTATAACCTTATGCCAGTATGTCTAGTAATTTAGATAAGATAAGCAAATCCCTGAAAGTTGCCATTTACCAGAATTAGCATAAGAAAATCTGAATATGCCTATGAAAATTTTATTCATTATTGAAAATCTCACTGTAAGACATCCAGGCCCAGATAATTCTCTGTAATCATTCAAGAAGGAAACTTCATCAATCTTATACAGATGTTCTCAGAAAATAGAGAAGAAAGGAGCACTCATTTTATGAAATTCTTATAATTTAATACTAAACCTTACAAAGACATTTAAAAAGAAAAAATAAGACAGACTGACAGATGCAGCTCAGTTGTAGGGTACATGCCTAGCATGTACAAGATCCTGGCTTCAATCCCCAGCAACACAAAGTCAATTAAAATTTAAGTGAAAAATAAAGAAAATTGAGGCCAGGATTATAGCTCAGCAGCACAGCACCTGCCTGGCAAGCATGAGCTCATGAGTTCGATCCTCACTACCAAAACAATAATAATAATAATAATAACAAAAATATTACATACTGATATCACTTATGTGTATGGACGCAAAAAAGCTTAAAAGAATATTAAACAAATTAAATCCCAAACTATACCTTTTTAAAATAACAGTGTATTCTCACCTAATATAGTTTAACTCTACTTAATTGCATTGATTTGTGTATCACTATAATTAGTAATATTAACACAGTGGAGGAGAAAAAATTATACTTCAATAGACAGCGGAAACGCATTTGATAAGATTTAACATCCAGCCGGGTGTGGTGGCACATGCCTTTAATCCCAGCACTTGGGAGGCTAAGGTAGGTGGAGCGTTGTGAGTTCGAGGCCGGCTTGGGCTACAACTCGAGCGCAAGGCCGGCCTGAGCTATACAGTGAGACCCTGCATCAAAAAAAAACCAGGGCCAGGAGTTTGGCTCAGTGACTTAAGCGTCTGTCTGGCAGGCACGAGGTTACGAGTTCATGCCCAGGTATCGGAAAAAAAAAAAAATTAACATCCATTCATGATAAAAAATAAATAACTCCAGGAAACAATGAATCATGAAGACAGCATCCTCATTATGACTAAAAGAATCTTTCAAAAAAAAACTTACAACATTTTATTTATGCTTTCCCCTTAAAACTGGAAACAAGGCAAAAATGGCTCATTCTTACCATATCTGTTCAATACTTTTCTAGGCACCCTGGCCACACAATATGACAAGGAAAAGAAATAAAAAGAATAAAAATTATAGAGGAAAGATAAAGGTGTCCCCATTTACAGGTGACAGGACTTTTAGCTGAAAAATCTTGAAGAACTTACAAAACTGACCTTAGTAGTAAGACATGAATAGCTCAAATTTGTACAATACAAGATTGCCTAATATACAAAATCATTTACATTTTTATATCTTAATAGCAAGCACTGGAGCATTTTTAAAATACATTGGTAACCAAAATTGAAGGCTGACATAAATGGAGACATACCACATCTATGGATTGGAAGACTCAATATTACTAAAATGACAATTCTCTCCAAACAAATCTATAGAGTCAGTGCAATCCCAATCAAAGCCCAGTAGGATTTGTAAAATAGAAAATAGAAACTGATTCTAAAATGCATGAAGAATAAGATCACCAAAGAACTTTTTGAAAAGAAAAAACTCAACGCTTTATGCTAATCAAATCCAAAATGTACTATTGTAAGCTTAAAGGTTAAAAAGTCCTAGTAAATGCTGAGTATAGGAAGCCAGACACAAAAAAGTATATACCAGTAATGGTGAACCTTGTAGAGATGAGTGCCCAAATTGCAATCCAAAATGCACTTATTTATTGCAAAGTCTCAACACTGCAATAAAACCTGAACACTGAGGCTTTAGTTTAGGAAAAAAAAAAAAAAGTCTCATACATTAACATCTTTTGCCTTTAAAAAAAAATGCCTACCATAGGCTCATCACCACTGGTATACCTTATGGTTCTTTTTTTGTAAAATTCGAGAAAATGCAACCTATCATATAGTATCACAGAAAACAGTGATTAGTTGAAAGTAGGAGAGTGAGAACAGGGATGGATTGCTAAGGGTGCAGTAAAATGACAAGGTTCAGTGTCTTCCTTGCAGTATATTTATGCATTGCACATGGCACAACTGTGCAGTTGTGCAGTTGACTGAACAGAAATTACACCTTGATAAGGTTGCAAATAAAAAAAGAGGAATTTCACATCACAAATATGAGGCTAGCACGGGCAGCCTAGCAAAACTCTCTCCAAAAATATTTCTTTTCCTTTTTTTAAGTAAGGAGCTGCAGATGTATTTCAGTGGTAGAGTGTTGGCCTAGTATTTGTGAGATGCTTGCTTAGAATGTGTGAGTTCTGGGATTCAAGCCCCAGGACTCCCCTCTCCCCACCCACGTCATTTTCTTAAACATTTTTATTTGAATGTTAAAAGAAAAATCTATTGTTCTCCTTTAAACTTCTGTAGTGGTAGTTTGCAATAGATTCATTGTGAGTCTGCGGCCTCCCTGCCAAATAATACTTAAGAGTGAAACCACAATGCCCTTCTACCCACCTAACCCAGAAAACAGTTATCTATCCTGAAGTGAGGCTCACTAACCACTGTGGGAGCCGTCAAGTTTCTCTCAAAGCAAGCTATCCTGTGATAGAGTAGCAGAGGTCAGAGAGAATCTCTCCACTGTGCTTTTCACTCTCCTGAGAGTGTCTCTGATTCTTCCCTTTCTGTGCCATCCTAATCCCTTTTTCGCCTTTCCCCACAGCCTAGTCTGCCTCCCTTTCCCATCCAGCCGGGTTTTCATTCCCAGCTCTTCAGCTGTCCCACAGAAGTGAGCCCTGAGCACCGTCCAGGCCCAGAAACCCAGCCCCACGCCAGCACCAATCCCGTCTCAATCCCAGCCTTGTCTTCCTTCCCGATTATTGCGGGCCTAGAACCTGTCAAAGTGGATTAGAAGCGGAACAGAGGCTGGTCAGGTATCACCACCTCTCCCCACACCGTCCCAACGAAGTCACTTGCGCCCCAGTCAGCAGACTCCTGTCACCTGGCTCCAAGGTCGCCCCTTCCGTGATGTGATTCAGGTGTCCTGGCTGCGATCCGCGGCGGCCTGCGGGGTATCTAACCAGCCCTTGCACCCGCAAGGGCCGGGTGGGATGCAACGGCTCACCAGAGAAGAGCGGACACTCTCGGTCGCCAGGCAACGAGACGCTCCCCTCCTCCGCCCCAGCTCCTTCCCCACCGCCCCGCCCCTGCCCTGCCGCAGAGAATCCCGTGAGCTGTGCAGCCCACCTCGCACCCTCAGCCGCTTGGAACCGGCTCCATTGCCGCGGACTCCGAGCCTGCACCCTGGCCGATAGGCCTTACTTCTCTAGGTGGGGAAGACGCTGGTCCCGAAGAACCTCCTGGACTGGAGCCGCCTGGATTGGCTCCCTCGGCCCAGCTTACCCAACTGCCTCCTTAGCACTCTTGTTCCCACTCCATTTAAACGAATAAAGCTGAACCTCGAGACTTACAACCAGTTGCTTTGTCTGCTTTTAAACGACGGCGAAGGGTACATTCCAGGGGTGTACTTCCATTCTGTCCACTGTCAGTGCGACTTGTGGGAGCTGCAGAATCTCAAAGTCAAAAGCACGAGATTCAGATTTCTGGAAATTTCATTTTTTTAAATTTCGTATGATAACCTTGGATTCAGCCATGTTCAGAATTTCTGATGTGGATTAAATAAGTAAGGCAACAATTTGCCCTATCCGTTAAATTGAATGTACACATAATTGACCCAGCATTTCTACTCCTATAGTTGCGCATGCATGCCTGTAGGTTGGAAAAAGATGTATATTATTCGTCGCAGATTCATTAATAATAGCTGAAAGCTGGAAACAACCCAAATGCCCACCAAAAGCATAATTCACAAATTAATTGTGGTATATTCATGAAATGTTGTACTTCACATCAAGGAAATGTGCAAACTTCAGCTTTGAGGACCAGCATAGATTAATTACAAATGTAATGTTAGAAAGAAGTCAGACACAGAGGGGTACATACTGTACTAGTCTCTCATACACGGTTCAAATCCAGGCCAGCACAAAGAGCTTATGGCTGCATAGCATTCTACAGATAAACAGGAGAAAGTGCTAACCCTCAAAGTGCAGGTGATAGACATCTTCAGCGAGGGGAAGGTGATGGTGAGGGGTGGACTGTACTGGAAAAGTCTTAGGAAGCTAGCAATGTTCTTTAATCTTGGGGGTGGCTATTTGGGTTTTCTTGTCGTGATAAACTATATGGAGGCAGGCACTTAGGCATCTTCAGGGTTTGGGAAGGAAATCTTATGTTCAAAAGCCAGACAAAACCAGGCTGGGATGCTTAGCTTTGCCTCTTGGACAAAGATACTTTTCTCTGGGTTTCAGCATCTTCCTCTGTGAGATGGATATAATAATCTCACACTGCAATTTTGTTACTGAGCTGTGTTCAAAAACTAGTCACAAAATGAGAAGCATTTTACAGAAAAAGGATCACATGCCACACCCTGTGGGTGCTCTGTGGAGGCTGCTTCACTCAGGAGTAAGCTGCTCTACTTTCCTAATTAAAATAGTGAGCATACAGCCAAATGTTTCTGAAGTGACTAAATGTTCCTGGAACTACCCTGGATGCTGCACAAAAACCACAAACAGGCCATGCTGCTAAACTAAGAAAAAGTTTAAATTCATGTTTGTTGGAGGTATATCTACCGTACAACCAAGAAAAACTTGCATGATAAACACATACTATTGATAAATCAAGCACAGTGGCATACAACTCTGATCCCAACTACTCAGGAGGCTGAGGCAGAATTACTTGAGCCTAGGAGTTTGAGGCGAGCCTGGACATTATAGGGAAAGCTTCATCTGCTCCTTCCAAAAATTGTTCATTGATACTTTGTATAATCAAAAATGGTATTTAAGTATTCATATTATAGGACCACAAATCCTTTAGTTAGGTACTATTATTATCTTTATTTTACAAGTAAGGTATTGGTGTTCAAAGGGACTTAAAAATGTAAAAGAATTCTCCAAGTTTCCTAGCTGATAATCCTGTGCTAGTAACCTGTATTTTAGGTTTACTTTCAGAAGGAGGGAGACAGAGAGATAGACACAGAGAGAGAGGGAGAGACAGACAGACAGAGAGACAGAGACAGAGACAGAGACAGAAAAAGAGACAGACAGAGACAAAGACAGAGAGACAAAGACAGAAACAGGAGTCGGGAAGGAAGGGAGAAACAAAAGAAGAGGTCAGGGATAGGAAGGAAGGAGAGAAAGAAAGAAAGAAAGAAAGAAAGAAAGAAAGAAAGAAAGAAAGAAAGAAAAGAAAAGAAAAGAAAAAAAGAGGGAGAAAGGAAGAGGAAACAGAGAAGACTGAGTTAGTAGTTGCTCTAAAGTCATCTCAGCTTCACTGTTGGCACTTTAATGCCTTCATATGAAAATGTTAAATTCTTTTGGTACCACTTTGAAGAGGGGAACTAGACTTAGAGGAACAGCATAAAATTGTCCAACCAGCTACAGAAACACTATGATTTCACCTAGTTCTTGCCAGTCTCCAACAATCACCTATACTACAAGTAAAAGATCCCATATTATTGTCCAACTTTCACGCCTCTGCCTCCAGAGTATCAGAGGAATACAGTCCAAACACAGCTCTCTGAATAGATTGCAAGTCTCTTCACAATTAGGGCCTGCCCAAAGGCTTAAATATTTGGAAAACAGATAATTAAAGTGTATCTTCATATTATGTACCATAATAAATTCCAACTGGATGAAAGACTTTGAATTCTATAAGTAAGACTTGCAAGCATAAAGTCACAAAAGGAAGATACTTTAAATAAAAGTACTGATATTTTGAAAATGCTTTAAAAATAAACAAAATTATAATATAAATGAAAACCTGGTGAAAATATACATTATGGTAGAAATGAGATGGATCTCTTTAGATGAGAAATAGACAAATGCTCAAAAAGAAAGTATGAACAAGCAGTTCCTAAAAGAAGAAACATTATGTTCACTAGAAATAAATATAGAACTCTACTGATAACCTCAGAAATGCAAATTAAAGCAGTGTTACAATTCTCACTTATCAAATTATAGAGTTACTAACAGTGTTCATAGGAGTGTGGGAGCAGGATCACTAATAGATTTCTGCTGCATGGTTAGTAGTAAAATGTCTAAAAAGCCTTAAGTAATCACATTTTTGTCTCAGCAATTTCACTTTTATGAGCTTTCCCTACATAGAGGTCTGCAAATTTTAAAAATAGTGATATTAAAGCGCAGCTTTAATCATTGGAAAGCAGGATTCTTGTCTTAAAAGCACATACCTATTGATTACAGAATTTTAATTGTTGGCCATACCTAAATAATGTCACTTCTTAGGATTAGTCAAAACTGAGTTGTTGCCAGGACATAGGCCTGAAAAGAACGGAGCTCTAGATTTAAGGTTCTAGAGATAAGAGAGCTGTGACATTCACACTTTCAGAAATATGCATGAATATTTACCATGAGCCCTCAGTCACTGTACCCAGTTCAGACACCATTTACATTATATAATTTACCGCTAACATAAGCCCCACACCTCAGCTCATCGATGGAAAAAAAAAAAAACCTCAAATACTATCATTATTAGGTTTTAACATCGGTTACCTTAACAATGGTACAAAATGTAAATCAGCAAATTAAAGTGGTGAGTACAAGCAGATAAAGTCCCAAGTTTGCTGCCCTACTAGACCCAGAGGCAGCCTTGTCTACAGAACATAGCTACTATACAAACCCTGGGGTCTTCGTGTCTGCACACAAAGAGAGTGATGGGAAAGGATAGAGTGCTTTCATGCATTATCCTATGAGGATATCACTGGAAAAAACCAAAGACTTTATAGTTCACTTCCACGAGTCTCCACTACTCATCTCCTCAAGTCCCCAAAGGAAACACAGCATGCTTTAAAAGGTTTAACAGAAGGAGAAAAAAAGTGGAGGAGGAGAAAAAAAGAGGGAGAAAGAGGAGAAAGAAGAGAAGGAAGAAAAGAATTGAGGGAGAGTAGCAGAAGGGGGAGGAGGTAAAAGAAAAAAGGAATTGAAGGAACTGTTTACATGAGTGTGGGTGGTGCTAAAGGGAACTAGAGACATCAAGAGTTCTCCAAAGACTAGCAACTACAGGGGGATATTACTGTCTTAATCTGAAGAGCAAGGGAAAAGGAGGGGCTAGTAGAGTCCAGGAGAGCTAACGCTGTGGAAGAGGGGCTGCCTGGTAGGGACTATAAACATAGAAAGAGGATGCAGAGGACAAAGCCACAGGGATACAGGGAGAAAGCCAGAGAAATAAGTGCTCTTTCCACTCACTGTCTTCCTAAACTTCATCCCTGTACCATTGCTGCTTACGGTCAAATCCCATTGGAAGCCCAAAGGTAAGAAAACTGGGCAACATGGCCAATAGACGTCAGCCTCCTGGCGTCAAGAGCATGTTATAGGAGAAAGCTAGACAGTACAAGAGAATAACCAGCAGTGTCTCCTTCCTAAAGTTGCCTGGACTGTTGGTAAACCACAGAAACTAAAGCACTGAGGCAGCTTCCCCTGACTCATGGTCCTGTCCTAGTGTCAGCTACCTCCAGCCTTTCCAGACACCTTGCCTACCCCACTTGCCCCATAGTGACCTGATGAACAGGTGCCAGCCTTCTGTTTAGATGCCTAGACTCTGACATGGTTCTAACATCTAAGCTTAGGGAGTTCAGTAATAGACCCTTGGGAAGCTAGCCATCTTTTTGCCTCTGAAGTATGGTCCCTGGCCTGATCATGGCCTTCTTAAGGTCAGATAAAAATAGTAAGCACTGGACCGAGGATATAACTCAATGGTAGAGTTCTTGCCTAGCATAGAAAAGCACCGTGTCCAATCTTTAGCAACACACACACACACACACACACACACACACACACACGGGGGTGGGGGTGTGGAGTGGTTGGGGGTACAGACAGACTAAGAGACTAAGCAGAAAGAAATCCTGGAGTAAAACTGCCCATTTGGAAATAAAAGATACCAATAACACTGAAAAGCCTCGTCCAAAGCAGGTGTACTGGGCTGAAAATTAGAGATTTATTTCTCTTAGAGATAGAAGCTGCTGTTTAGCATTCCAGTTATACTTTACACCTCCAAAGGGCTTTGTTTAAGTAATACACTAGAAATTTTGCTGAGTTTGAGGTCAGGACCATTCCTTTCCTAAAGGTAGGTATGTAAGACTATTATAGGAGTTTTGTAGCCTAAACACTGAGCTTAGAGAAACCATGCCTGGTTTATGCTTAGAAAAACTAACAGATCTCCCTAAGTAAGCTGTAAAAACAGAAGCTGCATTTAGCCAGAGATCGCTGTCTGGGACTTCTATGTACCAGCTCACTTTCCCTGTGCTCACCTCCCCCAATACCAATCCAAAGAAAATTAATACACTTTGAAGCTATGCTGTTTTTCTGTTCTCCAGTGAAAGAAATATTTTACTCACCTGGATTCTGATTACTTAGTAAAGCAAAATTTAAAATTTAGTAGGAGCTTGTACACAGAACCCTCTTAGCCCATCCAAGTTCTGTCTGAAATTCTCAAGACAAAAATCTCTCCACCCACAGCTGAACTCCAGCCCTTCCATATCTGCTCAGCAGAAGGGGTTAATCAATTCATGAATCTTCATCTCAGCAGATAGATCTATATCTAGGGAAACCTTTGTGTGATTTGGTCTTCTCATACAGTATGTTTGTCTTAATTAAGCTTCAACACCTCACTAAGCTTTCTTTCACATGCAAAGTAATATTTAAGGTCTTTAATATTTGAAGGATCCACCATAAGCCCAGCCTGCTTGCTTCATTTCAGATGGACTTGCATTTCCAGGAAGAAACTTTTTTGGGGGGAAATTTAAATCAAATAAATCTCAAAGACAGCAACTAAAGCTTTCTTGTTATAATAACATCCTGGATTTTTAGGATTTGAGAAAATGTCTAGGTGCTGCTTCGCCAAATGAGTAGTAAACGGTTTCTTCTAATTCTGTCCATGAAGAAGGAAGTGGAGGCAGGAGAAAGTAGTCAAAATCAAGGGCAGCTGTGTCTCAGTTCTCCTCAATTTCAGATACTGAAGGTTAGAGTGGGCTCTCAGGAGCCTACATTCAGTTTCATTTTCTGCTTCCCCCTTCCTTTCCTTGGATCCTGGACAAATTCCAGGTTTTTCTGATGTCACCCTAGCACAGGTGGAGCATGGGAGAGAGACATGCTCAATACCCCCAAAGACTGCAGATGGAGCTCATGAACCTGAAGTCAGACAACCATTTCAGGAGCCCGGATGAGCCTTGGACAGGCTCCTCAGGCAAGATCCTCCTCCCCTCTCATCTAAGGGACAGGGAGAAGGGATAATTGTCCTGCTGGCCTGGTTAGGTTCTGTACAGCCCAAGTAGATCCCAACCCCCTTAAGCTTCTTTCTCCCAGAAGATCTTTAGGGGGCCTGATGTAGTCTCTGGATCCCCACATGAAGGCACATTTCCTCTGCCATCCATCAAGGACTCTGCTGAGAAGATAGGGAGGGAAATTATTGGCAGAATCTAAAAGGACACTGAGACCCAGGCCCAACTCGCTGCTCAGTCTCCACTCCAGAGCTCCTTCCTCCTCACTGACTATAGCCCAAAGTCACTGCTACCTCCAGGGAGCCAGGTTGGAGACCCCCAGCACAAGACTTGAAAACGAAATGGGTGGCACACCTGGGTTCAGCCCACTGACTAGACACTGTCCCAGCATCCAGCACTGCCCAGATTCCCAGAATTCCGTAGAAGTCCTTTATTTGTGCTACCATTTAATGTGTACATACTCGGTTTGCAACTGGTATGAGGTGAGTTCTAATGTGTCCTTGTATAGTGTATACCACAATACAGATAGGAATCCAGGTCTAATTCCAAACCCTGGATTTACTAACATGCTACTTTTGTTTGCTCATTGTGTTGAGTCTGTCCTCACTGGAGTCTGTCTGATGGTAGTCTTCAAGACTCTCAGTCGGAGACATTAGTGGCCTGGTGGCACCAGCCCTGGCCAGGGAAGTGTGAGAACACTGGACAGAAGCCTTGCTGGTGAGGCTCTTCCTTGGCATGCAGGTTGGGACAGGCTCTGCTCTGGCTTGCTGCTAGTGTCTTTGAAAATTCTACAAAGTGAAAAGCAGGAAGGTTTTTTGTCCAAAACCTACCATAAAAGAAGAGAAACGCTCATGATGTGATTGTTCCAAAAGTCTTCTCTTGGAGTAGTGACTCTGTCACCTCAGGGAACTGACCTCCTCCCCGTAACAGTTTCTGTTATAGGTTCACATTTGTCCTCATTATGTTACACAGGGAAGCTGTGCAAAATAAAATGCTGGTACAGGGACATCAGGTCTGACCCTATGGCACAGCCACTCTGGCAGTTTTGTTCCTATCACTGCCACTGCAAGAATCTGGGCTTTGATCCAAGCTCATCATTTGGGGAAGGCAGGATAAAAGTGTGGGGCTGCCAGCAATTTTGATTCCAGTTCAGTAGCATTAGGACCAAACTCGTGACCGTGCTCCCCTCACCTCAGCTCTAAGCCCAGTAGGTATCGTCACACATCCTCTCTTGCCCTGGCTTCCTCTGTTGCTCATCTCTGGGAACAGTGGCCTGGTTATTCCCCTTCCAGCACCTGCAGGAGTGTTAGATGCTCTAGTGTACACTAACCTTCAACCTCAATACTGGGCTTTATTTATTAAAAGCACTTCTGGAGGAAGGTCTGCGGGGAAGGTCATGAGGAGGTCAGACAGAACTAGCCACTCACAACCGAAGGTATTTTTGCCAGGAGAAGGCTAGTGAATGAGTGGGATCCATCCACAGACTGCATCCTCCAAAATATTTGAAAGAAAACAGGTCTACGCCACAACTGCTGGAACCCTGAGTCTCCAAGATGAGGCCGGCTGGACCTAAGTTCAAAGCCCCTCTCCTGGACAGTGGTGACCAGGTCTGGTTGGGGCTCAGCTGCTGGAAGAGAAGGTATCTGGAAGTAGAGGTTGCAGCCCTGATTGGGAGCCCTGATTGGGAGCGAAGACTGGACCCACACCCACCTGGCAGTGAACTAGGGGATGTGTGGTCACTGGTGCAGCCATGTGGCTTCCCAAGTGATAGCAGCCCAGAAGAGCTGACAGAGGCACTTCCTCTCACAAGGACAGATTCCCCAAATCCTTGCTTCCATGGGGAATAAAACTTTAGGAAAAAGTCAGAAAACTGAAACCAGGGGTGTCCAGTTAGTGCCTTGCAACAACACAGCAGGTTCAGACAGGGATTGATGGTCCTTTAAGAAAATCATTACATTACACAGGGAAGGTGTATAGAATAAAATGCTTTGTATCCTACAGACTGGAAGGCAATCAATGCCTGGTCATTTCCGGAGCTCTGCCTCTTGCCACTGTCCAGGCAGACCCAGGCACTTGGGAGGATCACACCTGTGACTGTCGCTAAGCAAACCTGCCCCACCTGGCCAGGCTTAGTGCCCCAGGCGCCCCCCAGCGCCAGGGTGTGCACACGGAGTTCCGCAAACCAGGCTTGCAACTTCGTCCTGGATGTTTTGCCAGGCTTTTCTACTCACTGAGTGGGCTTGGCTTTGTTTGCCAACTTAAACCTATTATTTAAACATGGACGTTTCCTTTGCAGCTCTGAGTAAAACGTTTTGCTTGATGGAAAATTGATGGGTTTCTTTAACTTTTAATCAATAGCTGCTATCGATAGGTGTGGCAGCTGCCTTTTCAGTGTAAGGATAAATGGAGTATTTGCCTTGAGTCACACACTGACCACCCTATATAGGCTAGGCGTGACTAGTGAGTCCACCCATGTCCAGATACCTGAGAACGGGCTAGTTCCTGATTTAATAATATTACCTGATGGGTTTGGTTAAAATCAAGCATCCATAACACAGGAAGAGCCAGGCCAAAAGGTCTTGAGAATCCAGTGTCCTAGGCTGAGACAGGGTGTCTGCTCTGCCAGAAACATCTGTCCATCCATTCCTTCATTCTGTCAGTTGGGCTATTCACTCCACAGCCCTCTATTTTCCCAGCACACCAGACTGAAGCCCTCTCCTTTGGAAACGTTACAGACAGCAGATATGCTTTGTTTGTTTCTTTTGTTTTTTGTGGTACTGGGGTGAAGTTGATCCTGGGGCCATCACACTGAGGTACATACCAGGCCTGTTTCTAAATTGCGTATTTTGTTTTCGTTTTATCTTGAGACAGGATCTTATTAAATCACTAAGTTGCCCAAGCTAAACTCAAACTCCTAATCCTCCTGTCTCAGCCTCCCAGAGTACTGGAAGGATGTGGTTCAGGATTTGGGAATTTGAGGCTAGCCTGGCCAGTCTCTGAGTTAGGGCAGTTAGCTGGTTGATGCATTCAACAAATCTTTATTGAAAGTCTACTTTGAGCCAGGCGTGGTGGCGCACGCCTTTAATCCCAGCACTCTGGAGGCTGAGGTAGGAGCGTTGTGAGTTCAAGGCCTGCTTGGGCTACAACTCGAGCGCAAGGCTGGCCTGAGCTACACAGTGCAACCCTAACTCAAAAAACCAGGGCCGGGAGTTTGGTTCAGTGACTTAAGCACCTTTCTGACAGGCATGAGGTTGTGAGTTCAATCCCTGGTGCCGCATACACACACACAAAAAAAGTCTACTTTGCTCGAGGCTGTGCTTTAAGGCAGGAATCCCAGCAAAGAATAGGGAGGGAGAAAAATGACAAAGAAATAAATTCAGTTTGCTGTAGGGAAGGGATAAGAGTCCATGGGGTATCTAGAGCAGAAAGTGGACCCAAGGTGGGCCTGGCCCAGCTGGACAGGAAGGTCTGTAAATTCTCACCAGGAACCCCAGAGGGCTGCTCTGTGCTCACCACCACAGATAACATCCAGGGGTGGCCCTGAGTGTTCTTACTTTGACCCACACGTAATAGACAACCAGAACCAGAGCCTTCAGGAAGTGACCAAAATTCCTTCAAAGCTTCCTGGTATCCCAGCAAAGCAAATGCTGTCACAGAGCCCCTTCACGGTGTTTCTGTTAGAAGTAAACTCACTGCAAAGTGAGCGGAGCACTAGTTTTGCTCTGTGACTCATACATAGGACAAAAAAAGTTTTAAAATTACAATGCACCACTTCTAGAGCAAAACTTGGTCCTAATGCTTGCTCTGGAATAGCTGTTGAAAGTCCTTGAAGCATCCACCCAAACAGTGCCCCTCCAGTCAAATTTTAATTTCAGACTGGGGATATGGCCTGCCTGGCAAGTGTGTAGTCCTGAGTTTGATTCCCGGTCCTCCCCACACAAAAAATGAATTTCAAACAATGAATGTGATCTCCCTCTATTTGTGTTGGTAAACTAGTCATTGTATTAGTACAAAGCACAACTTCAAAATTAGGGGGAGATAAGGAGGCTAATACAATAAAACTGCCTAAAATGCATTTTATAGTTTATTTTTCCCAATGTAGGGGTATAATCTATATGATTGATTGTCACAAAACCATTTGTTCCTGGAATCGCCACTGGGTTTCTGAAAATCCTACCCCAGGATGGAACTATGTAAATTTGAGGGTAATCGCAATTAGTCAGCCAAAGTTAAGTCACCAGGGATGACTTAGGGACGCTCCTGTGTGGGGAAGGAGAGAGAGGGGAAGGGAGGGAGGCGGATTGGAGATGACTGTCCAGGAGGAGGAAACTCAACACTCCTCCATTGATCAGGAAGGATTTAGGTTTAAACTGCAAGCCTGAAAGCAAGAGATAAATGTGAATTTATTCCAAACCCTGGGCTTCTCTCACTGCTCTCCAGAAGCTGGACTTCTGCCTTGGTAAGGAGTTGAGATCCTGATGTACCCTGGCCTGAGGTCTGGACTTCTTGCCTCCTAAACGTCTCACACCTGAGCAGCAGGTGGAAAATGCTGTGATCTCAAAGCCCCTGCCCAGTCTATGACACACAGTAGGACCTCAAGTATTCCTGGTCTCTTTCTGTCCTAACTCTAATGTAAGTGGTGTCACATCTCCCAAACTTTCCAACTCATCATCAGGTGTGCATTTCCAGTTCCTCCCCTTGAAGTCTAACTCTAGCAGTTTTGAAGTATAGGGAAAGCCAAAGGAGAGCGTGGGCACTGCAGGTGGAGACTGGGCTGCCCAGGAGGAGGACTGTGAGCACAAAGTAGTTGGCAATTGGGGGACACGACCCAGCGATGCATGAGAGCAGCAGGGACACAGGGCTGGGCAGAGGGCCCCCAATCCGCTTCGGAGCTTCCAGGGAGGGAGGGGACCTGTTGGACGGTGGGACACTTGATTTTTCCTTCCAAGACTGTTGATTGCCCAAGAGGGCAAGTGGCCCTTCCCAACATTTCCCATTTGAATACATGAAAATGTGAGTTGATTTTGGCAAGGGGAAGCTCCATCACGGCCAGAGGGATGGTTTTGTCGCCTGGAGGGTGAGGCCAGGTGGGGAGCAGCTCCGGCTCCGACATCCTGCTGCGGACGAGCCAGGTCCTGGGGTAGGATTTTCAGAAACCCAGTGGCGATTCCAGGAACAGTAGGAGAAGCAGCAAATCCAGTGACTGTTTTTGTTTTCAATAGAATAAGCTAAAGCCTCGGGTGCGTATATGTGTTGGACACACACACACACACACACACACACACACACACGGGCACAGCCAAGGATGCAATCAGAGCAGTAAAGGATTCCGTATAGAACTGGACAGACAAGGCCGGTCGGCTGGTTCCAGGACCCCTACCCAGGGGAGCTGCAGGCTTGTGAGTTGTGAATTAATTCCTTCCTTAAAGACTTACTGAAGGAAAGGGGAGAGGGAAGAAAGAATGAGGGTAAAACGACCAGAGAGCAGCGAGGAGGGAACAGAAGCTGGCACTGGTCGGGCAGCAATGGGCCCTCGGGCCAGGGCCACCCCCCCCCCGCAGGTCCCTCCCTTCCCCTGCCTGGTGCACTCTCAGATAGCCAGGCACGCTCAACGCAGGCAGAAGCTTTACAGCGTCGGCCTTCCTCGCTAAGCTGAGCCAGGTCTCTGTCGGGGTCGGCTTTGAACCGAGTTAAAGACCTCAGGTCTTAGTTTCACTGCGTCTGATTCTCTCTTGCAGGAGTAGGATTTAAGCTACTTATCTGCGTGGGGGGTGGGGACCGTGTAGAAACTCGGACCACCCGGCACCGAGCTTGACTGGGCCCACCCGGCCCTCAACAGGATCTCAGCCCTGACGGAGGAAGGTCGGCGGGGAAAAGGGGAGAGACGGAGAGGGAAGCCCTCGAGGAACTCCGGGGCCACAGCAGAAGCCTGATGCCCCAGGCCCTTCTCCCTGCCCACCCTGCGGTCGTGTTCCACTGTGCTCCTGCGCTCCAACAGGCCACCAGCTGGGCCGGAGACAAAAGCCCGTGGACTTTCCTTCCGTCTGCCTTCTGCTTCACCTCGCCTCTAGAATATTTGAGAAAGGGCTCCTATAAAGGTCATGCTGGGAAGGGCAGCTGAGGCAGGCGAGTTCCATTGCTGGACCCCGTGCTGCCCCTCCTGCAGCCGGACCTGGGGGCGGGAGACAGGGAGGGAGCAGGCCCCAGGGCACAGCAGGAGCTGCTTCCGGGAAGAGCGGGGTCGTTTCCTCGGCTCCCGGCCGCTGGAGTCCCACGCACGCACCCGATCGCCCTAGCTCACTCCGCGGGAGGAGCCCACCTTCCCCGCTACCCAGACCCGCAGACCGCTCCCAGCTACCGCAGAGCCGCAGACTCTTCCTCCTCCGAGCAAGTCTGGCCCGGGACGTCCCAGGAACTGCCACGTGGCTACCTTCGTGGCTCCCCGCCCTGAGTCCACCCACCCTCCCCAGAGTTGAAGATAGGCTTAATTCCCCTGAAAGCGCTGCGCAGTCTTTGCAAGGCAGTTTTGCAATAGCGTGAGGGCATATTTTGGGAAAGAGGTTGTAAATGCGCAGTTCTACAGGATACCTGGCTACTAACTGGCCAGCAGCCCTGAAAAAGCAGCTCTAATATATATATAAATATAAGCATGCATGTGTTTCTCTAGTCAAAGACCCTGATGATTCATTTTGAAACCTCAGGGAAACTAGCTGGCATTTGTTACATTAAAATCCCACCTCCCAAATTTTAGGTGACTAGGAATTCCATTACTGAGGTGGACAGACTGGAAGTTAACTGAAATGCCACCTTTCCTTCGTGGCCTCGGGCAACTCTAAGGACCAAAATCTCTGCTGCAGGACGGGATGCGAGTGGGATTCAATCTAGTCTCGCCTGGGGTGTTCGGCTTGGGCACCTGTGGGAAAATCCAGCGCTGTGTCTCTACGACAGGAGGCGCTGTGTTCGCGGGAATCCCTCTGGCCGAGAACCCGGGAATTTTATTTATTTATTTATTTAGTTAGTTAGTTAGTTAGTTAGTTTTGTCTTTTTGAGACAGGGTCTCACTATGCAGTTCAGGCTGGCCTTGAGCTCACTTTGTGGCTCAGGCTGGTCTCGAACTCGCAACGATCCTCCTGCCTCAGATTCCCCGCCTACCTCACACCCCTGAGTGCTGGGAATACAGGCGTGTGCCACCATTCCCAGAACGAACCTGGGAACTTTAGAGCCCAGCAAGACTTTAAAAACTGGCAGTCCATTCTGCCCCAAGTCTTGAACTTCGAAGATGCGTGGGAGAAACTTCCATCGCCATGAACAAGGGATCTTTTTTGCTTGTCTGAAGTTGACTTTTTAAAGAGTCCAAATAGGTTTGGAAAAACGAGGTAAGAGAAAAATTAGTTGATATTTTCATTGACGCCTTGAAGGCGACAGCGGTTTTTTTTCCTTAGAGCACTGACTTTTTGTGCACCGTGAAACGCTATTACGAAGTTGTTACGACCCATAGAAAACACCCTAGTCGGGCTCGAAGTTGTAGGAGAGCCAAGAGGGCGTTGGAGAAATCGCCCGCGGGAAGGAACAAGGAAGTTAGCACTGAAAGTCCCTGACCAGACTGAGGAAGCTAAGCATCCGTGTACTTTACACTAGAACTGAGGTCCCGCTGCTGATGGGAACTTTGCACAAGAGAATTGGTTGCTGACACACATTCGCAGGTACATTTACACAGTGATGTACCAACTTGTAGTCACAGGGCTAGTCTGCAGTTGGGGTGGGTTCTTGCTAAGTTCCAAGTGGGTTTAATTTCACTCTTACTCCTTTCCTCACAAAGTGATGTTCCCCTCCCTTTTTTGTGTTCAAAAAAGAACTGTAATCCAATGCTTTTATCTTTTTTATTTCCTTAACTGCACATCTTCACCCTCTCTGCTCCCCTGCTGATTTAAGAGATTTGTTTGGTTCAAGGATTTAACGTGATTCTCTTGCTAGATTTCAAGGAAGAAAGATTTAAAAGAACAAAGCATGGTAGGGGACAAAGTATCTATTTGGAAGACAAGTTAAAACATATTTCTTAAAATGAGATTAATTGCAATTTAAACTTTGCAAAACAAGAATATGTTACAGGGTCTTAGTCTCTTTAGGTTTTCTTTTTATGGCTACTTAAGGAAACTTAGTGATTCTACAGGAGAGTACAATACACACATGGTCGGTCACACACACACTCAGAAACACACTCAGTTACACATGCTCAGAAACGCCCAGTCACACACAGACATACATGCACCATATCCCAACCAATCACCAACTCAATTCCTTCATTCAGTCTGGTCTCCTTTCCCAGGATCTATAAGTAACCCACTACCTAGAGCTTCTTAGGAACCAAGAGGCTTTGCATGGAGGAGAATTTCCCAGAAACCTCAGAACTGGTTAGGAACCAAGCAAGAGCCTGAATCCCAGCCCAGCCCTCCCAGGTCAGAGAACTGACCAGGCTCTACCGGCTTGGGCCTGGCCCTTCTTCAGCAACGCAGATGGGTTGCGACCCGACCCTTGCTCTCCCAGCTAACTCGCGCCTTTGGGGCGATGTCTCCTCCCCCTGACCTTTCCCTATCAGAAACTGGAGGGTCGCTTCCAGCTCAGTCTCCAAGCCTACTGACGGGGGTGGGAGGAGGAGCCCAGGAAAGGGAGGACGGCCTGACTTGGATCCGCCTGCTCTAGCATACAGACATCTGCCCTCAGTTCCTTCCTCTTTATGATCGCTGCAGATGACAAGGGGAGTGGAGTGGACTGAGGCGGAAAAAAAAAAGTTATGTCATAAAGATATAAAACGGTGTTGTGACTCACCTGCTGTTAGCCGCAGGTACGAGTTTCGTGGCAGCGCCTCCGCTCTGCTAGCCGGGAGCCCGGGTCGGCCTAACGTCACTTGGCTGGGCTGACTCAGATGACCGGGTTTCTAGTGACGAGGCAAAACCCAGGGCTTTTCCCCTTTTCTAGTCTAAAGCCCGGGGGCTGGGGGGTCCTGTATACTCCGGTCTCCCCGGGTTGAACTTCGGGTCAGCAATCAGGAGGGGGTGGGAGGTCAGGGAACAGGCAAAAGAGCAGGAAGGGCTCGGGACGCGGCAGCAGTCCGGGTCCAGAGGGTGGCGAAGGCGAATGCCTCTGGGGAGGGACCCTGAGGTCACTGAGCACGAACGATTGCAGAGTTGGGGCTCAGACACCACCGCCCCGGCTGGTGTTGGTGGCGCGGTTCCCGACTAGAGTCCTGACCTGCCCGCCCCGCCCCGCCTATTTTTCTTTTTTTTTTTTCCTTTTCCAAAGGGGGTTACACACACACACACACACACACACACACACACACACACACGCCCCGTTTCCCTCTTTCCCTAGCCTCCGGGCTTAAACCAATTACACTGCTTTGCAAACAGAGTGCGGGCCAGGTCTGGGGGAGGGGGCGCGGCGGGAGGGGGCGCGGGGGAGCGCGCGGCGGCGGCGGCGCGGCGGGGAGGGAGGCGCGGCGGCTGGACTGGCGGGCGGCCGCCTCGCAGGTGCACCTCGGGCTTTGTAGGTGCAAGCGTCTTTGTGCGGCGGACAAATGGGGAGAGGACGAGGAGGTGGGCACTCGGGCGACGTAAGATCCACATCAGCTCAACAGCACTCGCTTAGCAGAGGCCGCGCGCTCACTTCCCGCGGAGGCGCTCCCGGGCGCCGCGCTTCGCGGCCGCCGCCAGCCCCCGGCGCTGCCCCCGCCCGCCGCGCCCCTGCCGCCGCCGCCGTGCACGCCGCGCCCCTCAGCGCCCGGCTTCCTCCTCGCCGCGGCGGCGTTGGGCCCGCGCGGGCGCTCGGGTGACTGCAGCGGCCCGGCTCCCCTCCCCCTGTCCCGCGCCCCGCGGCCGCCCGTCGCCTGGCCCAGGGCTGGATGGTTGCGGCGGGCAAGGTGGCTCCAGGATGTTAGGGACTGTGAAGATGGAAGGGCACGAGAGCAGCGACTGGAACAGCTACTACGCGGACACGCAGGAGGTGAGGGGCGGGGACCCGCGTCTGGGGGACCCGGAGAGGTGGGCGCAGGCCAGGGAGCGCGGCTGGCGGGCTGGGGGCGCCTCTCCGGTGCTGCGCCTGCCGGCCCGCTCGGATAAAACCCTTTTCGCGTTTGCAAGACAGAGAGTTTCCGCAAACTCTGGGCTTTGCAAAGCGCGCCTTCCTAGTATTTGCTTCTGCCCTGTGGAGCCCGAGCCGGAGCCGGAGCCGGAGCCGGAGCCGGAGCCCGGGTGCTGCGGGTTGGCGGGCGGGCGGTGACACGAGTTGGAAGCAACTCTGAGAAAGACAGCGCTCGCCAGCCGGGCGGCCCCTGAGCCCCGCCGTTTAATTCGCAGGCAGCCTCTCCTAATAGCGCTCGGCAGCAAAGTTGAGCCTCTTGTTAAATGAACCGATTCCTAAATTTTATAAAACTTGTTCTTCAAAAGCCCTGTTTGGGGAGAACTGTGTTCCTTCTGCTCGAGGACCGCTGGGTGGCGCTGCTGGGAGCAGAATCTTTTTCCAGAATTCGGGGGCAAGAACCTGTTTCTCTTCATTGTCCCCTTAGTGGCTCGTTCATGGGGTTTATTTTACAATGTGCACAAAAGAATTGCGAGGAAAACCAGGTCCAGACAGGACCACCACCATTTTTTCCCTGAAAACAGCTGAAGATTACCCTATAAAAGTTTAGTTACCATTATTGAAAACGTTTATTGAAACGGCCTTGGATAATCTTGGAAAGAAGAAGGAAAAATAAACTTGAGTAAAATAAACTCCACCGCATGAAGGCGGCAGATAGAAAAAAAGTACAGAACCAGGAAATATTTTCATGACAATTCATTTATTTAGATTTATACATTCACAAATTCATCTATGAGTTTACACACCTTGACTTACAGAGTGTTCCTATTTGAATCTATTTGTCCAACCCCTTATTTTTAAAAGTGAAATAAATTTAAGGACATCATTTTTCTTTGCTTAATTATCAGAAAAGTAGTTCTTAATATTTCTGGGCTCGGTATTTTTAAAATATGTAGTGCATTCCCAAATTGCTATCCATAAGGGTTTTCACTTGCTGATGATTTTTAAAGGAGCCAAGAACACTTCCAGGGGTTTAATTCTGATGTAGTCTTCTCGACTCAGCAGTTAAGACCCCTATCGAAAGAGGTTTCTTCCTCACTTAAAACTGAGAATTAGGAAGTAGAATAGCATTAAGAGAAAGTAAGTCGAGTTTGATTTGAAAATTTAAATTATTCAAAGCTGCTCACTAGTTAAAAGGCGAGGTTTTGAAATGATCAGTGGCAGTATTATCAGCACATGAGAAGAAATAGATTATTGCGACAAATTGTGCCACCAAAATGTTCAAACATTAGGGAACTGAAAATAGGTAATAAAATTAATGTAGGGTTTCGAATGGTTTTGCAGAGGTGTACATGTAAAGTCCTGTTAAGTTAAATTTTATTTAGTGCACTGATAACTTTATGCACTCCTCCAAGTCCCTTTTGTTAATCTGTTTTTAGAGTTTTTTTTCCCAAAACTTAACTTCTGAGCTCACTTCCTTTTTAATGTTACCGTTGCTACTAGTTGGTGGAAAGCACTACTTCTAAATATAATAAAAGACAAAAAGTCATCGTTTGGTAAAAACTCCTGAGACAATAAAGCCAGTTGTTGGGAAATGACTGCTGAAGGAATGGGGGTGGGAGCAAGTGGCCACGTATGATTTTAGCTCTAGCAAGGGGAGTTTCCTGCATCTAGGGGACCTACCTGCCTCAGGCAAGGTGGGCACAGAGCTGGTACCCTGTTGCTCAAAGGAACCCGCTGTTCCTTTAGGGCGAATGAACCGAGAGTCAGAGGTTAGCTCTGGTTTTGGAGTTTTAACCACGATTTTCCCCGTAGGACGCTTAGCCTAGGCTGGTCTGGTGTGGAGGCTTGGGACACTGCCGAATAGAGAGAGGAGTTCATAAAGGGGCCCGGAGAGTCGGCCTGTAAGGCGGATTACACATCCTCTCCGGGACCTCTGTTCTGGGAGCGCCTGTCTTTCATGCCTGCATTGCTAGAATTTTCCCCCTGCCGTGCAGACGTTCGGATTGGAAAGGGAGCCTAACCGCTGGGCCTGGGAGGCGTGGGTACGGGAGAACAAGGTGATCCTTGCTTTTCGGAAATGCACGCTGCCCCTCGGGTTGCCCGGGGGCTGAAACCCTCCTGTGCCCACCGGTAACCCCGCCCTTTGGGGCCTCTTCCCTCGGTGTCCCCAATCCAGGCCTACTCCTCCGTCCCGGTCAGCAACATGAATTCGAGCCTGGGCTCCATGAACTCCATGAACACCTACATGACCATGAACACCATGACCACGAGCGGCAACATGACACCGGCTTCCTTCAACATGTCCTATGCCAACCCGGGTCTGGGGGCCGGCCTGAGTCCCGGGGCGGTGGCCGGCATGCCCGGAGGCTCCGCGGGCGCCATGAACAGCATGACGGCGGCGAGCGTGACGGCCATGGGGACGGCTCTGAGCCCAGGAGGCATGGGCGCCATGGGCGCGCAGCCCGGGGCCTCCATGAACGGCCTGGGCCCCTACGCGGCCATGAACCCGTGCATGAGCCCCATGGCGTACGCGCCGTCCAACCTGGGCCGCAGCCGAGCTGGCGGAGGGGGCGACGCCAAGACCTTCAAGCGCAGCTACCCGCACGCCAAGCCGCCCTACTCCTACATCTCACTCATCACCATGGCCATCCAGCAGGCGCCCAGCAAGATGCTCACTCTCAGCGAGATCTACCAGTGGATCATGGACCTCTTCCCTTATTACCGGCAGAACCAGCAGCGCTGGCAGAACTCCATCCGCCACTCGCTGTCTTTCAACGACTGCTTCGTCAAGGTGGCACGCTCCCCGGACAAGCCGGGCAAAGGCTCCTACTGGACGCTGCATCCGGACTCGGGCAACATGTTCGAGAACGGCTGCTACTTGCGCCGTCAGAAGCGCTTCAAGTGTGAGAAGCAGCCAGGGGCCGGCGGCGGGGGCGGGAGTGGGGGCAGCGGCTCCAAGGGCGGCCCTGAAGGCCGCAAGGACCCTTCAGGCACGGGGAACCCCAGCGCAGAGTCGCCCCTCCATAGGGCCGTGCACGCCAAGGCGAGCCAGCTAGAGGGCGCGCCGGCCCCCGGACCCGGGCCAGCCGCCAGCCCCCAGACTCTGGACCACAGCGGGGCGACGGCGACAGGGGGCGCCTCGGAGTTAAAGACTCCAACCTCCTCCACTGCACCCCCCATAAGCTCTGGGCCTGGGGCGCTGGCGTCTGTGCCCCCCTCTCACCCTGCGCACGGCCTGGCACCCCACGAGTCCCAGATGCACCTGAAAGGGGACCCCCACTACTCCTTCAACCACCCCTTCTCAATCAACAACCTCATGTCCTCTTCGGAGCAGCAGCACAAGCTGGACTTCAAGGCATACGAGCAGGCGTTGCAGTACTCGCCCTACGGCGCCACCTTGCCCGCCAGCTTGCCTCTCGGCAGCGCCTCAGTAGCCACCAGGAACCCCATCGAGCCCTCAGCCCTGGAGCCGGCCTACTACCAAGGTGTGTATTCCAGACCTGTCCTAAACACTTCCTAGCTCCCGGAACTGAGGGTTTGTCTTCCTGACCATGCTGGTAGCAGGAGAGAGAGAGAGAGAGAGAGAAAGAAAGAAAAAAAAATCAGCAAACAAAACCACTCATACCAAACCAACAACAGCATAGTAAAATACCACCTTTTATTTTCATGCACAAATTTTTCCCAGTGCGAAGGACTGTTACTTTATTATTGTATTCAAAACTCTTTGTATATTATTACAAAGACAACAACCCTGCACCAATTTTTCCTGAGAAGTTTAATAATCCACAAGTGTATATATATATAATCTTACTCCTTCCGTGTCCCCTTCACTTTTGTCCCTGTTTCTCCTGGAGACCCATTCTAGTCTGCGCAGGGGTTATTTAAAAGAAAGGAAAAAAAAAAGAGAAAGAAAGAAGGAAGGAAGGAAGGAAAGAAAGAAAAAGAAAAAGAGCGAGAAAGGGAGAGAAAGACAAGTTTGTAAAATGTTTGTTTGTGCTTTTTTTCCCCTCCTCCTCACCTGACCCCACTACATGAGTTTACAGGTCTGTGGCAATACTCTTAACCATAAGAACTGAGACAGCGAAGACAGGAGTAGACACTGGGGGCTCTTCAGAGTTATCAAAAGACAGTACTGCAGATTACAAACATCAGAGCCATTTGTTTTTTAGCTTACATTTCTGACACACTCAGAAGATGTCTTCAAAAGAAACACACATATATTGTATATGGACTTAATTATGCTCAGATATGTAGACAACCTCCATGTATTTGCATAAGGTTAGAGGTGATAGGTAGGTAATACACAGGTACATTTTCAAGAGTTGCCTGACCGAGAAGTAACAAGCACCGCCCCCACCTTGTCCTTTCTGTCTACTTATGGTCCTGGGAATCTTTTGCCAGGAATTGGCCTCCTCAAGAATTCTGCTCCTTGCTCTGCAGTGTGCCATGGTCATGCCATTCTGAGGTCATATAAACTAGTTTTTGTGTATGTATATCGTTTAAAGGATTTTTTTTTCCCCAAACAAAAAGGAGTATCACTTAGTTGGGGCAGAGAGGTGTTATTGAGAGTTCTTTCTCAAAATTTGGTCCAAGATTCCCAGATCCTATTGATTGTAGCCATTTTAATTATTGCCAATGGTGTGCTTGTTTCATCCAGTGTTGATGCACTTTCCACATGGTGTTAGTATAGACAGACGGGTTTCATTATTACTCCTTTTTTGCCTTCTCAATGTTAATTTATTGCATGGTTTATTCTTTTCTTTTACAGCTAAAATTGCTTTAATGATGGTTAATATTACAAATTAAAATGTTAATTTTTATCAATGTGATTGTAATTAAAATATTTTGATTTAGATAACAAAAATAATACAAGATTTTAAGCCGTGGAATATGTTCTTGATCATTTGCAGTTAAGAACTTTAAATAAATCAAATGTTAACAAAAAAGATTTCTGTTATTTTCCTTCACTTAATTAAATCCAAAATGGATCTTCTGAATTTAGTAGTTTGTGAATTATGGAACTTGATATAAATGACAACAGGAGGGTAGTCCAAAACAAAACTACTTTGTGATTTAAATGAACACGTAGCTAATAAAAAGCAATGAAAAATACTCAAAGTGGACAGATAAATTGACTTAATATTCCAAGAATTGAGAATTTAAAATGTTCTTTACTGTTTGTACTGTTTACTTCATGTTAGGCATGGCCTTAAACCTCTTGTTTCTCTTGAATTTTTTCCACAATGAAACCAAATATTATTATCTTCTTTCCCCGAAACACTGTTTTTTCTTATCTGAGAAGTAGTCAAGTGAATAAAATATCAGCTGTAGCTGATAAAATTAAGTTGTCTACCACAAAGACTCCTAAACCCTCTCCTCTTGTTAAAAGAGAAACGAAACTCCGCCGTGGTGGTAGCTTTGGAGCGAGTGAGGGAGGGGACTTTATTCACGCCTGTAGGGAAGCTGTGTACCCCTAGGACATCTCAGGATAGCTGCTCTTTTGTGACAATATTTTTTAAAAATATTGTTTCTAGAAACGTTGCTCTACAAACTTAAAGCTGATGATTTGTTTGCCTTCTAAGAAGCTTTGAAACGCAACTTCACTCCCCCATAGTTACTTGGGATCACAAAATCATTAATCTCCTTTGATAGCAGGCTCACTTTCCAGTCCACCTATTTCTTTGTAAGGCTTGTTCGGATTGACATCAACAATAACAACACCAGCCCGAGCAGACGCTGCCCAGCCTGAGCCCTGTATATGAACTCCGTCCTCACCAGGGCTTGAACTTGGACAGACTTTACTTTGATCGCACCACTCCACACTGCGGACAAGATAAAAGGAGCTGTGTGAGTCGCTTAATTATCGCGTAATTGCCTCCCTAGATGAGAGAAGGAGTGCCATGTAGCACTTGAGAAAAATCCAGAAATCTCCATTCTCTTCTGCTACTGAAAGGAGGAGGAAAGGGAAATGACTGGCTATAGTCATTTCAAAACTTAATTTGGAGGCCTCGTAAAGTCGTTAAAAATCCCGAGAGGAAAAAGCTTCCATCTCTACGGTTATTCATAGTTCCATAGCGGGTAAACATTGGCAAATTCGAACTCCAAATGCAATATAAATGCATGAGGGTGGGCCTCGGCCTTGCCCCGACCCGCGGACTAACAAGCTCTTGGCTTTGGCGCTGTGCGCCCGTGGCGTCGTCCTCTTCTTGGACACACTAGCACGGTGCCAGCGCGCTGCCTCCACTCAACCGGTTTAAATCGGCCTCATCTCTTGCTCTTTTACTTGGCGGAGATATTTTTCTGGGTTTGAGGGTGCGGGGAGGCCAGGTGCCCCAGGTTTATGGGCGAGGTCCCTTTGGAAACCTCCTGGCCCGGCGAGCTTCTCCCGCGACTTTCAGACCGCGCACTCTGCACCTCTGGGCGCTGCGCTCTGCGACCCGCGCGTCTCCACGCGGTCGTGTTGGAAGCCGGGTCGTGTTGGAAGCTGGTTGCCGGGAGGAAAAGGGGGAGCGCAGAACCGCAAGCATCTCGAGGTGACAAGTGCAGTTAGTTCTTCATTGTTTGGGCATTTTCCCCTCCTAGCGAATAAATCTTCTGTTGAGCCGCAGACCTAAAAGTCAACAAAGAAGGCCGGGCGCCTTGTTACCGTCCTGCGGCCCCAGCGGCCTGCGTTGCCGGCCGCTCCCGCTGCGTAATCCCTTCCTCGGAAGCCGCGACACACAAACGCCGGGGCGCCCGCAGCCGGGGCGCCGCGCCCCTGGGCCAGGAGGAAAACATCTGTGGCTCGGAGAGGGACAAGGACCCTCCCACGCGGGATCCCAGTCCGCCCCTCCCGCTTGGGTCTCACTGTCCCCGAACATAATCACCTGGGACGCATCCGAGGACAGGGGGCCGGAGAGGGGGTGCTCCCGGCTCCTTCCTTTTAGGAATTTCGTCCGAGTTGGGGGAGGGGTGGGGAGGAGGAGCGAGCGGAGAAAACCTTCCCGCGACCCAAGCGTAAAGCTCCCGAGGCCCGCCGCTCCGCAGGCGACGCCTCTGGGCAAACACTTCCAGAAAAGGGGGGCACTCTCTTCGGGAGTGAATACAGCGTAGGGGAGAGGAATTTCAGTTGTTACTTTCACCTTGCGTGCGTATGTGCGGCTCTGAGACATTTTTAATGTAATTAAAAAAAAAAAAAGAAGAAGAAGAAGAAAATAAAAACTTTACCAGTTTGATTCACCAGCAACTAAGCAACTCAGAAGTGTTGGACAGCAGAAAGCAACCCGGTCAGTTTTCTACAAGATAGCTGACACAGTATTGAAATCAAAGATAAAATTTAATTTCCCTTTTCCCTCGGTGAATCCCCCACACGGCGGAATAAACTGGCGAGAATTATTACGAGATAAAAACAAAATCCTATTAAAGTTCCTAACTTTTCTGTTCATTTTCAGAAGTGACTGATTTCGCTGAACGTGTAAAATACTATTTTTCTCAAACATCTTAATAGAGTTGAATTAACCATATCAGAAAAGGATTCCTGGAGTGATAAAATTCTAAAACCTTGTTGTCTTGGCATTTCAAAAATTGATCTGAGTTCCATGAAAATGCTTATTAAATTTCTTGGCAGAAACTGCCATGATCGATACAAATTTCTTTCAGTGCGGACCAAAGTAGGAGACCTGGACCCCAAATTAATTAACCTTTCCTCAGATCAATTGGTTTTCTGTTGATTTAGCAGTAATATTGTAGAACATTTAGCTATAATGTATTTTAATGGGATACCTCTATATGTCACAAGGAAAAAAACTCATTGAAAAAATAAAATTGGTTAAATTACTTGATACTTAATACATTCGTAAAATAACATTTTGCCTTCAAGAATTAAATGTGAATCGTTTACTTGAATTCTGGAAAGGTGTGTTTTGCAATCAAATTCAGTTAGAAGAATGCATAATTACTTCCGGATAAGTATGTGCCAAAGGGGGATAAGTTTTAAGCGGCCTTGAGCTAAATAGGTAATCGAATTATGTAGAATTTTAAAAATAAAAATACCCTTTATTAAAAGAACAGTTAGCATCAGTAGATAGGAAGATAATATAAGAAACTGAAATAACTTGGAAAGATTTTACAACATTCCTGTTTAGAAATAGCATGTATTTGGGGAGATACTAGATTGTTTTTAAAGTAGCCACATGTGCAAATTTTATTTCTCACTTATGATGCTATTTTGTGTATCCAAATAACATTTAACGACAGAGCACTTTGAATCTTCGGATTTCTTTTCTCCCATTAGTTACGTTTGGGACATAATGGTTCCATTGGTGTTTCTCTTTTTAGCTTCCAGCCCAGCTTGGTTCATTGAACTTTGCACAGCTGGGACTTCAGCCCTCACCTTCCCTCCCCCCCTTTTCTCCAGTCTTCATTCTAGAGAATTGTGGGGCTGGGGAATACCCACACACTCCTATTTCAACTGGAAAAATCCATGCATCTTCCTTTGACAAACATTTTCTTAAAAGTGCAAGGAGGGCAAAATTCTCACTTGCTACCGTTCTTTTTCTGGCTAACTTCTTTCTTGCCTCCAGTTATGACAACTATGACTACACCAGTAGGAGAGCGAAGGGCCTGGTGAGAGAGTGCTTCCCTCCCCCCTGAAGCCCACCTTCCCTGACTTGTAGTCACCACCTCCTGACAGTCGGGGGGATCTCTGTATTCTAGTTAATACAGAGTACAGGATGCTGCCCCTCAACATCTGGGAAGAAGAGGGCTTAACTGGAATCGTGCTCCTGGACTTAGAATCTAGGTGAAGTACTGGTCAATCACTGGTGAAATCAAGTTCAGAACCTGGCCTTTGACACCCCCAACACAGTTCTGAGTGTGACGTTGTCTTTCTACTTCCTCCACCTCTTCTTGGGGATTACACATTAGGGGCTTTTTCACCCCCCAACCCCCACCCCCCACCTCAAACTTAGAAAAATAACCTGGAAATTCCCCCAAGCATTGGCTGGAAGTAGGGAACAATGAATTGAAGTGGAAATCTTCCTAGTTTCTTTGCTCCCTCTCCTATGAAATCTTACTCCTTTGCTTGTCTAATCATGTTTTTGAGTCAGTTTTCCCCCATCCCCTTACCCCAAGGAATTGTTATTTTAAAACGCATACACACACACACACACACACAATTAATGAGAAGACTGCAAGGGGCTTTGCGGTGGTTTGTTTTCGTTAAATGTTTAATTTTAAGAGTCCAGTATGCTCGAGGGAGGAAGTAGGTGTCCACCTACTTCTGTTCTCCTGGGGAACTAGTTTTCCTTGCTTGATTCAAGTCACTGGGGGGTTTTGGAACATTAACCTGCTTCGGGATCCCACTTTGGAGACTTGAACTTCACTTCTGCTGCCCAGTTATAAACGCCCCACCCAGTAGCCGCTAGGTGAGGAGTAACTCCTGCTGCGTCCTCCACCGTTTTTCCTAGGTGGAGGCCAAATCACCAGCTCAAACCGCAATGACCCGTGTGGTAGCGCAGGGGAAGGTCCGGGTTTGCTCTCCTCTCCCTGGAGTCACACCGCCTTCTGCCGACACGCGCTTCCTTTGTGTTATGCCTGGCTAATATATTAATGGGGCAGATAACCCGGATCCTTCAGAGAGAGAAGGAGGGGGTTGGAGATGGGGAGGGCGGGGAAGGCAACCGAACTACGCCGGAGGCTGACCCTCTGACCGAAGTGCCCAGAGGCAGCCCGAGGTAGGGGATAGAGGGGAGCGGACTGAAGTGAAAAAAGTTCACGGTGGGGCCTTGAAAGTAAATTTAGTTGCCTGCAGCACGTTTTCCAAAAGGTGACCCGAGGCTAAAGCGCTGTCCTAGCCTCAGAACTCCGCGGCCAGACGCTGGGAGCTGGAGGACCTGACTCTGGGGGAGCTGGCCACGCCCGCGCTGAGTGGTCGCCTCCCACGCCCTCCCCACCAGCGTGCCGCGCGGGGTCCCGAGTCCCAGGTTTACAGCTGCCCTCCGTGAATGTGCGCCTTCGTGGACTCCTGGAACTCTACCTAAACCAGGCACCTTCGATGTTGGGTGCCGGTGGATGAAAAGAAAACCTTCCAAGTAGGTCGGCCTTTTGCCCTTCCTGAGACTCCTGTTTTGCCCATCCTCACCCCGAAGGGCTGTGTGGCTCCTGGTCTGAGATCTTAACCCACCAAGCACTGATAGAACCCCTGCGCTACTTCTCCAAACTGACTGGAGGAGCTGCAGGTCCAGCTCGAGGCCCGGGGACCCGCGCCGGGCGCCGGCCTGGGTGCTCTCCCGGAGCGCGCCCCTCCCCGCCAGACGGTGCCCGGGCGCCCGAGACATATGCTGTCCGCAGCCCCGCGGCCCGACGTGGCGCTCATGGCCCAGGCGGTTCTCAGCGCATCAAAAGCCCGGGCTTTCTTCAGCCGTATGGGCCGCGAGGTGAACAACAATGCCCGGGCCCCTTCACTTCAAAAGCGGCGATCAGGGAAAAGGCTCCCCCAGAGATTTTTTTCCCCCCTTCAGTCTTTCATTTCTAGTTAAAAAAAAAAAAAAAAGGCATCAGCAACTCCAGGGCCCGGGCGAGCCTAATGCCCTTTGATGGGGATTGAATTCATTATCTCCAATAACACAATTGTGCTTGGCCAACGAAAAGAGCAAAGCAGGGCTGTATCCCGCCCGAGAGGCCCGGCCAGGCGGGGTGGGCGGGCGAGACGCGCTCGCGGGGACGCGCACCGAGGCGCAGTCCCGACCCACGGGACCCGGGTGTTGCGCCCCTGGGCGCTCCGGGAGCCACCGGAGCAGGCCGTAGAGAGGGGGTTGTGTGGGGCCGGGCGGGACGGGGCGGCCCCGGCAGGCTGGGTGTTTACTCTCCCCCTCCCGGTTTCCAGCTGCGGGACATCCGGGGCATGCTGGGCACAGGGGCCGCCCCGCGTCCCCGGTGAGCGCGGCGGGCTCTCCACCTCGCGGCCGCGCAGCACCACGCCAGCGCCTCGGCTCGAAGCCAGCTTTACTTTCAGCCTTGCACAGATAAACCCGGGCCCCTCTGGCGAGGCTCTTCCCACAGGCTTTCACTCCTACTGTCGCCGAAAGGCGACTCAGGAGCTTGGACCCGATGGCCAGACACCCTGTCCCGCCTCCGGCTGCAGAGGTCCGGGATCTGGGCGTGATCCACCTCCTCCTCTGGCCCTGGGGCACTGCTCCGAACGCGCGACCTGGTTCAAATGCTTCCTCCTGGTTTCCGCTGCCATTCCTGCCCTTCCAGCCGCCTCCAGCCCTGCTTCTCTGATCTCCAGAGTGCAAGGAGGTGAAGCCGCCTAAAGCAGGCATTATCAAGAACCAGGCGCCTTGACCTGTGTGTAAGAAACCTGATCATAGATTTCTGCATAGATAGATAGCTTGGTGTCTGAAATACCAGTTCAGGTCAACACCGAGCATGCTTCCTACACAACCCTACTTTCCCTCTCACCACTGCCGGGGAAAGTATATGCTGCAGTTTTATTTCAGTTACGTGAAGAATAGTAATAAAAACAGAATCTAAAGTACTCTTTTTTCCTCACAGGGGTAAAAGACGCAAATGCGCTGTGGTAGCGACTGTGAATTGGGCTCTCCTCACCAGTGAGTGTGATGATCCCAACCTGTAAGCAGCTGGCGCTTCGCCCTTCTCTGAAAGAACTAGAGCCTGTACACGTTATAGGTGAAACATTTGTATCTATACATCCAGGCAAACATCTTCCCAGAAACACAGAGACTCGGTGATTTAGAGGAACGTTCACAAGACCTTTTCATCTACAAGATAGACCTTGCAACAAAGGAGCAGCAAACTGGGGGAAATCTAGAAAAGTGTTTCAGATTTAACACTTCCGGCTAGGCATTGCTCTCATGAAGAGATATAGTGATTTTGTTATTTAATTCTTTTCCTCATAAAGTAGAGTGACCTTTACAAATTTAACCCATGGACTTCTGACCACACCCTTTCTAAAACACTGGGAGGAGGGGAGAGGCAACTCCAACTATGGTAAGACTGTAGAGCTGGACCTCAGTTCTTTTTTTCTTCCTTTTTCTTCTTTTTTCTTTCTTTTTGTCTGATAGAACAGTATCCTGGATATAATTTTCATTAACACATGTATTTACTGTTGTGAAGTCTTCATGATTTCCATTTATCTCTAGAAATGTAACACCTTTACCTTGCAGATATTTTGAGAGTCTGATACCCAAGTCTGTGGGTAATTATTTTCTTCAAATGAGTTTTAAACTCCAAACTACAAGTTATTTTATTTTTAAAAAAGTGATTTCTGAACCCTTACCCCACTTTTTATTAACCTATAAAAAAACCTAAGTTTTAATCTTGGTGACTGGTTCACTTAGAATGCAGTGACTTACTTCAATTACCTTTCATAAAATGTCTTTTGCAACATCAAGTGGAGGTTTAATCTTTGCCTTGAATCGTGGCACACAAATTCCACACCTGATGGACTGCTGTGCCTCCCTTGCATATTCATTATCAAAGCTTGGATTGATGGGGAGAGAAAGACACTTGTACCAGGTGAAGATGGTTGTGATTTAGATTTTACATATTAACTATTCAAATAAGAGTTAAACATAATATGTACAGTCGGAATAAGTTATATGTAGGATAGCTATTTGGAAATCACTTTTCATGGTATTTTGAGTATTTCAGAATAACCATACTCCAGATCCAGTGTAAGAACCAGTTCCTGAAAAAGAACAAATGAAAACCACCAAAAGAGTTTTAATGTTGACATATCTTCACCAGACCACAGAAGCCACAGGATAGTCCTGTGGTTTATCACATAAACATTTCGTCTAGTGTCAGAGCACACATACAAGATGACATGACTTCAGCTGGGCATTGTGGTGAATGCCTTTAATCCCAGCACTCTGGAGGCTGAGGCAGGAGGATCGTTATGAGTTTGAGACCAGCCTGGGCTACAAAGTGAGTTCAAGGCCAGCCTGAACTGCATAGTGAGACCCTGTCTCAGAAAATAGGGCCGGGGTTTTAGCTCAGTGGCCTAAAGTGCCTGCCTGGTGTCAGGTTGTGAGTTCAATCCCCAGTACCAAAACAAAGACAAAAACAAAAAAACACATGACGTGACTTCAGTTGAGCAGGCCCCTGTAGGATGGGAATGGATGAATTACTAAACAAAAGGTGCTATGTTTCTCATGCTGATGTCTTTGGCCTTAGAACAGAATTGTGAAGGAAGAAGATGTAAAGCACTTCAGTAGAAATGAGAATGCAGTGTTCACCAAAGCACAAACTGTAAGGCACACTTTAGCCTTGAGATTGACTGAATTACTGGGCTATAGAAAATGGTGAGGCAGAAGATCCACTATGTCTTCTAGTTCACACGTCTACAAGATTGTGTCCCTCAGAATATTCCCAAGCCAGGGCCAGCATAGATCTAAATGTCAAGAATTGAAGTCTGCTTACTTCTGGAGTTTATTCACATAATTGAGATAAAACATCTTGCCAACTAAATTAACCCCACAGGCTACACTTGTCTCTTGAGTTACAACATTTCTATGAACCAGGCAATTAGAAAGGAAATGCTTAATTTCATCTGACAAATAATTCACATTGGAAATATAGTCATGGATTGTGAGTAAAGTGGGGAGAGGAAGGAAGAAATGATCCTCACTGCATTCCATTCACCTGGCTCATAAAGTAGAAAATGTGAAAGGGAAAACTGAAACTGTAATCAATATGAAAGGTTGTAAGGCCTCTGATGATTCAAAGAGTAATCTTAAGAAGTTGCATAATAATATTATAGTCTATAAAAATTCACCAAATACAAGATTTCAAAGATATTATTTCCCTCAAGCTGGCCGTTGTGTATGAGACGGTCAAGTTCTACCTAATTCTTGATTCATATGATATAATAGCTGATAGTGTTGTGTGTTATTTACGTCTTTATATAATGAGAACATTTTTTTAATATTCAAAGAGGTTTCTCAAATAAAGTTCTGATTTTTTGCAGGATTTGTATTAGACATATATTTAATGCCATATGGTCATTCACAGTCATTACCAGATGATTTGGTTTGTGGAATAACCTGCAGTTTTAAGAATAAGCACAAATTCACTTTAGCAGAGTAAAACAGAGCCTCATCTAGTTTATTCAGCACCAATTAGAGAAACATAACCAGTGTTCAGTTTGAAATATGAGCATTGTGGTCCATTGCAAGATTTTCACTGTGACACACAAGACCTTTAAAATTGGATTTATCACGAAGGGTAACAAATGGTGATTACTATGCTTTGACAAAAAGAAAGTATTTCAAATTCAGTATGGTAACTTCCAGAAAAAACAGAAAACAGATTGCCAGAGAAATGTAAGGGACAAAAAGACACGGAGGTCAGATCAAGGGAGATGCCTCGTAGCAGAAGGTGTTGGGCCACATACAGATGCACGGACCAGGAGACTGAAGGAGTGAGAGATGGGGCAGAAGCAAATTAGCTGGGAAGAGCTAGACAGTGTGTGCTGAGGAAGGGCCAGGCGTGAAAAGATTTGGTGTTGTCATAGCAACGGGCTCAGCCCTGCTCCCCCTGAAGCCCATTCAGCTCTGAGCTGCCGGAACACGTTTTTAATTAAAGCGTATAAAAGTTGTTTTGTAAGGACTTCTCCTCATCCGATAGATTTCAAAATGGTTAATCAGGCTTCATCTCCTTTTGATGCTCACGAGAGCATGGGCTACAGCATGCACAGAAGCTGCTACTGCTGTGGCTGCTGCTAAGTGAGTTATCTTTCAATCACACCTAATACCAGGAAGGAGCAGGACACCTAGTTATTTAGATACACGTAAACAGAGAATACAAGCGGGAGTATGGAGTCTATTATTGTGACAGTGGATGGAAGCATTAATTTTCTTCGCTGTGGATACTACAAAACTCCACCTTCTACAAGGCTATAGTCCATGTTGATGTTTTGCCTAAGCTTTTGAAAATGGCAAGATTTTTTCCCCCTTTGGAAGATGTAGGCCAACAGTCAAAATAAAAGTCACAAATTATTTGTATCAGTTAATATTTAACTTAACATGAGTATTCCAAGAAAAAACTTTGTTCCACTCATATAAAAAATGGTGCAACATAACTTTAAAAAAAAAAGAGACTAAAAGGGCTCTCTCAAATCTTCTGCAAATTCATGAATTCATGAGGTACAGCAAAAGTTGCATTTTGTTCTTTAACAGAATAGGCAGCTTAGTAGATAACAGTATCTTTGGTTCATTCACTAACACTTTTTTAGATGATTTAAAGCTTCTCCGGCTTTTTTGTCTCCTTTTCCTTAAACCTTGGTAAATGATTTTGTTTCTAACTTCATGAAAGAAGAAGAAGAAAAAAGAAGATTTTCCCTGTCATCCCTTCATTCAATTACCTTAAATTTCAACTGATCATTTTTGTTTCTATACTAATATATTCTCCATTACATCTGGAAGGAAAAGAATTCTTGCCTCTTCTCAGAGACAAATGCATCCATTTACTAAACACCAGCATAGATGAGGCCACTGTATAACCATGAAGAAGTGAACCCAAAACAAGCATCACTTTATACTTTTTGCCCAAGCACTGCTGAAAACAAGGTAACTGCAAAACACAAAAATAGCATTTTCCCATCTCCACGAATAGGAGTAACAATTAATTCTTCACAGTTTTAGCTTTGTTGTAATCTTCTTTTTTCTGCTTCAGATTCATGAAGGTACTCATCTAAGAATTATCCTTGCATCCTGACAGTTTTCAATCTAAAGTTCTACTTTCTGAACCCTCCCTCAAACTGCCTAAGACAACCCCCAATCCCGTCATAAGACCTTTCTGACACCCTCTTACTGATATGCCACACAGTATCTGTAGTGTGTGGTCTTCTTTCTTTGTAAAGAGCAATAAACTCAACCTGTTCAACACAGAGATGCTGCTAATGGTCTTTGGCTAGACTTGAACCATCACATAGCCAGCTGAAAATTCATCTGTGTCATTTAACAATTTCTATTCCAGTCTACAAGGTATTTAAAGAATAATCAACACATATTAATTAAAATTCAGTAAGAGGGTGCCCCTCCTGACTTTATATTTTTCTGATTTTCTTAGTCATTCAGACTAGTAAAGTCATAGTCACCATTGACTTATCTCTCTTATTGCTCATACATCTGCAATCAATTAATATGCCTGTCAGTGATCTCCATTATCCTGACCTCCCCTTCCTTACCATTCAAAATGCCACAGTTTTAATCCATAGTATAGTTCATCATCTGATAAAATAGCTTTTAGACTCTTTGGCCAATTTCTGTCTGTGTACTATTTTTTGATTAATATTCTGAAAAGTTTGAGGGAATGCAGACAAGTCCTACCTTCTTAAAGGTAGAGTTTTCAAAGAGGTAAATTTGGAATTATATGAATAAATAGGCTTTCTTAATTTAGAAAAAATAATGGCAGCACACATAGAATGGGGAAAATCAAGAATGTACTGGTCACCATAGAATCGTATTTCATGTGTGGGAAAATACTGAGAAAATCAAGTGCATTTAGAATATTCTGGATACAGGTGAGAACTAAATCATGCTGTGCAAAGAATGATTTAGCTTGGGAATGTTTGACCACAGAATAAAACACTTTCACTACAATTGTAGGGTATTATAGTTATTTCAAGCATGTTGGAGAGAGACTAGTACTATTTATTGCATGTGATTACAGGGGATAGAATTAGAGCTAAAAGGTAGAAATTAGAGGATTACAGATTGCAGTTCAAATAAAGACATTGGTACCATGGTTATAGACTGAGTAGGTTACCTCAGGAAATAGTGAGCGTCTCAGTTCTGAATATTGCTCATAGAGTAGAGAGCCATTTGGATAAATGTTTTTCACAGTCTTGTGCTTTATTTACCCAGGCGTGGTCACTTGGCTTTCAATTAGAATAGATATATTTGCTTTGAACAAAATGTACTTTTTATTTCATGTATTTGTAATTTTGAAAACAGTCAATACATCTTTATTTAATTTCACATATTTATTCTTCCAGTTTCTCTCTTTCCTTCCTACATCATTGTGATTCTGCTATGAATCATTTTCTTTTTGCCTAATCAACTTTCTTTATGTTATCTTTCAGTGGAACCCTGCTGGTGGTATTCTCTCACGTTTTTCCAGACTTTTCATTTCAAGTTGTTGATTATTTTGTTTGCAGAACTTTAAAGATGACCACCCCCACTGGATTTTGTTTCTTTAAGAAGTCAGCTGTTAATCTCATCCTTACTGTTTTGATACTAGTATTTCTTTTTATTCTTCTTTTCTTTCTTTCAAGACTCTATTTCAGTCTCTGGTTGGTCATCTCTGGGTCCAGTTTTGTTGACTATTTTAGCTTTTCACATGATCTTTTTTTCCCATGCATCTCCTATTTTTTTTAAAAAACTAAATTCCAGATATTATGCATGCATAGAGAATATCTGAAGCTGAAGTAAATGATCAAAAATGGGAAATGCTTTTTCTTTCAGGGTATTAATGTATGATTTGAGTCACTCTAGTCAGCACTTGAGGTGATTTAGAGTCTGTTGTTGCCATAGTTTTCAGTGCATAACTGACTTGAAATTCCTAAGAGGGAGTATGCTCATCCCTGGATCACTATAATGTTCTTAGAGTGAGGCCTGGAGTGCTACTAGGATTTTTTTTCTGTTTCCCTACTCATCTCTCTGCAAGTTCTCTATGTCAGCAAAATAGGTGTCTCTTTCCACATTTGAGCTCCTCTCCCAACAGTAGCTGGCTGCTACCTGTTATTAGATGCAAGCCTCCTGGCTGGGGACAGGGAATGAGTTTACCAACTCTCCTGCTCACAATATTAGGGAAGTGCTGTGTCCTTGAGCTTCCTTCAGAGGCAGACTCTGCTTCCTAGTCCATGCAAGGGCTAGAGCACAGGCAGCTTCCCTGCCTCTTTCTCCAAATTTGACCTTGTGTTGATGGGTATCTTAGGTGAGAATAAATTTCTTCCACTTTCACAAGTACTAATTGACCTTTGTCTGAGAATTATCCTGCTTCTCTCTGAATAGCAGACAGTTATTGTCCTAGGTCAAAGCTGGATCAGATCCAAGCTATGAGTAGATTTCTTGCCCCACCCCATTTGGTAGACGCTTTTTTGCTTCAAATCAGCAGACAGCCATAGTGTAGGTAGGTTTTATATCTGTTCCTAGCTGCATTTGTTCCTACCTTCTTCAGGTTCTCTTGCTTTGTCCTCAAACCTCATCCTGCTCTCATTATTTCTCATGAGCACCCAGTAGAGTCCAGTGAACAGCGTTAGTCAGTGTGGGCAAACCCCATACTGTTTCACATGCACTGTTAAGGCTTTGTTAATTTTGTTTTTATCTTCCCCACTTTATGGCTACAATCTTTTCCTCTCATGCTCTGCCAAAGATGAGACAATTCATGTGTCCCTCTATGGAATTTAGTTCATCTGCTTGCCTTGTGATCTCAGATGTCTCATGGACTAAAAACATATGACTTCTATATGTAATCTCTGTCTATCTGTCTCTCTCTCTCTCTTTCTCAACAGGATCTCGCCATGTAGTTCAGACTGGTCTTGAACTCATTACATATCCCAGGCTGGTTTCAAACTTGTTGCAATCCTCCTGCCCAGACCTCCTGAGTGCTGGGATTGTAGATGGGAACCACCACACTTGGCATTTTTTCTCATTTTTCAGGCAGGTGTGAAATTTTCTGCTGGAGGTAAGGCTGTGTCTCTGGTTGTTTTTAAAGTTTTACTTATTTTTTTTTAACAGTGTTACTGTGGTATGCCTATGTGTAGCTTTCCTGGGTTGTAGAGTCTCTTGATTAAGTGGTATGCTATCTTTCATTATTCATGGAAAATGTCTTTGCAAATATTTATCTTACCACATTTTTTCTGTCCTACTGTAACAGAAAATGCCCCCCCCCATCTAGTATACTTCAGTTTCTTAGTTGCCCAGGTAATAGTTCCTGTTCCAGTTCCAGTAGCTTCTGTCTCTTAGAAACTGCTGGTCACTATGATATATAAGTGGTTACTAGAATGTACAGTATATAAACCAATCCCCAATTGACAAGCCATTCTGCCTCTCTACTTTCTGCTTGCTTATCCCATATAAGCCCTCGACCACCAGAAATCAGGGCCTGATATTCTGTGAATGATCCCCTCAGTGCTTTTTGATGTAAATAGATCTGCCTCCAAATCTTGGGAGTCCTTTCAGTGTTTCTGTTTGCAATTGCATCTGGTGTGTTGGCTGGGAAGACCAACTGTGCTAATCTCTTTGGTCACTGATTGTGGCCCTTGTTGATGGAGCAAGGACCTCTCCAGGTCCTGATGGGAAGGTATGTCCTCGAGATTTCTTGAGTCCCCTAGGAGATTTGGAGGAGGATTCCTGGCTTCCCACTCAAGCAACTCACATCAGACCTCAAAAGGAAGAGGATGCAATCTGTGTCTGTCTGCTTGCCTGCCTGATTCCAGTAAGACCCCTGAAGGGCACTGCAGTTAGTCTGTCTGTCAATCTTCTCAGCTTGTGCAGAAAAAGAGCTTGATCAACTCTTGTTAGTTAAGTCTATCCTCAAGGGAAGAGAGGCTGGAATGTTTAACCTCTGAACCCTGCTGAATGAATGTGTCAGTGAGTGGAATGGACAATGTAAGCAATAGGCTGCTCCTTCTGTGCACCAAGACTGGGAAGCACTGGTTATGGTGGCTGATTGGACTCTCATCTGAGGTTCCATGGCAATTGACATATGGCATAATGGAGGCCTTGTACCCTCCTTAGCTAACTCATACCTAAGTCCCAGCAAGGGGCATAGCTAAGCAGGCATCTGAAGGGTCTTTCTCTGAGGGGCACCCACCCTTTGTCTGGTGCACCATCATTCAAGGGTACACAACACACATGTAGGGAGCCAAAATTGGAATTAATTAGTCAAAACCCACAGTCCCTAACTGCAGGAAAAAGTGCTTCTATGGAGTTAAAAATGAAACCAAATCACTCCCTGCATCTCAAATTAAAAAAAAAAAAAAAAAGAAAGAAAGAAAGAAAAGAAAAGAAAACAAAAAGAGGTCCATTTTTCCTGAGAATCCTACCTTGGTACTTTCATCAGCTGCCACAATTGCTGCCAACAGATTCACTCCCTGCTCCTCAACTTGTCTACTTCTAGTCAGTTGAACCAGTTCAAGCTAGTTATTGCCTGCACCTATCCACAGAGGTCTTCCTCTGGAGCCTTCTACTTCTATCCTGGTCTGATGGCATCATCTAATGCCCACCAGAGATGACTGTCAGCAATCAATTCCTTATGAGTTCCACATTCTGAGGAAAAATTGAACTGTCAGCCCTGATAAATGAGTTGTGCCCCGTTGGGCCTGAATAGATAGGACAGACCAAGGTCTATCAAGTTGGGCGCCCGAGAGCCAGTGGTCATTGCAAAAATTGGGGGGCAAACCTGTGACTTTCCTGGTAGACAATGGAACAGAACTCTCTGCCTTCAAAAGTTACCTCTGTCAAAAAGTTACCATAACTGGGGTAACTGAAACACTTGCCTCTTGCCCCTTCTGCCAGGAACAAATTTGCAACCTTGGAGGACATCTCACCAAACATGTATTCCTGTAAAAGCCAGTCTCCATACTGCTTCTTGGAAGAGACCTCCTCTTCAAGTTAGAAGTGATCATCTCCTTTGCATCAAGCCAGTCAGCCTCCCTCTTGTTTAACCCTGAACTTTCAACTTTGACTGTTCCCTGAGAGGAAGATGATGCCTGCTCCTGAGACAGACAACCACAGTCCTGAAGTTCTGAAAACTCTCCTCTGAAAACTCAATTTACATTCTATGGCTCCTAACCTGTGCACCCTTTTTGGACTGTTACTCAATTGCCACAATGGTTTGGAAACTCTCCCACTATTGTCAGGGAAGCACTGATGACAGATTTGGCTGCTCTGCAACAGCCCATTTCTCTGTCCCTTCCAGCTCCACAAGTCTCACTGTCCCATGGACCCTGAGATTGGACCCCCGACTACCTGCCTCTGTAGTGAAACTAAATCCCAGGGCAACCCCCACCTGCATCAAACAGTATCCCATGTCACAAGAGACTCAGTTAGAAATTCCACCACACATCCGGAGATTTCAAAACCTCAAAATCTTTATAGATGGTCAAACTGTTGAAATATACCTCTCCTGCATGTGAAGCCAGTTCAAGATCTCTGAGCTGCCAATGCCACCATCATTGCCCTATATATACATTGCCTCAGTCTTCTGCCACCCACAGCCTGATGGTACACCCTCCTGGACCTAGAAAATGCCTTCTTCTGCCTTCTGTTGGCTCCTGTCAGCCAGCTCCTCTGCCTTTAAATGGAAAGACCCAAGTTCTGGACACTACCTGATGGGAAGATACAAAAGCTCTGCTGCAGTATCTGGCAGAAACTGGTCATAAGAAAAAAAAAATCCACAAATTTCTTGGAGCTGCTGGCTTCTATAGAATCAGGATCCTCAGATTAATAGAAACAATGATGCTTACTCAGACTGTCAGCCCCTGGAAGCGCTCAGGGTCTACCTGTGCGAATATTTAGATCCAAAGGGCTACTTCCCCCTTTGCCTTCACAATCTAATAGCTACTGTCCCTCTGATCAAGAAAGCTGACAAGCTCATCTTGGGCCCAGAACTAACTGTCTTATGCTGGACTTAAAAATGGACCCCCTGACAGCTGCTAAGAACACCCTATTTATGGATGGAAGTAGCTCTGTTAAGAATGAATTCTGACAGGCTAGATATGCTGTGATCACCCTGGACAAAGCTATTTTGGCCAAATCTCTCCTGCAGGGATGATCTGCACAGCAAACTGCTTCCTGCTGCTGTTTGGAAGCCTGCCACCAATGACGAAAAATAATCCTAAGCCCCTCTGGGTATCTGATTGAAAAATCAACCCAGGAAAAAACTCTGTAATAAGACAATCTTGGGCACCTTGGTTAGGGCCCATCTTAGGATCACTGACAAACCTAATGTTACTGTTTCTAGTTGGGTCTTGTCTCAGAAGATCACATGTAATATGCCCAGCAAAGATTTGCTGGGGAAAGTAAAAGAATGGGGAAGTATAACAGAAAATGCCTCCCCTCCAAGTCAGTACACTTCAGTTTCTTAGTTATCCAGGTAATAGTTTCTGTTGCAATTCCAGTTGCTTCCATCTTTTAGAAACAGTTGGTCACTGTGATGCGCAGCTGGCCACTATGATGGACGCAAGCCCTAGACCACCAGAGATCAGGGCCTGATATTTTGGGAGTGACCCCAATCAGTGCCTGTTGACATAAAGTAAATCTGCCTCCAAATTTTGAGTGTTGTTTCAGAGTTTCTGTTTGTGGTTGCACTAGGACTCCAGTTCCACACATGATAAACCTTGTACTATCTACCACATGCCTTTTACTATATTTCATAGATTTTCCATTTTTTTGTCTCTTTTCCAATTTGGATATTTTCCATTGGATTCTCTTTCCATTACTGAGTCTATTTTTCTGCAAAGTCCAATCAGCTACTAAAGCTATTTTTTAAATTCTCAACTTTAGTTGTTATACTTTTCAATTCTAAGATTCCTATTGAAGTCAGTGTCTGATAATTACAATATTTGTATCACATGTGAATCTATTTTCATCTTATTTTCTCTTGAGGTTTTGGTTATTTATTTCCTGACACACTTGATTATTTCTGGTTGAATGATAAATATTGACTCTGAAAAGTAGTAGTAATTCTAGCTGATAATATCTTAGATTTTCTTTGTCTATCTTTTTTCTATTTCTGACAGATTTTGAGAATATTAATTTGATGTAGTTGAGGATGGTCTGTTTATAATTTGTGCTTACTCCTATGGCACAGCTTTTCAGCATCTGTTTCAAAAGTTGAGTCTTTCTTCTTTGGTGAGATTTGCATTCTAATTTTCACATCCTTGGATCATGGGACCAACATATACTCTTCTTAGCTTTTTGCTTTCTTAGTAAGTATTTTTGTTTGTTTGTTGTTTTATTTGTTTGCCTGTGTTTTATTTTAAGGCTCTTAGAAATCAGAAAATACACTGAGAAAAATTTCATGTAGAATGTTGTTCTGTGCCATCTAGGCTTTTTATCTTAATCTTGGCCCTTTATGTCATAACTGCTTAATTTAACCCTGCACTTCATTTTTTAAAAAATTTTCAGTCCAGTAAGACTGCTACAAACTAAAGATTACTGTGGTTCCTTATGCTTCTATGCCCTGATACTTGAATCAGCAAACAGACCAGAGGAACACACAGTCGTGAATGCAGGACTTAGCTCACCTCAGTGTGTTTCCCATCTCTCCAGGTTCCTGGCCCTCAGGGTTTGGCAGCACTGGTTGTTCTCCAGAGCTTCCAGATTTTATTTTGTTTAGCTTTGCATTTTGTCCAAGTTTTATAGTTAGTAGGCAAACCAATCTGACTCTAGTAATTCTGATTATAGCCAGAAGCAGAGTATATTTTCTTATTATATTCTAAACTAAAGTTCTCCATTCATCATCTTGGTAATTTCTATGAGAACTTGTTAATTCTCTTGTGTTTAAGCCTCATAGTCACTTTCTATGCATATTTTATGGGCTGGCATATATTTGGGGACACAGTTACAGTAGCATTTATTTTTCTATAAAATTTGATTAGTCAATAAAAATTACCTGGCTTCATATTGTAATTCTGTAAGAGTTGAAGATCTTGGTGCTAATTAATCTAGTATGTTTGTTTTACCAAATGGGCAGAAAACCACAGATTAACATCCACCATGAAGAGTAAACCCTAACACTTACAACATAGCTCAGTATAATACAGGATTCCAATCGGAAGCTATACAGTGTAGATAGTGACCAAAACTGTGGACCCTCATACACAGAAAAATTGAATAAATATGTGTTTGATTCAAATTAATATAATACTTGTATAATAGGCAAGAACAAAGAATTGATACAAATCAAAGTTACTAAAAAAAAACTCTCTTTATAGTAAACCATTCTGGTGGAAGTGAAGTAGTAGAATGTCTTAGAGGTGAAGAAGATTTTAAACTAGAGATTGTTGCCAAATACTAAGATAGAAGGTTAGAGAAGATATGGAAGTGTGTTAGTATGAAACCATTTCATAGTGTCCATTGGAAAAGGAGAAAATTGAAAAGTAATATAATCTGAATTTCTGTTCAAAGGTAACACATGTACTATGGGTTAAAAGAAGGAAGTCATCTTTTAGAAGGAAGTTGTAGCATGGCCACCAGCTCTGCAGTATAGTAATGATGTACTTGGCAATTGACACTGGGAAGTTCCCAAAGAGGAAAAAAAGAAATAGAAGAATTAAGAATCAAAGCCATTCATGATATAGTAGTTTTTCAAGTACTAAAAAAGATTCATGTCATTGATATTGAACAAGTGGGATACAGCTATTCATTAACACACGGGGAGAAAATCCATTGATACCATTCATCAACACCTAACTGTGCTATGCAGTATAAAATTCCATATTAAATCTTTTCAAAGGCAGCAAGCACTAAGAGTTGGACAGTGATTTCCTGGAGTAAGAAGTCCATATCTACGCTCCCATTTCTGTATTCAGCTCTTGCTTCACTGCCATCTGAGTTTTGCTTCTCATTTTAGTAGAAATCAGTCTGATTAAAGTTACCAAGTTACTCAAGAAGGTGAGGCAGGAGGGAGGATCACTCAAGCCCATGAGTTGGAAACTAGCCTGGGCAACAAAATGAGAGTCTGTCTCAAAACAAAAGAAGCAAACAAAAAACATAACCAGTCATCTTAATTGCCAGTCCCATTGGAACACTGTTTCCTTTGGGGAAGCCTTCTATAATCTCATAGACATGGTAAGATTCCCTTTCATGTGTTCTGTCAAAGCATTCTCAGTCTATCTTTATTATGACACCTACTATACTTTATTGTAATTATTTACAGCTGTGTTATTCCTTCTGAATTTTCATAAGGTCAGAGTCTGTCTTATTCAATTTTGTATCCCTAGCACCATGCATGGCATTGACTGGATTATTAATCAAATAAACAATATCGTTTCCTCATTATCTCTTTCAACTCTCCGCAAGACATACTTGCAGAAAAAAATACTGAAGATTTCCAAGTATAATCAGATTAAAAGCTTCAAAATATAACCAAAATAGAAATATTTTCTCTGAGAATATTACTTTTATCTTTTCTTATACTGTGCATTAACTATAATTGTAAATCATTAAATAACTAATATGATTGAGGCTTGAGTATTTTACATTTACTCCTTTTATTTTCTAACCCTTACCCATTGCCACAACTTATTATCTATACTTGTGACTCTATAAGATTGCAATTTCACTGGATAAGGACCTTACTAACTCAGTTATTTTTAAATGTCTCCTTTGAGATTCAAATATACATAAGAACCAATTAAAATAAATGACTTACATGAATGAACGTATTATTTAGAACTTTATGTAACCTGATTCTGTCTTGGTCAGTGAAGAAACTCAGCATTTATTATTCTAATTGTTCCTTACATCCTTAAAATTTAAGAGTGAAGACTACTTTTCTATAATTTTATAAGTGCACAGGCATCCTCTTAGTCTGTTTTTAAAATCCAGTTTTGCAAATGCTTTAGAATTTACTAACATCAATTCATATGGCAGTTTGGAATTATCTTTGCTTCTTTCTCTTCTTTTTGCTCTCTTCTTTTAGCTATTGCCAAGTAGTTTCATACAGCCATCTACAAATCCTACATTTTTCATTAGTTTCTTCAATTCTGTTTGACATCTTATTTTCACACTTAACTACTTTCACTTCTCTCATTGTCTTATTCATCTGCTATTTGAATCATTTTACTCCTATGAATGATATTTCTATGACTATGGCAGGACCGTTAATGAAAGATTTAACTATATGAGTATCTATATATGCAATGAAGATGTTCATCCAAAATAGTCTTTGGAAAAATTTGGGAGCAGCATTTAATAAGGTAACAACAGGTACAAGGCTGTTATCTTTTAAGAATGCTTATATCAAATTCACATTCATTGCCTGACAAAGTTCAAGAAAACCAAGAACTTAAGAGTCTAAGAGGTAAACATTCAAACTGTCAACTCATTATTGTTCCATATGAGCTTAAAATTTCCACGAAGAAATCTGATACTTATTATGAATTTAAATAACAACTACAGTGTATAATCAAGTGCCAACAGGTGTTGGGGACAAATCTTCAGTGACTGTCATATGAGGGTTGCTTGGAGTGCAACCAGGTGGGGCTGAACTGGGGACGATGATGCTGTGATTTGATAGTACTTGTGACAAATTTTCTAACATCCTAAATGTATTTGATATATTCTATGTTTTTAATAACATGTTTATTAAAGCAATTTCAATATTATTATTTTACACTATAAGGTAAAATATGTGAGCAAAGGAATCTGTAAGTTTTGGTTGTGCTGAGAAATTTTTGATTTAATAATGCTGAGCAAAATATATTCTGAAAATACAGATATATTTAAAAATCATGCTTTTAAAAGAATAAATGAATATCTTTACTTGTATTAGAATTTAGGTTGTGATTTTCTTAATGTAACAAAAACCAAGACAGAAAAATCATTTGAATAATTATAAATCTGATGGTATAATTTAAAATCTGATGGTATTTTTTAAAATGTCAAATTAAAATATTTTCCTTTTGTAATATCTTCCTTGAAGTTTGTCAACTGGGGTACTATGTTGGGGAAGCAGCAATGGGATTTTTGCTTTTGCTTTTGAAACAGAGCATTATAAAGTCTATGAATTTTACATAAAAAGGAAACATTAAAAAGACTTTGCCAATAAATTGAAGGAAAACTCAGATCAAAAATTGATCTTCCAAACAGTACTTCATCACCATTTCTAATGTAAATTTTGCTTACTTTTAATTATTATCTACTTCTACTAAAGTGCAGACTCTGCATATACAACAATATTTGCTCATGAAAGAATTTTAGAAAAGATTTGTGGGAAATAAATAAAGATTTTATGAAATAAAGTATTCTTTCTAGTGTATCTGAACAAACTAAACAACGATGTATACGTATAAAATAGCCATGTATTTTGTTAATGTTAAGATATGTAATACATTACATAAAACCATTCATTCTTAGAGCAAAGTATAATTACTTGCCACAACTATTTTTATATATTTTCCTTGTAAGATAAATTTTAAATGCAGGAAAGCAAGCTTTGGAATGGTAAGAGTTAAAAAAAACAGCAACAGTAACTCCATTTAGATAAGGGGATAGAAGGGTGGAGCAAGGGAAACAATACACTAAAGTGCTTTTCTTTCACAGATCTTGGTTCAAATTAAGGTTAAATTCCAAAGGAGGATGTGTTTTCCCCATATGGAGTCTTAAAGGACATGCCTTTGTTTCCAACTTCCCAGAGAAGATATATGTTAACACAAACAAAGGATTTCATAATAAATTTAACTTTTATAGAGTGACTAATGCCCTGTGGAGATAAGGCAGACTCTCAGTCACCTGTGCTTAATCCAGGCTGCAGAAATTACGCCAAGGGCATAATGACAAATTTTATTCCTTTGGAGAAGATGGCAGCAACTTGGTAGGGAACAGAAAGGGTCTTGGTTTTTTAAAGTCTCCCTGGAATGACTCTCTCTTCCTCTCTGTGAACACAGTTTAGCCTTTATGTACTTTGGAAGGACACAGAGGTGAAGCAAGCCTGCCAAAATCTGAACCTGTGTTTCTGGGAACCTGGTAGTAGATCAACTGTTATATACATAAGAGAAACTGCAAAGCAGCTGTAGATGCAAGAAATTTGGGAGTTTTTATGTAATATGTGTACTAAACCCTGCATCTCATTTCTCTTTTAGATCTCAAGTGAAGTGACAGGATGTTTAAAACGTCACAAAGCATCATTTCTCAGTTCAACCAAGCTTGGCTGAGGGCTGGGGGTGGCAAATGAACAGCATGAAAAGAAAGAAATATGTACTAGAAATATTCTACAGTTAACAGAAAAACAGTGATCTTCAAAGTTTTACTTGGGGTATTGCCAACAATACTAATTTATTAATCTATCTCCTTGGAAGAAAGACAAGTAGCTCATTTGTGTAAATAGTTCTTTTCTTACACTTTCAGTTTTATTTTCATATTGTTCTTTATTAAGAACATTGAAGCAATAATTATTATGTCCTTAATTTTACAAAATGTCTCTGAATTTGTGGCTAGGTAAATTTACTATTGTACGTATACATCCTGTTGCCATGTGCAAATCCTACTGATGCCAAACGAAGGGGTAAAAATTAGTCCTGTGGCATATGAAGTAGGAACTCCTTTTTAAAGGAGAGCAACAAAAATGTATTTGTGTCAATCACATCAAACACATGTGACTGTATATTGCAAAATATTTAACTTTTTCTTTATAGATTCAATGTTGATGAAAGACTTAGGAAATCTGTTTTAACATTTAAACAGTCTCCACTCCTCATTCACTAAAAAAGGAGATACTGACATAAACTAAAGTTGATTTTAAGTTGTTTTATGAGAACTCAAAACACCTCTTTAGTGTTTCAAACTCTAGGTCATTAACACTGATTCTAGGCAAAATTGAGCATAATCAGTTATTCCAAACTACTCATTTCTTAATAGTGACCAATTTCCTTCTTGTGCTTTGAATTAACCTAAAATAAAGAAATGCCTTTCTTCTTTCTAATTTAGCCAGTGACCAGCAGAATTTTTCTTATTCTGGATTCTAAACAAGGATAATGAGGTTTCTTTTTCTCAGACTGTAATACCAAACTCAAATTTCAGAAATTAATTAACTTTTCAGATGGGAACACCACAAGGGGGCAGGTGAATCCAGGATAGGTACTAGGCATGAGGGTCTCAGTATTAAGGGATTCTTGTCAAGAGAGAGGGAAAGATGAATTACTTATTAGGAACAACTCAAAGATAATATTTCTTCATGAGCATAATTAGCATTCAGTCTGGATCATTCAATGTGAAATTTTATTTAAAACATATCCAAAAACAATTACAACACACCAAGAAGAGAAAGTAGTCACACATTGAAAGTACCTACTATGTTTAAGAAGGGCAGTAAGACTTACACCTTATCAAGGCCTTATGTGATTAAAAATCTAAAGTTTGCTACAAAGCAATCAAGGTATGCTTTAAAATAAAACCAGCCACATAGACAAAGTATAAAATAATTGAAAAGAAATATAAGAAGCTTGGCTTCAAGATACTCTTAATAACAATTTCATTACAAGCACCAATTTTGAGTACAGCTGTAGCAGATTTTTTCTACACAAAATTGAGAATTTCAGGCATTTCAGGAAAGATAAAAGGTACTGTTTAAAAAGGTTATTTAGAGTCTATTTTGCTTTTAGTTAGAATTTAGACTCAGTCTCTCAATAGGAGGCAGAATTTGACATTGAAAAAATAATTTTTTAACCAAATATTTTAAAACTGACACTAGATACACCTTGTGACATTGTTATAGTAACTCTATGATCAACATACATAAGTACCTTCCATTCAAAACAACTAAGATTAACTCCATTTGGCAAAACTTGATATTATTGCCAGCCTCCCTTTTACACCTAAGACAATACATTATTTGAGTGAGTAGAAAGTTGCATTATCACATCTTTTATAGATTAACAAAATGAAATGTACAGAATAGTGCAGGTCAATAAAATGCAGACATCTTACCTCTCACTGGTAGTTTTCATTATTTCCCAGTAACAATTAGAATCTTTAAAATGAACTTCCAAATGTCTCTTACTTAGGGTAAACTAAACTTATCTAGGAATTTTAAATAATTTTCTATAGTAACAATGTAGAAGTCACATTCTTCGATTGTAAATCTATTAACTGACAAGGTTGTTTTATAATCGAATTTAGAGAAAGTCTGTAGAATAGGGGATTCAAGTTGAGTAATTTTTCTATTAAACCATGATATATTTTAGTTTTGTGGAACTATAGAATTAACACAAGCCAAACTGTTTTTTTTTTGTAGTGCTATGGATTGAACCTAGCACCTTGCACACATTAAGCAAGTACTTTATCACTGAATTACATTCTTATAAGCCTATTTTTAAGGCAAAACTCTGGCCTCAAATATGAATGACTATTTTTCTGTCATTTTAACAAAAGTTATTTCACAAAAACTTGCTCACTCTTTGTGTAGGTATACGTGCTATGAACAGATACACACTTATATACATAAATTCATATACATATACGTACGTGATGCAGCCCATCAGTAGTGATATTTTAGAGTGCTCTTTCTCCTCTTTTCACTCTGTCAATTAGCCTTGTCTTTCTTTACCCCAAATCACTGCAGGTTCCTCATATGCTGTCACCTTCAGGAAATGGAAGCAGCTTCTGCAGTGCTTCAAATAATAATGCTTTGATTTGTCAATGAGAAAAGTTGGGTGGCCTTTAAAAGTTGACCAGTTCAGGCCTATTTGCACATAGTAGACATTAATAAATATTTGTTGATTTGATTTATTCTAGGGTAAAGAACTGGATAGCAACTCTTTTTGTCTTCACTGATGTGCTATGGTTGAGCCTGTGTACAAATGAATTTATGAGTAAATATTAATGGTCATGGTCATTGAAGATGTTTTAAAGTGAAAAAAAATCTAGATCTACAGGTTGCTATGAATACCAATGATTGGGAATGTGTCTAATAAAGTAAGTAAAGTAATCAATGAAAGACATAATAAAATAAGATCTCACTAATGGACATTCTAATAAATTCCTAGGAAACAAAGTAGATATTCCATAAATCTTGAATCATTTCATCACATGTTTCCAGGTAACATTTTTAAAACTCCAGAATCTTTTTATTTTTTTAAAAATAGGGCTATTTTGATTATAAAATGTAGTGAGCCTTATATAAGCAACATAGTATTTCCTTTGGTGTCTTTTCTCTTGCAATAATCACAAAATGTTTATGAAAAGTTTTATTGACAATTTAGAGGCCTTGAACACAGAGAATATGAGTTTGTCCCAAATTTCAAGTAATGTATAACTTTTAAGAAGTTAAACACTACACTCTTTTCATTCAAAAGAACATATTACATTTATTTTCTTTTCTGGATCACCAACAGTAAAAACTGTTTCTGAGCTTACAACATGTTAAATTTTGGCTCAAGGCAAATTTACAACAGCAAAGTTTATGATAAAATCTGTCAAAACATTAACCATGATGGCACAAGCTTCAGCTCTTAACAACAGCAGAGAGGGAAGCTGTATAATTGAAGAAATGAAGAGCTTAGGGATGGACATATATTTGTAATTCTAGCTCTGAAAATGCTTGCTCATGGCACATTACAAAAATTTCAATTCCTCTGTCCTAATTTCACCTGAATGTGAAAGTTGTAAAAGAGGAGTATGACTTTTAATTCAGTGGTTACAAAAAGATGAGAGATCCTAGAACTAAACACACAATTCTAAGAAAAAAAAATTAGCTAAGAGATCTTTAGAAGTTCAAGACAAATGCTAAAATGTACAGCATTCTAATTTCTTGCCTGATGAATTTCAAGAAAAATTAAGTATGAATCTTTTAAGACAAATATGATTCATTTGGTTATGTGCCAACATTTCAGTATTATTCATTAACATAATGTTAATTTTTCAACATTGCAAACAATGTTGGTATTTTTAGCTCAGTGTTCCATGATAAGTAAAGAAGAAATACTTCCTAAAAAATGCGAACAAAATGCTCTTACTGAATCACTCTCCTACTGGTCAATTATGATTAAAACAGTTAACTTTGGGAGGTACACATTAGAAACAATTTTGGAGAAAGACATACAATATCGAAAAATGTTATTAGGTTAGACACAGCCAGAACAGACTGACGAGAAAATATCTTCCAAGAATGTAAAGGTTTTCATTGTGTTAATGTCACTGTATTACAAGTAAAATGAAGTGAATATTCTATGCTTCAATGTTTCAGAAAGTCTTTCATACAACTGACCTATTTATTGACGAATGGGATGCATTTCTTTAGATTTAGGACCTTCATTCAGCAAGTTACATGATGAAAATTGATGAAGACTGAAGCAGAGACAAGATAAAATTAACAACTGAACATTAATTTTTAAAGTAATTTGGTGGGTAATGTTCATGTATAAATTAATTTTGTTCTTAAATATTTTGAAATATGGTGTGGGGGTTGAAAGAATAATATAGATCAAGAATGTTTTTAAAAAACTCAAGAAAGTACAACGTTGTAATCAGAATTTAGAAAACTTCAGTCACATTTACGAAATTGAAATGCTACTGAATTTGGAGTTAAGATTTCAAGTAGATGCAGCAGCAGTGAAGGTCATCCACATCCATCACACTGATGTATATATGGCTTGCACTCTCCCTCTTCTTACATCAATTTGGGAATAACTGGTTCCAGAAAACAGTTTAGTTATTACTTTTATTCAATAATAATTTAACTGGCCTATTTGGCAGTCTGAAAATTTTGTGCAAATTTTGTAGAAAACAAACTGAAATCATGTCTTTATCATGAAATTTCAAACTTTGGATGGTATGGGATTGCGATTTAACAGCTATGCAAGAAATTCATATTTAAAAAAACCAACCAACCAACCAAATAACAACAAAATCTTACAATAACCCTTAATTGACTGGGTTTATAAAGTTATAGTTCTCAGATAAGCACAATGTCCAATTGGTATCAGGTGCTACAGAATTGCTACATTATCCATACCATTGTAGGAAAAGACATTCAAATTTTAATCATTTAGTATGACTTTTGAAAAATATGTGACACAGATGTCTAGCAAAGTAACACAGAATGAAAATGCATGTTTTTATCACTGAAGAAGAACAATTCTTGAAGTATTCACCTGTGCAAAGAAATACGAGTAAGACTGAATCTCTGACCTTCAGAAGCTCACATTCGCATAGGAGAAAGTATAGAAATACTGAAACAAGAGAAAACTTAATAACTACACTAACACAGAGCTGCAGAAAGAAGTATAAAGCACACAAAACAGATATGAACTACCACTTGCTTGTGAAGTGGTGGTGAAGAATAAGGGAATGCTTCATGTAGGAGGTGGCATCTAAATATTCCTGGAAGGATGAATTGGATTTAAACACAGAAGGGATATTTGATTTAGTAGAGGTTTAAAAATAGCAAATGAGTCAAATAATGAGAAAACAGAGTTGGAACTGAAATTTGTAGTGTGTGCTTGGAGCAGAGAATCTAACCTAATACTGTTTTTGTCATCCATAAGAAAATAAAATAATGTGGCACAGAACATCTATATATATGATTTAGGCAACTGGTTTTTAAAAATTTGACATAGGCCCAAACAGTTGTGACTAAAATTTAAAGACAATAATATCTGCAATACTTAAACTTTCAGCCCATAGTATAACTATGTTATTGCAATTTTACAAAAGCAGAAACGAAGTGATTATTACTGAGATTTTAAATGAAACTTCTCATTTCAAAAGTTTTTCTTTACTTCTGTTAGACAAACAAGATTACTTATTCACATCACTCTGTCACTTAAAGAAAAATATACAACTATTCTTTATAATATGATCACAGTTTCAGAAAAGATACAAAATGCACATCTAATTTTGCAAAGCAACAAGACTATGATGTAATAAAATGCAAGTAATTAGTAGCTAGTAAGAAATTAGCGTACAGATTTAAGTATAATCCTTAAAAGCAATAAAACTGAGATGTTTTATGTCAAATTATTATATAATTGTTCCAACTATACTTAAAGAGCTCTCCTCACCCAGAATTATCTTTAGAACTGGACTGTGAATTAGAGAAGAAATGCAACCTTTCCTTTTATTTTAATTATAGATTCAAAACAGTATGTTTACAAGCAAAATAAAGTGTAGAGATTTAAAAACAAAACTTGTTCTTAGCAAGCCAATGTGTACATAATCTATATGGGTCTGAGAGACATTCTCTAAGATATTACCAGAAGGATCTCCCTGAGCAACTAAAAACATTGGCATGGAAGGAAAAGGCCACATGAGACAAAGTATACATAACTGGTGCATCTGGTACTCCTCGTCTTTCAAATGTTATGTAATTTTAATTCTCCTATTTAGCAAAGTACATAAGTCTTAAACAGATATATATTTTGCAGTTTCTGCTACAGTAGGTCTGATTTTTGAAGTGAAAGTCACTTCTTAATGAAAGCTTTCTTAAGCGTGCCTTGTTTTATTTCTTTATTTTTTATATAATGTATAAAGACTAGTTTTTATGGAATATTTGAACTAGACAGGCAAAAGCATCTAAGCTGCTGCATAAAGACATATAAATCATAGTTTTAATTATACTGCCAGAAATTGCTGCTATTTTCTAAGTCTTGCCTTACTGGAGCCAGTGTTAAAAGTTCGTTAGCTGGAGCTTAACAATACAATGGATGAAGGAATGGAGTTACCACACAAGTGTTTAAATTCCATGCTGGATCCCTAGCTACAAGAGAGAGGAAAGTTCAAACAACAAAAACAGAGTTGCGAGGCCTGAACTTGTGTGTTACAGATACCTCTTACTCACCACCAGGCAGCTCTTATTCAGGGCAACCAGGCCCTCCCAAGCAACATGGTTAATTGAAGAAGGATTCTGAATCTTTTGGCTGCAGATAAACCAAAGTGGCACATGGCTCATAACTCAAACATTTCATTTTAGGCTGTTGTTAGTTGTTTTTTTTTTTTTTTTTTTTTTTTGCCCAGGTCAATTTGGATTATTCAATCATTTTCTTTTCTTTAATAAAAAACTGCTTGTAGTTACCAGTAGGGGCAAAGAACTGCAATTATGGTTCTCAGAAGGTAAATTTATTTTCTGCTCATTTTGCTCATATATACAAGTGATACTACACTGAGAACATTTTACTACCAGTACAGTTTTCTCCCCCAACATACAAGTTTAATAACATTTGGCTCCTGACTACTGTTCTACTGTTTCCTGTTATGGTGTATCTAGTCCCTCCTGTAGTACGGAACTAAAAATGTGAGACAGAAAATGACAAGCATCTTTTAAAATGCATCAGTATATGGCCCACAGTAAGGAATATTCAGGGAGCTAAATCTAAGCAAAACTGGAAACCCTCAGTGGCAATACAAAAGTCATTTTTTCAACCTTGACAGTATTTATTTGCTTTATATTAGGGGTAAAGCTGAGCTTAGTTTCCATGAATTTCTAAGGTAGGAGGGGATACAAGACAAAGCCCAGAACCCACCAAAGGACAGAAGTCTTGAATTCAGGCTAAGTAGAGGCCAAAAGAATATTTCCTCTACAAATTTTATAGCAAGTTATTCCTCAAGTAGGTGTTTAGCCAACACTAACATTACTTAAGTGAGTCAATAAAGTTCAAGTTAAGATTTAAAAGTAATCCAACATCTATACATGCTTTCAAGTAACTGGCAAAAGCAAATGCAAAGCCTCCATGGAGGATCCATCTTTAACCCAGGTCTTAAAAAATTCCACAGAGAAAAATTCTAAGAAATAAAAGCTCACATTCAAAAATCACCAAATACAATAGGTAATGAGTCAACATAGATATAGTAGGCAGAATAAGTTTGTTTAAAATATATATGAAAATTAAAAAAGGTTGGAGACATAAGATAGAAACAAATCCTATAGAAGTGCATTTGGTAATGAAGTAATATAACCTCTAGAAAGTAAAACTATAATAAGAAAAATAAAAAATTCACTGGATTTCTGTTTTTGTACAGAACAGTGTGGTTTGTGGTAGACTGTGGCTTCTACCAAGAACTAGGTAAACCAAATAAACTACAAAAGGGCATTTATTTAAAAGTGTCAGAAAGGGATAAAACAAAGATAAGCTAAAGGGACCAAGATTCCAGAAAAGAGAGAAAAACAGATAAGTAAACTGATGACCCACAGCTTCTTTTCTCTTGGAGGCATTTGTTGGTTTTCAGAGATGAGAAAATGAATAATCTGAGGTTTCTTTAGCAGAGGACTACCGCTAGAGACAGAGAAATCACTAGGGCTTTTGGCAGTTTTGCAGGGTTCAAGTGATAAAACTTGGGAACCAAAGGGGCTGAAATTCATGCCTAATTTCACCTTCAAAAAACCTGATGAATTCTGGGCTGCATTAAGTAAGTGGTTAAAAAAGCTAGAGACAAGAATATCTTAAAGGGCCTTGGTGAAGATATTACTTTCAACACTGAAAGCCCTAGTGAATTATGACACAGGAAAAGAGGCAAATTTGAAATAACGGGACCTTACGCAAACTGCTACCCAGTTTCACTAGATTAAGGTAACTGGCCTCCACTCCATTTTCCCAACAGGGTAAAGATAAACTCTGTCAAGAAGAAGACAAGAAAAACATCTAGAGGTTGAGGATGTCTTGTATTTGATCAAAAATTTGTAGATATGCCAAGAGAAAAAAATAGGCAACAGAAAAAGACTCATAGATGATTCGGATTTTGGATTTAAAGACTTGGATGTTAAAATAACTATGACTAACATGTTCAAGAAAACAGAGGCAAAGGGGGAAAAAACAGAATTAGAAAAATGAGTGTTTCACCAAGAGAACTGGAATATACAAAACGAAAAGGAAACTGTAGATCTGAAAAATATACAGTCTTATATTAAGAATTTAATAGATGGTTTCACAGCAGAAAACAGAATTAGGGAAATGGAAAGGCAGCTTTTTTTTCTTTCTTTAAAATTAAAACTGACGAATATAGAATGAAATATAGAATGGAAAATGCAGAAAAGGAGAAAGGAGATATACATGAAAATGGTGAAAATGTTAACATATTGGAGTCTCAGGAGAAGAAACAGACTAAAGATTAATCTAAAGATTTCCTAACACTCAGAAAATACATCAAATCGGACATTTAATGAGGTCTCCGAACTCAAACAAAGAATACACAAAAGACCATTTCTTCTTTGTATAGCACAAAGAAGACCACATCTAGGCACAATAAAACTGCCAAAGTAAATGAAGAACATGTAATTAGCATCCAAAAAAACAAAGACTACCTTCAGGAGAAGAACAAGAAGATGGGCAGTTGACATCTCAGTAAGAAGAGGGAAGCTAGTCAATAACAGGATGCATTTTAAGAGTTACAGGAAGACTTTGACTCTTGGCTATGATGGGGTAACAGGTACTAGATGCATCCTAACACATTGAAGAACTAGAAAAAAAATCGCACAGTGAATTCCATAAAGCAATGATTTCGGACTTTGGGCAACAGGTAGCATTAGCTAATGACTCTTGAATGAAGGATAAGGAAGTGAGCTCCACCATTGCCCCACTTTATGGTCTGGAGAATTTACAGACCACAGAGCAGGGACAGGGAACTGAAAACTGACTGGAGAGAGTGATCAAACTCTGGGCAGCTGCAGAGCACTCCTTGGGTCTTCCTCTGAGTACTGCTCAGCACATGTACATAAGCAAATTATCAAGGACATAGCAAAAAATAGGCACCAGAAAGAGATGGGCAAAACAGTGTCTTAAACTCATACATGGCCTGAGAATAGTTTTGTTGCAACCGGTGGGAGGAGAAATGTCTTAATAATAAGCAAGGCCTAAGGTAGTGTCTTCAGCAGGGAGTTGTATGGAAAAATATGCCTTGAACTTATTAATGGCTAAGCTGTTCCTATTTATCAAAATTGAAATAGACTTAAGAATATCAATCTATTTCCAAGTAATATAACTGCATCCCTGAACATAGCTGAAAACAATTTTAAACAAATAGAAAAAGATTCTTCACTCACGTGTGGTAAAGTTACCTACCACACATCCAAAGTAAGACATGTAACTCACTATAAAAGGAAAAAATAAACAGAAACAGAAATTGAAGAAAAAGGTCCTAAGTGAGCTTAATAGCACATTAGACACTGCAAAAGAAATTATCATTAAATTTGAAGACAAAGAAACTATTCAAAATGAAACAGAGTAAAATAAAAAAGACTGAAAAATGAAAATAAAAAAGCCTGAAAAAAAATGCATGAAGCATGAATGAGCTGTGGAACTAATATATCTCAAGCAGTAGTTCCAAAGGGAGAAGAAAAATGGTGGAGGACAGAAATATTCGTAAAAATAATAGCTGAAAATTTTCTAAAGATAAAACACTATAGATCCATGAATTCAACGAAACATTACAGATCCACGAAGTTCAACAAAACATAAACACAGGAATGTGCAGAAAGCTATACCATAGTACATCATAATCAAATTGGTTAAAATAAGTGACAAAGGGAAAAATCTTTAAAAGCTGCAATAGGACACATTATGCACAGGGGACAAAAGTAAGAATGACAGAAGGAATAAAGCAAGTAAGAGCTAGAGCAAATTCTTTAACATACTGAAACAAACAACAAAATCCTCTCATCCTACATTTCTATAACCTGCAGAATTTTTCTTCATAAAATGAGGACAGCAAAAAGACCTTTCCAGACATGCAAAAGTTGAGCCAATAGTCCAGCAGTAGATAAGATAATAAATATGCAGGTAGAAGTAAAATGATTCTGGAAATGGGTCTACATACCCACACACCCACCCACACACACACGTAAAGAACACTGCAAATGGTAAATACATGGGTAAATGTAAAATATTGTAACTCCATCTTTTTGGCTGGGGTGGTGGGGAGGAGTGCAGGAATCAAAGGACCTTGTGCTTGCCAGGCAGGTGCTGTGTCACTGAGCTATATCCCTGGCTGTAACTTCATTTTTATTTCAATAATCTTCTTAGAATATTCGACTGTTTAAGAACAGTAACAATGTGAACACTATATACAAATGCAGAAGTAAAATAAATCACAACAATATCATGAAGGTCTTGGTGAGGTAACACAGCATCACACAACATGAAGACCTCAATTTTTCAAAAACACAGTTATGTGACAGTTCAGATACTACCTGTTTATCCCAAAGACTACTGTTCAGTCCCAGCCAAGTCTTCTTGAGCTTGAAATTCTCTTTTTACTACGATTATATTACATAGTCTGTTAATATTTGTCTCATCCTGATTCCATAATCAAATAGCAGATTTAGAGTTTTTAGATTTCAGCTCTTGGTCACACAAAATTCTATAGACATGTTCAAAAATTACTAGTAGTGCTCTGTAGTAGATTTGAATCAATGTATTATCTTCTAATTAAAATAATTTCGTTTCCTTTCCTAGGTTCATTTTAATTATATTTACTCAAATAATATTTCTCTTTAATACTTTATAACGATACTTGTATTTTATACCTAAATAGTTTTAAAAGGTCCCTAAGGTACCAAACAAATTTGCTCAGACTGACTTTTCATCTTTATTAAGCAAAGCATATACAGTTTAATGGGCAATTTAATCTGTTTCCATACTGAAATATACTTTATAGGGTATATATTCAGAACAGTGTCTTCAGGATTGTACACTTATAAATTTGATAAAGATCGATGTTTAAGAATTGCATTGAAATATAGGATTTGCAATAGGGAATTTTGCGAGAATAAAAAATAAATATATATTTTGCATATTTGAGTTTGTGCATTAAGATACATCTTTGTTAATAATCAGATAGTCAAGAAAGTTGGGGCTTCCAAAATGATAGCATACTCTAAAACTATATTTAGAAAACAATAAAATTTAAAATAAGCATATTAAGACTTCTGCAAAGGAATATTAATAGCATAAATGTTAATGATTCTCAAATATACACATTTATCATTGTCAAATTCCATTTCTGAAGTCCTACTTAAAAAAAAATGTAAACGTTTGTAAATTGAACGTAGCTTACATTAAAGTACATAACAAAAAAGAAATAAAAACCTCTTCAAAAAAGTTATTCTAGTAAAAGGATTACAAAAAGTTTTGTAACTTGAGATGCTATTTTGGAACGTATGCTACTAGTTCAAATATGCAAGCTCCAACTTAACAAATGTTTAAAATATTTGAGTTTTTAAACAGTGCCAAAATAAGCCACATCTTTTCTAGGGATGACATATTTAGCTAAGCATGAGCAATAACAATTTTTCAATCATTTCATGTATTTTTTTTAAAAGCCTCAGAAACCATGTGCATTTTGAATAAAACATGAACAAAATGCTGAAATCACTGAAGTCTAACAGTTGACTTACAAATCAATGTTTTAGAAAGGAAAATGCAATTTTGTGTGTCTGTGTGAGTATGTATACATGAGCAGGTAGGTAGACTGGCTGTAAATAGTAATTACCAAGAACATAATAATGTCTGAAAAACTGGGATTCCATTCAAACCACAGGTGGGAAGACAAAATGTGTTATGGTTTTTTAAAAGTCAAATAATGCCTTATTAATCGTAAGTATTTCAAATGGAAACTGCATAATTATGACCTTTTAAAATACTACATTTAAAAGTGCATTTCTACACAATTGTATACATTATTAAAACTACAAGTCCTTAATAATTCTAATTTATTTCTGAAGTAAATATTCTAGTAGTAAAGTGACCCAATAAAAAGATTCTTATTTGTTTCTTTATTTCATTATTTATTTGTGGTGCTGAAGATCAAATCTAGGTCCCCATGCATGCTAAGCATGCACTGTCAATGAGCTACAACTACAGCCCTCTTCAGTTTTTGGAAGAGGAAATACACAAGGGATCAGTCTATCATTGAAAAAAATATGAGAATCCTTCTACATGAATAATTACGGTTTAACTGCCTTGTTAACAGTCAATAAGTTGGCTTATCATTTTAAAAAAAAATCTCTAAAAGTTGCTCCAGGAGGTAGAGTGAGCCTTGAAGATTAGACTACCATTTTATAAAGCTATACTGTCAGGTTTTAGCATTAGGCAAAATTAAAAGTAGCTCAAAGCAACTCAAGGTCATATTCTTCTAGTGAAGGCTAAGGCATAGTGTGCAGCTACCCCACCCCCAGCGAGAGGTGGGGATGATGTGATGGTGGATACAGATGCAGAGTACATTACTGTACTTCATGTAAGAAATGTGTAGTTTTTAGACTGAGGATTCACACGTGTGCATATAACACGAGCAGTATAACAGAAATTATAAGAGTTAAAGTGTTCACTAATTTTTTTTCTTGGCACTGGGGATTGAACTCACAACCTCGCACCTGCCAGGGCAGGCGCTTAAGGCACTAAGCCAAACTCCTGGCCCTGGTTTTTTGAGGCAGGGTCGCACTATGTAGCTCAGGCCGGCCTTGCGCTCGCGTTGTAGCCCAAGCCGGCCTCGAACTCACAATGCTCCGCATACCTCAGCCTCCCGGGTGCTGGGATTAAAGGCGTGCGCCACCAACTACTTTTTTTTTTTTTTTCTTACAGGAAAGTTTGGAGACTTATATGGATTGTAATTATAAGAATTTAGTTCTAATTCTCGGCAGTCCTTGGCAAGTTCTAAGATGCTCTGAGTCTGTTTCCTCATCTACAGAATGAGTGCAATAGTAATAACAACACTAATACTAAAATCCTCAGAATTACTATTATATGGTTGATATAATGGTTTATTACTATTATATGGCTGTTGATAGGATCAAATTTTTAAAGAGATATGAAATGGCTTTTAAAATCAATTGTTAAAGATGTTAGTATTGCCTTTTCTGTCTTCCCTCTGAACTACTTTTTTTTTTTTTTAACAAGAAATGGATTCTCATGCTACTGAAGGAGTGAGACTTGATGTTTAAAGCAAACTCAAAGCAAAATCTCTGCACAGAGCAGATCACTTCTGAAGTAGCACTGTTACTGAACATGTAGCTAATGAAGGTTATTTCTTCATACAGAAAAATAAAGACTACAGTATTTGAAATACTGTTGGTGGACATTTTTAAGTGCAAGAAATCAATTAAATCAATATTCGGCTGTAATAGTTTGCATTTGTAATTTTATAGACAATTCATGTTCAAGAAGATGGTATATATTTTAGGAGATTATAATGAAAAATGTTGTACATTAGAATAATAACTTTTATTTTATAATATCATATTCTATAAAAGTTTTCCACATTGACGACATGAATTACGTGATCACATGGTTCAGTTGTTCTAATCTGATCAGTCAGCTGTAGGAAGAGATGTTTGGAAATTGTAAAGTGTTTTTATATTGCACTTTGTGTGTTCTGAAACCCGAGGCAAAACTTAAAGTTTGTTTGTTCTTCAAGACTAAACTGAAAATTCAGGTTTACTTGTGATTTATTTTAAGAGAGTTCAGGAATGGACTATTGTGTAATAAGAACTGTTTCCCTTTACTTACCTCCATCTTCAGGAAGGTTTAAAAGGACCTGTGTCTGCACACAGGGAGCTGCTGTGGGTTACACTCAGAGCTCAGAGATAAGACTCCAAACACAAGTAAGGTATTATGAATTTCTATGTTTATACTGTCACTGGTGTACGAGAGGCTAATCTAAAGGATTAATTAGAAAGCAAACCCAGTTAGTTTCTTTTTAACCCCTATTGTTCCTTATTTTCTAATTCTCACATTAAAAAAAATCATTTAAAGCAGGCAACATGAGTAAATTCCAAATTTGGATGCAAAGAAATGATTCTAACTGCCAGTTAGTTTAATGGATACAAATTTAATAAGGACGAAAAAGATTGTATGAGTACGTGCATCTATTTTCACTTGTGACAAATCACCTCAAATTTTCCTACAAAGTAAAGAAGAAAATGAGATAACTTCTAGTAGTATACAAAAGAATAATACAATAAATTGTCCTTAATACACTTACCCTGAAAATACACAATAGCATATAACTTAGTATAATCTTAAAGATGAAATTAAAAATGCATGGACCTACAAACATTTTCATTTGGCTAACCATTTTCACTAATTCAGTCTCTGCTTGTCCATTTCAACTTGCTCCAGGCACAGTCATTTTCTATTGGCCTCTCAACTAATCCACCTAATAAAGGAAGGTATTTTTGTACAGCAAAATACGTAACATCTCAGTTTTATTCATATCATTACATGCTTTAGCTATTTTAAGTTGCCTCTTAAATAAAATAAACATTAAGTAACCTGAACCAAATTGCAGGTTTACTTTTTCCTATGTCCTTATATCATACATTACAGTTTCATGGTACATTATATATTGTATTCTCTTCCTCTGCAACAAAAATTCAAATGTAAAAAAAGATAATAAATAAGAATAACTAACAGATTTGATGACTTCTTGCCTTTTAGGATACAGACATAATGGCACATGCTAATTTTCAAGCCCAAAGTGTCCCAGACTATTTGACAGAAACTTGGCAATTTCTTCAGTTTAAGTGGAGCTTAGATAATCACCCAGGCTCAACATTACAAAAATACTGACAATATGAATTTATAAGTGCACATTAACAATCTTTGCTTTTTATTGAAAAGTCAGCATTATTTTTGAATGAAATGAAAATCATGACTTGATGAATGCAATTTTAACATACTAAACTCTTATTAAAGCAAATTATACATTTCATTGATGGCCTCTATACTTAATAGTCTTTAATACTAAGAAAGATTACATACATATACGAAGGACGACTACACACTCTCGTGTATGAATCTTTCTCATCAGCTAAGAAATATAGTCTATATTGGAAATTGCATTTATTTGAAGTTTTGACCTAACACAGTGGATTAAGGCTTAGACAATATTTACTTTGCTGCACTTTGATTCAGAAAGGACCATATGTGAAGATATTATCCTGACCAACTTTACTATATCTCTACAGTGGTCTTATAGTACTAAGATTTATATTAAACACATTGAGATACAAAATAGTTAGAAAACAAACTGCAACCTTATAGGTACCCATTGGTAAATAATATATTTGGATAAATAACTCAAGTCAGCAGCAAAGTGGTTAAACATTTGTGATTTGATTTTATCTCAGCTTGGAATGTGGTTGGAGTGTCCCACTTCTAACAACTGTTTGCTAAGTTAAGGCTTTCAGTGTTTACACAGTGTTGAATGAAGCAGCCTGGTCACCAGATGTGATTGCTTCTCCCAGACTGTCGTTTTTTCAGTCAGATCACTGTCCTCATGGTCCCTGCTCCAACCTTTTTCCTCAGGACATCCACCAGCCTTTCCAACCTAAATTGAGAAAAGGGAGCAGGGAGGCAGCGGGTGCGGATGGGGGTGGGAAAAAAAGTGCAATTATTGTCCGGAATGTCAGAAAAAGAACAGTATTTACCCATGACCAAGCAGTGTTGGTAGTCACGTTAAGAAACAAAGCAGTACTGTAAACGAGAGACATTCATATAGAATACACAAGGCTTTGGGTTTTAGAAAACAGCAACAACACAAAACTTTAACTCAGATTACAGCAATGTTAGATGCTACACAAAATAATAGAAGACACTTATTTAAATACATTTATCTACTTGCTTAAAGATTGTGAATGAACCATTCACAGTGCAATGACAAAATAGCATACTAAGTGCAGATCAACTTCAAGCTGCTTTCTTTAAAATAAGAGAATCATATATTTCAATAAAGAAGTATTAGCAAGCATACTTGTTACATTGGTAAATGAGTGATATATTGGCTTTATGCTGAATAACTCTTATGCATTAATGATGTTTTAGCCTTTTGCAGAGTTAGCTGATGAAACTGAAAATAGGAGTTAGGTGGGAAAAATTGCATGGTCCAGTAGCACTATAATAATTTAACTATATACAAATGATTGAGCACTAATACAAAACAGACATTCTGTACATTAAAAAGCTTTCTATTCTTGTGTACTACGAGCTAGGAATTACTATAAAGGTTTCATACTCAAAGAAAGGTTTTTGTTCATTTGTTTGTTTTTAGTAAATTAAAACCACACACATGTGATAGAGTCAAAAGTTCAGAACTCTGTTCCTGCAGCACTCTCAGGCATCTCCATAGGTAGGAGATCACATTCACGTGAATCAGGGAGAGTCTCACTTAACAATGATGATAGGACAGACTATTAATTTGCTTTCTTTCATTTTCTGTATGGCAAGCATAAAACCCCAACTGAAAGTCTTTCTTGATGTTACACACAGACAAATCTTCCTTCCAAGTGAAAATCATGCCCAGGAGTTTTCATATACACAACCTTCTCTTCTCAAAGATTGGGGGGCGGCAGTCTAGTCTGCTCCACAGTTTGCCTCATTTATATGGATCCATGCATGAGAGTCCTTTGCAAATAAACACAGCACAGAGCTAGACACCAAAGGAATGAGGGTATCCTCATTGCCATACATCCTCGTTTAGACTATCTGGGAGTTTCAGGAAGGAATGGACAAATTAACTGCACACAATTTAAAAACTAGCTTAAGTTCATTGGTAAAATCTGCATGTAGCAAAAATTCTATTAACAGGAAACAGGAAAACGAGACAAAATTTTTGAGAAATGTAGCAATAATTTTAGAATAAAAGGGTGTATCTTGCCTATACTTATTATATATCCATGAAAACAGTCTGGAGGGATGAATATCTGAGCTACAAGATTCATAAGAAAATTCATTGCACTCACAGATTAATCTGTGCCAGTTGAGCTTTCTGTAGCGGTAAAAACTAGTACCATTTATATTAGTGTGACTCATGGGACTATTGAATTCTTTTAGGCAAAGTTTTATTAACCTGAATTATGGAAGGGGATAAAAATTTTAGTGTGAATTATATATAGTATAGATTTATGCTATAAATGTCTTGCTAAACTCCGATAGTAGCTTAAACTGGTAACAAATGATTCTCAGTATAAATCTTAAAAAGTGATTAATAGCATTTCTTTGCATAAGAATCAGAAAATGTTTTCAAGTCAGTTAAATATAATCCCTCCTCAATGATACCACTTACCGTATTAATAAACTTTCTCATGATGTAAAAATAAATTTGGGCCAGGGGCATAGCTCAGCAGTACAGGGCCTGTTGGGTAAGCATGAGGTCCTGAGTTCAATTCCCAGTACCAAAAATAAATAAATAAACTCTACTTTGTGTAGTTATCATTACCATTGCTACAAATTCAGAATCAATAGAATGCTAAATTAATTATGAATCTATGAATCTGAGTTGTGCTTCTTTTGGCTTCTTTATAGATAGGCACATCTTACTTCTATTTCGTTTTTACACATTAGAACATCTTTCTACTTATAACTCCTATCTTGTTAACATAAGAAGTTAGGAGGAAATACTTAAATATCACGTTTTGCAATGCCTCTACTATATTTCAAGAATTGCTAGATTAACCACATTCTCAGTTTTTCCAGGTTGAATGATTTATGAAAATTTGATCTTTGAAATGAGAAAAATGTCAATTACTTAGTTTTGCAAAAGTTTACTGACTTCTGAAACACAATGAGGCTCCTATTCCTTTCTATATGGAATGGAATCCACCTGCCAAACAGAGGCTGTGCCAACAGGAAGGCAGAAATGTGTGTCTGCTGAAGCACCTTGCAGGGTTTGCCTGGAGTGTATTCTTTACTGCCCAGGTCAATAATATCCTTAAAACATTTGGGACCTCACTGAATATATTGCTCAATAAGGTCTTCCCAAGGGCTTCATGAAGTAAGTAAAGGCCTAAAGGGAGGACTAGTAGTTCTTCATTTTCAGTATTAAAGCACTTATGCAAAAGTTCTGAGGTAAAACTGTGCAAACACTTTTACACAGTTCTGAGGTAAAGCCGTGACAAACGGGGGCCCACTCTCCTCGTTTCTAGTTCAGAGCTATTTCCATTAGGGTTTGCATTCCCAGTGACCCACAGGTTACAGGTTAGTTGGTTATCAGTTTTTGAACTAGCATTAAAAATTTTTCCTCAAATTCTTAAATCAGGTTAGAAAAGTATTTGTTGGCATATTTCTCTTGCTATTTTAGTAAGAACACATTATAAGAAAGTAAATTCACGGTAGTATGCAGATATTAAATATTAAATAGTTATAATGTTTTATTTTCTATGATGCTTTTTGTATCTACTTGAAAATTAAATTTATAGTTATATTTTAGGTAGAAATTCTATTTTTAACCAATATTTTAATATTTTCTTTTTTGATTTTTTAATATTTATTAAGTGTTTATAAAAACATCAAAATTTTCAACATCAGCTGTTTTTTGATGTGCATGCTAAAAAAAACCAACAGAAATAAATCCTTAGATGAACTACAATGAAAATACCATTAGAACCCTACAAAAAAACTTTTACTTAAATTATTATACCTAAGCCAGTCTGCATAAAACAGCACTTTGCATACACACATATCGCTTACACTGACAGCACATGTGTTTTGCTTTCCTGGTCTTTATGTAGGACATACTTGACATCTCGCTGGTCTTGCTGTATTGTCAGGAGGTTCTTATTATATTATTCCACGTGTATTTAACAGGAACATAAAATATCCATAAAATAAAGTATTAAAATCTTACTAAGTATTGCACGTTTAGAAAAAACGTCAATATTTTTACATCAGTTGTGTACTTGCTTACAAAACCTAAAAGATAACATCAGAAATAAATTTCGATAATATTTTACTATTTTCTGTCAGTCATTATATATTTGTATTATAGTGGAATGCATGGTTTTCCATCAAGTAGATAGATCATGAGCTACTTAACAAGTTTCCTAAGTAATTTGCTCTCATTTATCACTCCTAATAAATCTCATGATATATTTTGAAAGACAAGCAATACTTAATGAGTATTTTCTATGTGCCCAGAACAATGAGAAATCATTTGTACACATTTTAAATTTTCAGTGTAACTCTATGAAGTAGATATTACCATCCAGCAACAAAAACCAAAGCATGTAGAGTTTAATTTATCCAGAGGCACACAATTAATGGGTTTTGTAACTGGCACATAATGCAAGGTTTAATCACTGTATCCCTTATATCTCCAATGCTACACTGCATGCAAAAAACTGACACCTTTAAGGATTATTTCTGAATTTTTGTGGGTTTGAAATACTCTAATGAACTAGATAATTTTATTGAAGAGGAATGGAGAAGAATAAAAGGAGAACAAATTACTCATCACTAACTGAATTGTACCAAAGTAAATTTCTCACATACTCTACTTTTTTGAGAATAATTTTTGTATTTGTCAATATAATAGCGGAAGAACTCTTACAGGCTATATAATTTTCTCTTCAGAAAAGGCATTTGTATTGTTCAAGCAATGAAGTTGCTCCATCAAACATGTTTAGCTTTTAGAATCTCCTCCAGAAGGAACATGGGAAATTCAAGTGAGATGGATAACAATCACCCTTCCAGCATCCTTCCAAAGCCATTAAAAGTACTCCATGCAAGGGTGACTGTTAGCATGAAAGATTCTGCTCTTTTTCAATTATAGCAGAGGATGAGAAGATTTTAAGTGAATTTTTTCTTTTATTATTACAGCTGTTCTCTTGCTGTTTAAAGAAAATAGACATAGTTTATCATCTTTTCATTACACTTTTCACGTATTACTCAAAAGATATTACTTACTCCTTTCACTCTACTTTCAAATTCAGATCTCCATCCTCAAATTGTTTGGATATTTAGACTCAAATATCTCACTGCTTTCGAAACATCTCCTCTTGTATAATACCACAGGCCTGTAGTACTCACGATGTCTAAAACAAACCTACCTCACCTCACATGCAGACTTTTGTATTTAATTGCCTTGGCTGCTATCATTCATTCTCTTAGTCTTTATGCTAGAAAAATTTAGAAAAGCTTGGGACACTGCACTTCTTTTTCTCAGTTTAGCTTGGATCTAAAGAAATTTTGTAATGAAACCACAAATGTAGACAGTGGGAAGCAATGAAAGGGCTCCCATTCATCTCGTAATGTCATTTGCATTTTAGGAAGAGCACATTGGCATGGATGCGGAGATGAGATGGAAGCTCAGTTTAGCATACATGTAAGAAGACCAGGGAACTCTTTATTAAAAAATTCTGGTGAGCACAACAATGTGAAAGTACTAAATGCAGTGAAGCATACACTTAAAAATGGTCAAATGGTGCATGTGTTATAAATCTCTTACCAAGATAAGCAAATCAAGACATGAAGGCTTTAAGTACAGCTGCAGCAAAGCAGACAGGAAGAAGGGGATGGATGTGAAAACTATTTAGGATACTGGGTCAAAAGGATGTAGGACTTTTGAGAGCAAAATGGAATGAGGTAGGCAAGGAAAGAAGGTTGACCTCTAGGCATCTAGTCTTACTGACTAGGCAAATAATAATGTCCTAACCAAGACAACGGAGAGGAAAGTCAGCAGATTTCTGCTGGTGAGTATGTGTGTGAGGATGCGTTCAGTCTGATATTAAATATGCTGAGGTGTTGTTGAGATATGTAAGTGGGGATATTTAGGTACAAGGCTGTAAGAGTTTGTGTTAAAGGGAGAATTTTTAGGTAGATTTTCAGTTCCTAAACTAGTATTTGTTGGGTAATTCCTATGTGAGAAGTATTTTCCTAGGCCTTGATTATTCAAAGAACAGGACATAGTCCCTGCTTACAAGGAGTAGCAAGGTGGGAAAGATCTTTATATGATTAACTCTAAAAGGTTATTTGTAAATGCTGCAGTAAAAGAATAAACATAGGCATTACACAGCACCTATCTTTGGTGGAAAGGAGAAGAGTTCTGCAAAAGCTTCTTAATAATGCTTGAGTTAAACATTAAAGAAAGATTTAAAAAAATAAACACCTCAAAAATAGGAGTGGGGATAGAGCTAGGAAGGGATAACATAGGAAGGCACACAGGCAGGAAAAATTTAATGTGTATCAAGTACTAGCATGGGTTCCTAAATGACGAAATATGAGAGAGAGTATGTCAGGAAAGGTAGATAGATGGGTGGGTCACAATAAGGTCTTACTCTAGCTTGCAACTGAAGTCATGGGAATAAACAGAAATGTTTAAAGAGAAACAAAATAATGAAGGGTAGAAGGAAGATAGAGCCTAATGAAACAAGTATGTAAAAGAAAGAAACTGGCAAAAGAATTTGAGGAAGAATAGTCAGAAAAGTAAAATATGGGCCAAATGTGGGTGCTGTAATAGAATCCAAACTGGAGAACTTCAAGAATGGAGTGATTCACAAAACAGAGAGCTTCAACAAGAGCAAGGTGAAAAGTGCACATTTGATTTAACAGGAAACAACAATGCTTTTTCAGTACAATTTTAATGGTTTGATCAAAGTGGGATTAAGCATGAGCGGAATGTGAAAAAATGAAGACTAAGAACAGACTTTTATATGAGGCTGGATAGAAAGTAAAGAGAACTATAGTCATAGAGCAATGGTTGGCTGAGGGAAATTTTTAAAAATGGAAAATGTGAATATATTTACAGATCATGGAAAAGGAGATTATGGAGTGAGATGAAAACATGTGGTGAAAAGATACCTTTTTAAGCAAAATCTGAGAGGATGGAATCATAAGCATGATTTATAGGATAATCTTTGAGCATATGATTGGAAAACTTTTCTTTTGAGGGTGAAAGAGGTAGGATAAATACGACCTGTGGGTAATTTTGTAGGTATGGAGAAGGAAATTGACAGTTTCAATTTACCCCATGGAGCAGGACACACAGATCTCTGCTGAAAGCATAGTGAAAGAAAAGGCTGGTAGAGCCCAGTAAAGATTTAATACAAGAAAAAGAGATGAGGGCTATGTAAAAGGATTGTTAGGTGGACGGATGATAACCTGCTACAACTGGAGTCTGTAGTTTTGTAGAAAACCTTGACCATCATAGTATTATAAACCTCCATCAGTTCTACATATCGGGGGAAGAGATAGGAGGGAAAATTTTAATAGTGATTCAGTTTTATGGCAAGTGGGTTGAGAAAGACAAGAGTGTAATGAGACTGAATATCCTGGGGAGAAAGTGACTATACCTAGAACTCAGATTATGTAGAGAAGAAAAAAGGTTAATAGATTGCTTATAGCTTACGGAAAAATTGGAGGGAGCAATTGACTGAATGTCTTGATTTGTGTTATCATTAAAAAGAGTAGAGCCAATTGTGGTAGCACTTGCCTGTCATCCCAGTATTCTAGGAGGCTGAGGCAGGAAGATTCCAAGTTTGAGCACAGCTAAGAAACTAAACGACAGAGAGAAAGAGAGAGAGAGACACACAGGACACACACACACACACACACACACACACAGAGAGAGAGAGAGAACAGAGAGAGACAGAGAGAGAGAGAGGGAGAGAGAGAACACTTGGGAAAGTCCTGGGTTCAGTTCCTAGTTAAGCAAAAAGCAATAGCAGAGGCCCTGTCAGTCTGGGAGAAGCAGCAAGGAAGCTGTCTCCACCTCCCGCCTTCTCCCCACACATAAGCAACCAGATGCAACACAGGCTGAGATGGTAAGAAGTGAAGTAGGGGAGTAACCTGACATTTATGTTGTTTGATTGACTTTGCAGGCTTGGGGCTGACAGTCTGAGCAACTATTTAGCAGATAACAATATGCAATATAGTAACAATTGTGAATTTCCTACTGTTCTATCACTATTTTGTTTTGTTTCATTTTACTGTTCTGTTTTACTCCCTTTAAAATAATTTTAAAAAATTAAAAAAAGCAAAACAGCAAGAGTAGTGGAATAAAGAAAATAATTTCATAGAAGTAATTTTGATCTTAGGATTTCAGAGGTAGAAAATTTCTGAGTGATGACAAGATCCAGAGGGAGCAACTGAGAAGAGGTAAAGACCCTTAGCATTCAGGAGGCAGACGAATAAGGCAGGCTGATTCTTGACAACAATGCTGAAGTTTCTTAGCATGAATATAGAAGAAGATAGAGTAGAAAGGAAGACACTGAATCAGATGCCTGAAATTCATACTAAATGGATGGCACTGATGAGCAGAAATAATTAAAAAGGAAAATAATGCTGGGTGATACAAACCTTAAAGAAGCAAAGGATTTTACATGGATGCAGGATGTATGAAGGCACTAAGGGGAAACAAAAGAACTCTGTCTTGTTTTATGGGTACTGAGAGAATGACTGGTGTGCAGTGTAGGCAGCTGGTAGAGAAGTGTCCCTGGTCGGTTTACGCTGCAGCTAAAACCTGAATGTGATATATTCAGTGCAGAAGTTTGGGATAGACATGAGGTATTAATAATGAAAGAAAAGTTCCAGAAAGCAGATGGAAAAGAGCTGAGAACAGAAGGAAATGGAGGAGGGAAAGATGGGGAGAGAGGAATCACAGAATTGTATAGAAGAGGACAGGTAATTGATGGAGCTTACTCCTCCATGGAGAAATTATGTCTAATGAAATAAAAAGTTTCATGTTTAGTTTTAGCCATAACTAACTGTATGATGAACTCATCATACAGACTGAGATGCACACCAATTCATATAAAATGTACATGTACATATTTCTGAATATGTAAAGTCATGGTCACGTGAATATGAATACACATATATGCTCAAGAAAGTACACATAAGAAATAAGAGAATATCAAAGAAGAAAACAATGAAGTTGAGAAGAGAAAAGGTATACCATTCATATTTGAGAGAGACCACAGAAAGCACTGATTAAGTGAAAAAGTAAAGGTAGAAGTAGATGGGAGAGGGATGAAAAGTCATGATGAATAAAGTAGAAACAAAAATTGATAGAAAGTGGGAATGTGGAGTTGAATAATAATTACACAGTCAGAAAATTACGCCTAATTTTAATAGAAAATCGGTCTCCTTGGGTCTTCCACTAACTGCCTTAAGTCACTACTTTATTGATTTCCTGCATGAGGATGTTTCAAGATGTTAAAGGAGAGTTGTCATGTTTTTACTGTGTCTTACTTTTCCAGACTAATACTTGCAATTCTTCAAATGGCTTTGTATATGACAGTTACAGATTACTCATTATCATTTATTATTCGCTGTGGAAGTTCTCTAGCATCTGGTGTCTGGTTCTCTGGTGTCTTTAAAATATTGACCCCCATATAATAATCCAGTCTGACCCCCATAGAATAATCCAAAAGAAAGTGAAGCCTATCTTTCCCTTGACCTGGAAATTTACTTCTATCTTAATGCTACCATGTTTCACTAGAGGTTTACACTGAGCTGTGGGCAAATGATTCATCTACTAATACTTCAGTCTGCTTTGCCTGTAAAGCCCAGCTAAGTCTTTCCTTTTTTTGGACACATGTAATTAATATTACTATATTGGCTACTTATTTTGCATAATAAACCACTCAAAACTTAGTGGTTTGAAACAACAGTTACTTTATTGAATCATGTCAACTTCAGCTTGGCTCAGCTAGGGAGTCTGGCTGCCAGTCTCCCCTGGAATCACCCATGCATCTGTAGTCAGCTGGAGCTGGAGGATCAGATGCCTCATGGTTCTGCCTTCTTGCTCTCACTTTAAGTGACATCTTCCTCTCAAGCAAAGTAGTGAGCACCGGTTAGGAAGAAGAGAATACTGGAATCAGTGAAGCCTCTCAAGCCCCTGTTCAGAAGCTGTGAAACATCACTTTTTTTTTTTATTGGTCAAAGTGAGTCACAATGAGCCTAGATTCGAGTGGTAGTGAAATAAATTCTTTCCCTTGACAGAAGCAGCTATAAACATCTGTGACTCTCTTTATTCCATTAGAGTGCTGATCATAAATGTAAGACTTCTCTGACAGATTTCCTTGGTAAATGCAGTACATTTTCCCAGCAATTAGTATATTTTGGTATCCTAAATTTGTCTATCACTTTTTGTATTTATAAGTCTACCTTTCATGCTTTTACTATAGGTATTGAGAAAAATAAGAAAGAAATTTGAGAAAAAAAATTGTTGAACTGGTAAGAACCAAAGATAAGGTTAGTGTCAATCCTACAGAGTACATTAAGTATTACTATTTAATTAGCTATGGTTTCTCTGAATTATGTGATCATTTTTGGATCTTTTTCACAGAGATATTTTGCCTGTCAAATGACATCTGAAATCAAGATACCATAGAGTTTGTCAGACGTGGTGGCACATCCCTGTAGTTTCAGCACTCAGTGGGCTGAGGCAGGAGGACTGTGAGTTTAAGGACATTGTGAGATCATGTTGACAAAAAAAGACTTTTATTAGATTTTACTATTTCCCCTTACCAAGCTCCTTTCAAAATTAGGATATGAAGAATTAGAGCTATACTGTATTCCCTTCTTTATAGTAGCTCTAACATAATTTAAAACTTTTGATTTTAAAAGAGTAACTTTGTACAATTTTACCCAGACCTTAATTAAGATTTTGTAAAATACATGTCTAGATTGTCCACTGGATTACACTTAGTCTATAGCAACAGTAGTGCAGTGAATGATTCTACTAGGAAAGTACTGACTTAACAGAAGATAATGGAACTATTTTGCTTAAGCTCCTAATTTAACATTACAAAGTGATTGAGAGAATGAATTAAGAACAAGTTATACTTTTATTGGGTCTTTCACTTCGCCTATCACAAGATGTTAAATCATATGCAAGATTTCTAAGAAAACATTAGTAACAAGTCTGTGAGGTCCCACGAGGACAGGGACATTATTGTTCATCATTGAATATTTGGTAATTAGCAGAACAGGCTTTCAAAAATCAGGATACTGTTTATGAATATAAGTATTTTATACATAATTATAACAAGCTGGGAATAAGGGGACTTCTTATTTACATTCTAAAGTAATGCATTGAAACTTTGATGATCGACCCTAAAAGTAGGTTTCAAAAATTTAAAAAAATCCATTTCTCAGTGTGAAGATTTACAATAAACATTTTTATTTAGTTAACAGTCTTTGTTGAAGAACCCTAAATGATAGTTATCTGAAGAGAATAGAATTCTCTCATTTTCAATGGAGGGAGTTGTGGGGCTTGTGGGAAAGACGAAATTCCACTCTGAGCACAAAGTCAAGGTTATTTTGCATGAGGAAAAATGTAGCTAATGTGATACAAGTTACTGATTCTGAAAACCAGTAACATCAGTTCTTCATGATTTCATAATTTATCAGAGGAAGGAGGGAGAGAGACAGAGAGAGAGGGGAAAGGGAAGAGGGAAGGGAGGGAAAGAAAGAGAGAGAAGGAATTGCCATGGTGTGGGCTGCTTACACATCATGTATGTGTAAAAGGACCAGGGTCAAAACTAGACAGGCATAAAAGGATGTGAGAAAAGCAAAGTAGAATCATTTTAACTATTTTATTTCTAATTCTTTTGATTTTTAAGAATGGAGAGAGGGTATATAAATGCTACTTTTGAAAAAAAGTATGTTGATTCATGGAAGTTTTCCTCTTTTTTCCTTATTCTGGTGTTTTGCCCCATTCCCTAACTCTAGGACAGTGGTGAAGAACCTATGGGAAGGTTTTTTGTTTGTTTTGTTTTGTTTTGTTTTTTAGACAAAAGATGTTAATGCATGAGTTGTTTTTTCAAAAACTAAAACCTCAGTATTCACATTTAATTACAGCTGTGGCACTTAGCTATTAATGAGCAGAGCTTGGGTTGTAGTTTGGGCACTTAAGTCTCTAAAAGTTTCACCATCACTGTTTTAGGACAACCCATAATGAGCATTTGCTTAAGATATCTGAAGTCTCATAGAAAAAAAACCAATTCTTTTTAGTCTGAAATGGACTATTTGTTGTATTATTGTTTTATTTAAAATATGTCCATTTTTATAGTGTCTTTTGTTAAAAATTAAGTGACAAATTATTTCCTTCTTAAATATTGTTTTCCAAACTGCTCAGTTACATTGTCTTTAAATCCTTTCCCTTAAGGAAAGTTGACCCTTGGTTTCAAGATAAGTATACAATAAGTAGGAGTCTGAAGTATAATTAAAGACAGTTTTAGACATTTGGGAGTCAGTGCTTCTTTCTGGTAATTTAAAGTACAAAGAGAGACTCACCTTTCTAAAACATCAAAATTTAGTTCAATTACATAACCATGAGAAGGCAATCTGTGAAATTTTTATGGTGCATACTCAACATAAAATATGCTTTACTTAATTACAACTGCCATCGTAACAACATATAAAGGAAAATGTTATAAAGGCTTATACCACATACATTACAGAATGGAACAGATTTATATTTTTAACCCCAAAAATAAAATTCATTCCAAACATTTTTAGTGCTTTACAGACAAAGCATTCTGAATGCATAGAGACTAGGATTTTAAACTAAGTTTCATTTTTCTTTGATTTTTATAGGCCACTTGTAAATGCAATTTTCATTCTTTAATATCCATTCACTTCACAGTTAATACTTTTTGAGTAATATAGATGACTTGAAATTAAATCAGACATATCTTTTTTTTCATGCACTAAAGTGTTAGTACTAGGGATTAATGAGCTTTATTCTCAGTACCTGGATTATTCTTTGGTAGTCAAGTAAGTAACTCCTTCTGACTGACAGTACTATTTACCACACTGTATTAGGACTGACAATAATCTTAAATGTGAATTATATCTACTTTCAAGTTTATTTACAGTGAGTAGTTTACTCATATGACTTTAGACTTAGAGCATTTATACTGTTAACAATATCTATAGCACCAACCTATAGTTACTAGAATTTACAGAATTCCAGAGAACATTACATAAAGTCAGTGAAAACTACTCTTTTGTCTTAACTGGTAAGCAATTTCTGTCTAGCTGCAAAAAGAACAGTCTCAAACTTGCCTTCATACTGTTGTTTGTATGAGGTTGGTTGTAACTCAAGATGCTTGTGTAGATGATTTTCCAATACCATACAAAGCATGACAGATGAACACTGTAATTTCATATAATTTTTCCTTAGATTAGCTTAGGTTTGGATAATATGCAGTGTCTATCCTAGTATGTGTTTTGCTATTCTTTTGAGTAAATCACCTAGACAACATTAATGAATAGCTGCTGTAAATCTTTGATAACTGCCCGTTTCATCCTGTGCTTTTTAAAATAAAATAATTAGTAAAATTCTCCCTACATTCTGATTTCAGCTACTTATATTTGGACTCTTAAATATTCACACACTAAGCTGGTTCAGATAGTTCTTCCCAGTCTGAATGCCATCAGCTGAGGAACTGCTCCACTGTTTGCCCAGTGGAGGAGTTACATATTGCCTTTTGAAGAATGACACCTCAAACTGCAGCCTTGACATTTGGCCTATCTTTGAATGGCTTGAGATACAGCTCTTAAAAATAATCTTTATGATTCAGAATAACTTTGGACATTCTGACTTTTAGCACTAAACTCCACAGAAAGAGTTTAATTATGTGGGAAATGGGGTTATATAATCTAAATTGCTATCATTCAAGAGAAATTCTCATGAGTATTTCTATTATTTTATAGAAGAATCTGTAGAACCCTTTCTTTTCTTCGGCAGTTCAGTTCCAAGAAGCCAATTTTGATGAATTTTATATCTGCCACCTGGAAGTATTGTTCTTAAACTCAACTTAATATTTTTTTCTCATAAATTTGTAACTTAGGGTTACACAAAAAGAAAATGAAATTAGTTCTTAGCATGGAACTAAAGACATATGATTGATTAATGGCACTGTGTTGTTCTTATGCCTCAGGCAGAAAACCTTAAAATACTGACTTCTTTACCCCTCAAATCTTTGGTGACTCAATCATATTTTCTCTCTAGTATTTCTTACAAGAATCTCTTTTATTCTCAGTGCTACCCATTGACAGCAGCACACCAACTGTCCATCTTATGTTATTACGATCAATTTTAGCTAGTACTTCTCTTCTACCATCAACCTGTGTCAATCCATCCTCTGATGCTGAGGGAGTCTCATGTTCCTAAAATGCTAAGCTCACTAAGCAATCATTGTTGCTTTTAAAACTCTATTATGATTTCTTTTCCCCTGTAACATGAAATCTAAGCATCTTTGCATACTTTGAAGGCTGTCAGTAATACAGTCAAGATTTGCCTATCCAAGACTATTCCATGGGAACCTCTGCTCCTGCCAGGCTGATTTCTGATGTCTCCTCTCAAATTATCATCACACTTGAGTCTCTGTCTCACTTATGCCGCTGCTATCCTCTCTATTAACCTCTCTTCTTTCCTTTTTGCTTATTTGTACTTCATCCATTCTCTAGGGCCAAATTCATTTTCAGTTTTTCTTCTCATGTGTTATCTTTACTGGACAACAAACAGATTATTCTGTACCAGTCTATTCTGTGAAATAGTAAATGAATGAGACAGAAAATATATTACTACTAGATTCTCTTTAACCCATGATTTTACTTTCAGAAATCTGTATTCTCTCCAAATATTTAGGTATAGTACAGTTATGTTCAATGTAGGAGTATTTGGGTAAAAAAATCTAAATACCAATGCTGTAAACTTCTTTGGGCAAGGGAAGTATGGGATATGCTTAATATATTTCATCAAGTTTAATACAGTGCTAATATATGATGCAATGTTTTGGATGAGCTGTCTTTCTCAATATCTTGTCATAACAGTAACAGAGATGAAAATAAAACCCAAATTTATTGCTTTTCTTTTTCTTCCACTGGTCTATATCTTCCATTAAATCTCTTCTTTTCAGTAAGTGATAAAATATTATTAATTCCATATGGCAAGTAGTCAGCCTAAGAAAAAACCTTTTGTATTTACGTTTACCATGAGATAGACAGGAGAAAAAGAGTTGCAAACTGTAAGCAACAAATGGAAGGAGTTCACTTTATTCATAATTGTCATCTTTTTGCCAGAAACCCTTTTAAATGGCAGTGCTTGTAATGTGATGTTCATACACTGAAACATTTAAACAATTCACATTAATTTGTCAGAAATGCTGGTCCATTTTGCTGACAAGCTTTCTGAGAACAGAAGATGACTTACTATCCTTGAAGCAAGTTATTAACTCCTTTCTAACTTTTCTCAGTTCACTCAGATGACTGCTGGACAGTCCTTTGATGGGACATACACTCTACTCCTTTTGCCTACCCATTAGTCTGCTCTGGTATAGACCAGTATCTTGGAAGGTATGAAAAAGACTTTAAAATATAGTAAAGTACAGGAATTCCTGAACAATTTTCTCAGTACTTGTACCACACACACTGACATACATATATGCATTACAGTTTAAGATCCAGACATTCTTACTATAGAAACATTTTATGATAGTATACTTTATAGAGACAAAATAAAATATTTAGTATAAAAAACCTTTATCCTATTTTTCTTTTCCATATACTCAATGGGAGTTAAAAAATCTGCAGCTTCTTAATGGTATTTTTATAAATAGCCCAGTTGTGTTCTCTCCCTCCCTTCCTTCTTTCCTTTTCTTCCTCATCCTGCTCTCCCTCTCCCTTCTCATTTTTTGTGCTTGGGATTGAACCCAGGGCTTTGTATACACTAATCTCACTATCTACCACGGAGCTACATCTCTAGACCCTATTTTTCAAATTGATAGAAATCTTTTCCAACAATTGTAGTTATTCTTTTTTTTTTTTTTTTTTTTTGTGGCACCGGGGATCGAACTCACAACCTTGCGCCTGCCAGACAGGCGCTTAAGTCACTTAGCCAAACTCCCGGCCCTTGTAATTACTCTTTAATGCCCAACAATTTCACTTCCATACATGTGTGCCCTCTGTAATAAGTGCAGATATGTACAAATATGTACCTGCAAGCATGCTCACTGCAGTGGTATTTCAAAACAACTGAGTAGTAACAATAAATTGGTTAAATCAGTTATAGTGCAAGAGACATAAAGCCCTTTAAATTATTTAGTGAAAGAAAATACATCACTTTTCAAAGACCTCATACTATATCAAGTGATACAATTAGTTTATAAAATTGTGTTTAATGTATGAAAACGTTTTATAACTACATCAGGTTGCTTAGCTATATTTTAAAATCTAAGATTAATTTGTGTTGCTTTAGTAATCTGCAAAATATACATAGTAAAATAAGTGCTTTTATATGTTTAGCTTTTCAAAAAGTTATGTGATATTTTCTCTAATTCAAGGTAAGCATGGATACATAACTATTTTCTTTAACAGTAGGAAAATTTATTGAGGAATAGGAATGGGAATAGAAATAGCTCCTAAGAGACAGGAAGGGTTCCAAATAGGTTGCCCAATAACTATTAAAAGTAAAAAGAAAGCATGTATTTAAAAGAGAAAAATGCAATCATTTTTCTTTCTTCTCATTCTCCCTTACTTTTTGCTGATCTTTCCACAGGTTTGGGGATCTTACAAATCAGAGAGAAAAACAAAAACAAAAAAAAAACAACGAGGTTTAAAATTTACACATGGCTGTGGGATTTATGTGAAGTACATGTGCTATGTAGGTTTTATAATTTTACTTTCTTAATAGCTAGAAATTCCCCAGAAAGATAAATGAAAGGACATATGATTTACAGATATGAAGAGCTATTTACTTCATTGTTTTTTTAACATAATAAATCAGGATTTTACAAATCTTACAATAAAATAGTTTTTAGAATATTTTAAAAAATAATTTGAACTGAAAGAGACAGTTTTCCTTTTACAATCAAGGCTATCTCAGGTGCTTTGCTTTAATTTCCCATACCCAAATAAAGTCAGTCTAGCATCAGAGGGTTCAGACCTCTCATCCTGTTTTGATCCTGTTTGTTTTATACTTGAAGGATGTTTGCTTTGGAAGAGGAGATTTATGGTTGAAGAACTATGACTAAACAGCTTATTTGCTAAGATAAACCAATCTGAATTGGCATTAAAGTATGGAAACTATTATTTTCCAGCCTTCTAATTAATAAAAACAACTCCTTGCTTAAAGCAAAAAGTATACAAAGATCATTTACAATTTGAATGCTTTTTAGGTAATCATAAATAATAATAACAATAAACCTTAAAGAAACAACTCAAAAGAAGACAAGCTGCCTCATTTATCATAAAATACAATTTGACAAACCCAACACTGTAAAAAGAAATAAAAATGGTTAAAAAATAACATAAGGAAAGTTATAAACAGCAAAAATGCTTCTAGTATATAGAATAAAGACTAATTTATTTACTATTCAAAGAATGCTTACAAATCAATAAAAATTCAGTCCATCACAAAAATGGAAAAAGTTCATCAACAGAGAACACACATAAAAAGGACAATATAATACCAATATGAATATAAAAATACTTAACCTTATTCTTGCTATGTTGCCCCAAGACTGGCTTCGAACTTATAATCCTCCTGCCTCAGTCTCCCCAGTTACTGGAATTACAGTTGTATACTACTGCATTGAGCTTTGCATGATCTTTTCACATTTTTTTTTCAAAATTTCATTGTCAGATACTCAATTTGTGTATGCTTCAGGGGTACCAGGTACCAAAAGTGAGAAATAATTCATCTTTTTTTTTTTTAAACTCATTTATTTTGCTGCTCTACAAGTCTCTTCAAAATGGAGCTGATGGCCAGACCAGGTAGTGCATGCATATAATCCCATCATTTGAGAGGCTGAGGCAAGAGAATTGCTTTAACTTTGAGGCCAGCCTGGGCTACCTAGTGAGACCCTGTCTCAAAAACAAAAAACAAAAAATAAACAAACAAAAAAGGAGCTGACTTAGATCCTTTTACTTGAAAGGTCTCTTAAAACCCAGGTAGCCCACCCATGTGTGTCAATTCTGTAAGTGAGGACACATAAACCCAGGAAAGTAGAAGGGCTTTTGTTGGTACCACTCTTTGGGGCAGAAGAGACCTGACACTATACCTGCCTCTCCCTTGCCCATATTGGTGAAATGTGCTCTGCACTCCAAGCAGTCAGTGAAGGTAAATGGCGGGCTGGTTTCTTCACCTGGTGTACATTTTGATAGTCTCTTTGTAATCACATTAGTTTTATTTTGAGGGGCAAGAAGACTATTATAACTCCTTTGGAATGTTGTAGTAGGAATGAAATAGAACACGGGGCTCTTTTCTTAAAATTCTCAGTATACATATACTTTGTGGTTTCTAAGTCCAGATGCTAAAATTTAAAAAATATATTTGTACCTAACACTTTTATTTAACTTAATACCAAATTTTCTTCTTAAAGTTCTCTCTTTTAGCACTCAGTTTATTGATTTTCCTGGATCTGACATACTAACTAGTCTGTGAGATGATATATACTATTGTGAAAGCTGATTCTCATGAATTATAGTAGCTAAATTCCTTTGTTGTGTTTAACAAAGTATCTGGACCAAAATGCACTAAAACCTAGAGCACTGGTTTTATGTAAATGCTATGAATTATCATTAACATAATTGTTGATCCACTCATAGTTTGTGTGTAGACACTGTGTTATCAATTAAAATTTGGCCTCTTAAAACTCACATTTAAAAATATTTATCACATTTTTGTGATTCTTCTGTCCATATAATTTAAGCAACTTCTGACATGCTATAATCTCTCAGAAATATTGTGACAGGGAAGCCTTGTCCCACTTACATTCTCCATCACTGAGCATGCTCAATACAACATAAAAGACGAATAGATTTAACTGAGATCCTTCCTCTTAATTTCAGTGATTGACACAGTAGTTACAATGTAAAATTCCCTCTGCATACCTTTATTGTTAATTTATCAGGTCCCATTATATTTTTTATGGACAAATATGCTATACTCATAATCTTTTAACATACAGTTTCAAAATCTAGAAAGGGCTGAAAAATCACAAGTATTTTATAAGTTTACTGTAAAGTACTATTGGAGCAAAACATGATCGCTTTTAGGGTAACAATTCAGATATGTCATTACATGTTTCTGATTACCAGGTGCTTCTCCAGAACAACTGAAAGTATTATATAATAAAGATACTGTACACCATAGTTCCTGTATAATACATAGAAATTTCTGAAATGCCTACAGTATAGCCCAAATATATTTAAACAAAGGTTATGGATCAGATTAGGCTCTACATTATTTTTCTTTTCTTTTTTTTTATTTAAGAGAAAAAAGACACAGAAAAGAAAAAAAAAAGACAAAAAACAAAAGAGACAAACAAACAACAACAAATCCAGCACAATAATATTATAGATTTACAAAGCAAGACGATAGGAATTTTACAATGGTTGTAATATTGCATATCGTTACCTTCAAAAGGGTTGTTTAAAATAACAGACGTAGACATGTAAAATTGATTTAATGAGTATGACCTGTTCTTTTCCAATAACTAATACATTTAGTAGTATAGTCATTTTAGCTATCTTTTGTATACATATGTATTGGGTATACTATGTACCCCCAAGTCCTCATATAATTTTGATGGGGCTGAGTTATTGGTTTGTTATTGGTTTGTTGTCTAGCACTGGGATTGGTACACGCCCAGGGGTGGAGCTGAGATACACTGTAAGGGAAGGTGGGTCTTCCCTTTCCACTCTCTCTCACTCTCTCTCTCTCTCGCCAGTGTACCTTGCAACTTGCAGCCACCATGAACGGCAGCCCCACCACCCCATGCTGACTTGGAGCCAACTAATGGACTGAAACTCCCAAGAAACTATAAGAATAAACCTTTCCTTCCCTAATTTTGGGCGTCAGGTATTTTGCCTCGGCAACTAGTGAAAAGTAACTAAGACAACATATATACAAACTTATGTCTTTTTCCTTTTCCCTTCCTTCTTCCCTCCTTTCCCCTTTCCCAATTACTTTTGTTCTTTGAGCAGTTTCTTACCCTTACACAGTATTTATTGTGGATTTTGGATCATATATACTTTTTGAGTTTCTTACACTAGGGAGACAATATGGTATTTACACATGTGAGTTTGATTTATTTCACTTATGAATATGGTCTCAAGTCGTGTCCATTTAGTTATAAAGGTCTCAATGCAACCTTTCTTGATAGCTAGGTAGTACTCCATTGTATAAAAGTACCACGTCTTTTTTATCCATTCCTTGGTTGATGGGCACTTGGGTGGTTTCCAAGATTTGGCTATTACAAATTGGGTTGCTATAAACATGGGTGCACAAAAATCACTGTGGTATGACGTTTTCAGTATTTCTGGGAAAATGCCCAGAAGCAGGATAGCTAGATCAAATGGAATCTCTAATCCTAGCTTCTTGAGGAATCTCCATACTGAGTTCCACAGTACTTGCACCAGTCTACACTGCCACCAACAGTGGAAAAGTTTCTTTCTCCCCACAACCCCTCCAGTATTTGTTATTGGTTGATTTCTTGACCTTGGCCATTCTTTCTGGGGTGAGATGGAATCTCAGTGTTGTTTTAATTTGCGTTTCCCGAATGACTATTGATGTTGAACATTTTTTCATGTATTTATTTAGCATTTGTATTTCTTCCTCTAAGAAGTGTATATTCATCTCAGATGCCTATTTTTGGATTGTGTCCTTGAATTTTAGGGACCTGATTTTTTTAATTCTTTATATGTTTTGGATAGAAGTCCTCTGTCTGAGGGACAGTTGGTTAAGATATTTTCCCAATTCGTGGGTCTTCTTTTCATTGTGTTGAAGATTTCCTTTGACATGCAAAAACTTTTTAGTAAGACAAGATCCCAGTTATTGAGTCTGGAAAGTATTTCCTGTGCAGTTTGATTTTTGTTCATGAACTCTCCTATGACGTCAAGATTTTTACCTAATTTGTCTCCCAGCAGATTTAGTGTCTCTGTTTTAATATTCAGATCTTTGATCCATTTCGACTTTAGTTTACTGATGGTGATAAGACATGAACCTAGTTTTAGTTTACAGCACATGGAAAGTCAGTTTTTCCAGCACCACTTATTAAAGAGGCTATCTTTCTTCCAGTGTATATCTTAGGCCCCTTTGTCCAAGATGAGGTGGCTGAGTGTGTTTGTAGTTGTGGCTGTATCTTCTAATCTAGTCCATTGATCTTCAGGTCTGTTTTGGTTCCAGTACCATGCTGATTTTATCACAAGAGCTTTGTAATACAGTTTCAAGTCGGGGATTGTGATGCCTGTTGCCTTACCTTTGTTGCCCAGAATTGCCTTTGCTATTCTAAGTACCTTCTGGTTCCAGATGAATTTTAGGGATGATTTCTCTACCTCTGTGAGGTATGCAAGTGGTATTCTGATTGGAATTGCATTAAATCTGTATAACAATTTTGGGAGAATGGCCATTTTCACAATGTTCGTTCTTATCCATGAATAGGGAATATCTTTCCATTTTCTGAAATCCTCTTTGATTTCCTTTATCAGAGTGATGTAATTTTCACTGTATATATCTTTACTTCCTTTGTTAGATTGATTCCTAAGTATTTCATTTTTTTGGATGCTATAGTGAAGGGTATGGATTCCCTAACTTCTCTCAGTGAGTTTGTTGTTTGTGTACAGGAATGTTATTGATTTTTGAGTGTTGACCTTGTCTTGCATTCAGCAACATTACTGAATTTGGTTATTACATCTAGAAGTCTTTCAATGGAGTTTTGGGGGTCTTCTATGTAGAGTATCACATCATTTGCAAATAATGATAATTTAACTTATTCTTTTCCTATCCTAATTCCTTTTATTTTTCTCTCTTGTCTAATTGCTCTGGCTAATGTTTCCAGAACTATATTGAATAGGAGTGGTGATAATGGACATCCTTGTCTTGTTCCTGATTTTAGGTTGAAAGTTTTCAGTTACTGTCCATTTAGTAAGATGTTGGCTGTTGGTTTATGATATATGGGTTTTACGAGGTTGAGGTAGAGACTATGTATTCTGATTTTCTGTAGCATTTTTATCATGAATGAGTGTTGGATTTGGTCCACAGCTTTTTCTGCATCTCTTGAGATGATCATAAGATGATCATGAGATGATTCATCCCTGCATTCCTGGGATGAATCCCACTTGAGCATGGTGTATAATCTTCTTGATGACTCGTTGTGCCTTGGAATGTGGCACCACTGGGACCTTGCATCAGGCTGCGAGGAGTTCAGAGCCTCTGGAGCGCGGGGCTAGCCAGAGCATGCCCCCGATGTACGGCACAGGGGCCGTGCTCCTGGCTGGGCAGAGTTCGGAAACTCCAATACCTGCTACATGGCCACACCCCTAAACTCTACATTATTTTTCCAATAGGTGAACAATACTATGCATATAGTATAGCAAAATTCAGTATTTTATTATTTTTGAGGAGCTAAATCTTCAATTGTAGACTTCCTTTCTACGGCATACTCTTAACAGGCAATCAAGACTCCTAACAACACAACACGAAGATTTAATGGCACCATTATTTTTCACAGCTAGACAATCTTTCCTGATTCATCCAAGTCTGAGACAGGTGTTCTTCTTAAGCGTCCCCACAGTATCACATACTTTTGTTATGACTGCTGTATACTTGTCAATATCTCTTGCTAGACTGTAGCTCAGTGATGGCAGGTTCTACCATCTTGAATTTTATTTACCAGTAATTTCCAGTGTGTACTTCAGTGCTTGGTGTACAGTACTTACTTGATTAAGATAATACCTAAATTTGAGAATGAAAGACATAAGGAATTTTCTAAGTGACTTCAGAAAATTGAAGGTTTCTATAAAGGGGTCAGCACTACTCTTACTCAACTTCTATCCTTTCATTACCTAAAATTCTTCCTATTCTTATTTCACCGATATATATATATATATATATATATATATATATATATATATATAAAAACATATATATTTTTTGGTACTGGGGATCGAACTCACAACCTTGCACCTGCCAGGCAGGCGCTTATGCCACTGAGCTAAATCCCCAGCCCTTCACCAAGATATTTCAACAGTTTTGCATTTACTGTCATTTCTAGTGCAGCAATAATCATGTTCATTTTATTTCAAATTATAGTTTGTAATCTTTCATTTTAATGATTATACTTTTGCTTTTCAAAATAAGCTTTGGTGTTTAGGTATATTTGATTAAACTTTTATTGAGCTTCCATTGTTACTGTATTTTTTAAAAACTTTATCATCAACAGCATCAATATTAAGAATGAACAGATCTAAAGTACCAATAAAATTACCATAGCTCAACCAAAATAATGACTGTATAAATAATATTTATTACCTCTTACATTCACCACAGCTGAACTCTTTTTCCCATTATTTATTCTCATTTTTATTACCAAGTGAATTAACGCAGTCAGATTTTCTCTGCCTTCATTCCAATTTGAGAGACATAACTTTAACACTGCATTGTTTCTCACACTACCCAGGAGCATGTACAGCCTTAAAATTCAGCATGTAAGCAGGAAATGATAAACTGTCTTGGGCGAGGCTCGAACCTGAGATCCAACCTGGCCAGACCAACAGCATCACAGAAGGATAACACTAACTTCTCTGTTCACAACCTATAGGTGCTGGAATATGCATGATTCTTGGTACTTCATTTTGGCTCAAGCTGTGGTTTCTTTAGAAGTTTTGACCCTCTCATGACCTTTGGTTTTTTTAGCCAGGATCTTGTAGATCTTCAGAGGATTGTGATGCTGTACCAAGGTCAAATTGTGACTGCAATTGTCCCTGCTCATGAAGCATTACCAGTAATGGAATGTCTTATGGATCAGCAATATTCAGCTACGCAAGGTCCAGTAAATCCAACTCAACTTTTCATAAGCTTTGTATGGTGAAAGTGATGGGACATTATGTCTGTAATTAGTTTATAAAAAATAAGTTCATTGTGTCTCATTGTGTCTATCTCCTTTTTGCTTTTGTTTTTGTTTTTGTGGTACTGGGGCTTAAAACCAGTTTTGCACTGAGGTATGTCTCTGGCCTTTCTTTTGTATTGAGTCAGTGTCTTGGTAAATTGATAAATTGCCTTGGGTGAGGCTCCCTTCATCCTCCCTGACTGCTGGGACTATAGGCATGCGGCACCATGCCCAGCACTGTCCTACTCCTTTATTCATTCTGATTAAGCCAGTGTCCTGTGGTAAGAGGACCACACAGCAAAGAAGCAAAAGAGGCCATGAGGGCATGAAGCCTTCCTCTGCTCAATCCTGACAGCAGTCATGTGAGTCACCTAGGAAGCAGATCCTCCCGGCAGATGACTGCAGCCTTGATGAGAGGCTCAAGAGTCAGAAGGTTCAGCTGAGCTGCAATGAGATTTCTAACCCACTGAAGTTGTGAAATACAATGTTTAAAAGTGTTTTAAAGCCATTATGTTTTACGGTAATTTGTTACACAGCAATAAATAACTAAAGTATTGTAAGCCTCAAATGAAAATATTTTTTATCCTGAAAATATAAAATTATAGTCTCAAATTATATACTTGACTGCTTAAAATGCATCCTTTATATCTTTCAATATAATACAAGTTCATGATTAGTAGTAAGTACATATGGTAAGGAAGACTCTGACACAAAAATAATTGATATTTAAGTGTAACAGTTTTTAAACCTACACTGAATTCTGGCACAATGCTCCATTGAAAACTTTTGGATAAAAATGATCTACTGGAAAGAAAAATAGATTCGCTAACTACTGAGCCCATGTCTCATATTGTTAGAGGTAGTAAGATTACATATTTGAGACCAGCCCAGGCAGGTTAGTAAGACTCGGTTCGGAAATAAAATTTGAAAAGGGTTGGGGAAGTCGTCGAAGTAGAGTGCTTTCCTAACAGATTCAAGTCCTTAAGTTTAATCCTCAGTAAAGAAGTAGAAACTAACATGAGAACTTTATCACAGGATAAATGGTTCTGTAAGATCTGACAAGATCTGCACACTGTTCTATCCTCTTTTTTTGCGACGAGTTGCTCACATTTTGCTACAAAGTCCTTCAATTTCTCTAAAAATTCAGGTTCTTTGCTTGGTTCCCTCTTGGAAAATTTTTCTCCTAGTTAATTAATATTTATATTACTGGACACAGCTTATAAAAAATCTCTTCCCGTACTATAAATATAAACTGGACACCCTTGTTATACTATCCTGTAACTCCTATAAATTTTTCATCACATAAAACGTAATTTATAATCCCTTCTTGTTAGTATGGAAGTTTAATCTCTTCTGAAATACTGCTTCTTTATGCAGCCTAGGTACAGTTACCAATGACCACCAGAGTGCTTTACAAATAGAAGGTGTTTAAAAAATATTTGTTAAATAAAGACATGAATAAAATTGAATACAGCACACTACTGTAGTTACAATTAGAAAAATATTTAAATCATGGCTTTTGGTAAATGTGCACCAATCTTCTTTCATCCTTTAAGAATCTGCGCTAGTATCTTCTTGAGAATAAAATATATTTGGTGTTGAGATCTGAATAAAGAAACCCTAACATTCATATTTGTCATAGCTATTATAACTTTCTCAACTGATCTTTCTGTAATGATTTGTATTCAAATTTTTGGTAAGAAAGATACCTGGATCAACCAATTATAATTATAAACAACTGCTGTCTAGTGATCAAAGAAGGTATTTCTGAAAATGATAAAATCTATCAGGAAAGTGGTAACAAAGACAAGCTGATACTTACTTTTGAAAACATGGTCTCACTACAGATAAATTAGCTAGATAGGTTAGCTATTTAAGATTTAATAATATTCTAATGAGTAATGAAACATGTTCATTAAGCAGGAATTTCTTTAAGAATAGGAAAGGTTTATCAGGGAACAGGAGGAATCCCTCCTGAGAGACAGGAGGGGTGCCAAGTGGGTTGCCCAAGGAGAAATTATTTTACAATAAGCAAATAACTGCTAAAGCAAATCTTTGATGTGTATATTTTATTTTATTGGAAACATATTTACTAAATCTGTGTGGAGTTTTTGCTTTAATTCTTAGTGATACTTAAGTTTTAAAGATTATTTTTGCTATCATAATATGATACATACAAAGTATGAAATCAATACGGAATTCAATCACTATGAATAAAAGTTTTATTAACAGGCCCTGTTTCACTCACTATATAAGAAATGATTCTTATATAAGTGGTTCCTATCTATTAATTTGTCACTAACATGTAGCTCTCCAGAATAACTGCTTAAAATGTATTCCTAGGAAATAAACATTTTTATTATTTTACTATTCACTAGATATTCATTATTCAAAAAATTATGAGCAGTGCTACAACCAATTTATGCTACACAATAAATGATGTATTCTATGAAACTCAAATGTTTTCAGAGTCAATATAATCACAACATACGCTTTTTGGATTCATATGCTCACTTACAGTTTGCTTATTGCTGCTTTATAAAGATGGAAGTTTGTACATTATAATAAGGCTTTATTGATTTGTATGTAACAGAGTATACTAAGCATACTAAGTAAACTGGAAAAGCTAGGTCTGAGACTAGTATCGTATAACAGCAAGCAGTATAGTAATTCAGGGTAAAATCAGAACGTTAGGATAAGAAAGATAAAAGGTATAACTTGGATTAGCAATGACTAATATTTAGTCAGTTCAGTAACACAAATTAATAGGTTTTAGACTTTTTGTTTGTCCATAACGAGAAAAGTATTTCTTCAGTATTTCAAGGAATCAGTCAATTACTCCATAGTAAACTATTAAATTTCCTTTTTGGAAAGTGTTTCCTTATCTGAAGATATGTAAAGCAATATTTAACATTCATTTAGTATGACATGGCATCCACTTTTCCCCAGTAAACTATTTCTTTTGGTCAATAACTTAAATTTTGATTTGATGAATTCAGGTAATCCATTTGACTTTCATATGTATTTATGGGCTTTTTGTTAGTAAATAATGAAAAATTTTAAATCTTTTAAAAAGATTTTTAAATAAGCTATTTTCAAGCAACATGGGTTTCAAAATATGTTAAAATTGACAAAAATAAAAGCTTGGATACAGTTACACAATGAAATTCGCTAAAGTATTATTTTTAAAGTATATAATTTAAAAATTCATATATTATATAGTCAAATGTGATAATGGTATCTGTATTCAGTTCTATTTTTGAAGTGAGAGAATATAATTATCATTCAACTTTCCTTTTCACTTTTTAAAATGGAATAGTTTGATGAGTTCTGATTGCAGGCAAATGAGCAAAGTGGGGCTTAAACAAAGATCAGAGAATATTCATGGCTCAGCCCCTCGTTTGGTTTATCTATCATGAGCAGAACATAACTGGTTAGAATGTTATTTTGGGGCATAATTTTTTTCTTCATTAGTTGTAAACTGTTTAATTTCCATTGCTAATAGACCCCTGAATACTCAAAGGAAGCAGAAAGCACACCAATGTGGAACACAAATTAATGAAGAATATAGAAATAAATGTGTAAATTGTGGTCATTTGACCAGACTACTCATGCTGTCTATTAAGTATCTATTACTTAAAAAACAAAAAGAAAAAATTTTCTCTCTGTCTGTCTGTCTGTCTCTCTCTTTTTGGCACCAGAAATCGAACTCACGGCCTCGCACTTTCCAGGCAGGTGCTGTACCACTGAGCAACATCCCTGGCCCAAAGAGAAAAATATTGGGATAATAATAAAGGTTTCCAAATAGTATTAGAGTAAAGACCAAAACACCTACAATATACTATTTGAGGAAATATTCTAGCAAATGGAGGCTGAAAAATTTTTATTATTTCAATTTCAGCGTAAAATGTTAAGAATTCCAAATATCATCTCACAAGCAGTAATTTAATGCCATAATATGGTACTAAATTTTAATCTACTTTTTAATTTATATTCAGTCCCTAAATCAAACTTACTATACCTTTATAAAATTTAACAAATTTTAAGGCCTTCTCTTACATAGCTGAAGACAAACAACGTGATATTATGTATTATAAATATTAAATGTTGTATTTAAATAAAATTTATAAAGCAATCAATGTAAATTACCTTCTTTTCTTATACCAATACAAAAAGAATGTTTAAAACACTACCTAGAGAATATATATTGTTATTAAAGAGATTAAAGTCAAGATAGGTTGAGAAATATGGCTATAACATTGCTAAGGTTTTTGATCATTTTAAACCCAGAAAAGTTTCAATTAATGATGGAAGAAGTGATTCACTGATTTTTATACCGCCAAGTGAAATGCAGCAAGCTAGAATAACTGGTTAGTTTTATTAAGGTATCTTATTAAGATGGCTTATTAAGCTACTCACTCTTGTTTTCATAGGGCTTTAGGCTGATACTAAACTTTAAAATGTAGGATTCTTTCCTTCCTAACTTTCATAAAAGTCATATATAATTAGCATTGAATGAAATTTTCTAATGTCAACATTTCAAATTTTGATTAACAGGGAATACAAGTCAACCTTATTCAAGTTTAATTCAAAAGACTGGCAACATCCTTTGGGAGACCAGTAGAGATAAAATATCAATGCAACTTCAAATTTCAGACTAAGCCATCAGCCTACAAAGTAAAAGTAATATTCAACTTATTAAGCTGGCATGGTGACAGTCATTTTCTCTACTTGATTTAGTTTTGATTCATAGATACTATATATTCGCAAATTGAAATAAACATTTAGGGTCTATAATGCAACTAGGATCCTCCTGTTGATATATATGTTGTCTGATCTACACAGAATATGAAAGATATTTGTAATAAAGACAAAGCAGTAGTTGAGAAAATCAATATAGGTACTGAACATAAAGTAAGAAACAGAAATTTAGGTAGTGGTAGGTTTTCTGAACAACATATAAATAAAAGCCTTGCAAAATTCTACATGCTGGGAAGGCTATAATTATTTAGAGTTATGCCTTTATACCCCTGAACATTAAAGACCATTTAACAGAAATCAGGATAATTTAAAAAGTTAGGATAATTTAAAAAGTTATTTATTATCATTATTATTATTAAGTGAAGACAAACTAGAAGTGTCATTTTTCTCCTTTAGCTGTCTCTTTTATATAGTACTTAAGGCTAGAACTAGGGTGATGTGACTGAGGCACTCATACTGAGTTAAAATTTAAGGGAGCCAAAAAACCCCTCAGTGAAAAAAAAAAAAAAGAAAGAAAAAAGAAAACCCTCAGTGATCAAGGTAGTATTTTAGTGAAATATACTTATTTTAAGCATGCACGCAAGTTTTTTTTCTTTTATTAGTGCATATAATTATATAGAATATTGGGCTTCACTGTGACATTTTCAGGTATGTGTAACACATTTTGATCCTGCCCATGTCTTCTTTTAATTAAAATTTTAAACATTAAAATCAATCTAAACTCCATGATAAAACACCAACATTTTAAATAAGGAAAGTTTCTTTAAAAGATGAATTTTGATAAAAGGTGGGGTGGATTAAGTATATCTGCTATAATTTACATAAGCATAGAATATTTGACTCAAAAAATTTTCTGTGTAAACTTTAATAATAAATCCCTAAATATCAAAGGTACTTGATGCCCCAAATCTCCATGTTTAAGACTATTCTAATTTTTAAGAACTAAACTCCTTAGAATCTGTAAGTTTTCTGGAACTAGTTAGGCTGATTGATTCCAATGCCAAAGTTACTTCTCTTAACTAATCATATGGCTGACTGATAGTCTTTGTTTGAATTAATTACATTAGGTGATAAAGTAGTAATTTTCTAATTCTATCACTCTATCAACACTTAATGACTGACATTCTTTTGTACAAGTTTTTATTCTCTTTACCATCCATCATTTTTTAATTTCTTTGTAAGCTCTAAAATGTAAGAGTTTAACATTCTGCATTCAAATAGCGTTTTTTCCCTGATGCATAAATTGTCCTAAGCTTTTCAAGCTGGCTTCTGTGTCCTTTTCAATATAACTCCACATTTCCATAGGCCTACTGTAAGTGCTTTCTTGCTCTCTAGCACAAAATGATACCTCAGATTGAGTTAATACTTTCCATAACCCACACCTAGGAGCTGATATTTTTGAATAGGAAGTGGTTTTCAGAAACTAAAATCTGGACATTACATATCCATACTGCTGTAAGGGTTTTTTCAATAGGCAGAGCTAAGAAGAAAAAATGTATACATTTAAAATATTAGTTCATATTGATAATTCCAGTTTAAATTTAATGCTAGTTTATTTTCCTAATGCCATTTATTTTATAGTGAAAATCTTGGCTCGTAATATTAATCCCCCCCCCTTTCTGTGCCAGGGATGGTGGTGCACACCTATAACCCCAGCACTTGGGAGGCTGAGGCAGGAGAATCTCTGTGAGTTTGAGCCAGCCTGAACTACAGAGACTCTCTCTCTCTCAAAAAAAAAAAAAAAAAAAGATGTTGTTATTAATAGTGTTATCAATTATGGACAATACTGATTAGATTTAGATTTCTTTGCATCTCTTTTTGTGCTTACAATATATGTCATTAAGGATATACAGAGTATGACGATCAAAAGATACTTTACCCATGGTGGCACATGCCTGTAATGACACATATTTGGGAGGCTGAGGCAGAAGGATTGTAAATTCGAGGCCAGTCTAGCAATTTAGAAAGAAAGACCCCGTCTCAAGATAAAATTTAAGAAGGACTGGGTATGTAGCTCAACGGTGGTGCACTTGCCAAGGATGTGCAAGGCACTGGGTTCAGTTCCCAGTACTGCAAAACAAAACAAAACAAAACAAACAAAACATCCACATGGATCATTTTCTCTCTATAATACCTCATGAATTTGAAATACAATTATATATATTCATTTTTATGTGTACTCACTTTTCTGTCTTGCTTTTTGTTTTAAATTTCATTTAATTTTTGAATATTTAAAACATGTACATGAACCAGCTGTGGTGGTGCACGCCTTTAATCCCAGCACTCTGGAGGCTGAGGCAGGAGGATCCTTGTAAGTTTGAGACCAGCCCATGATACAAAGTGAGTTCAAGGCCAGCCTGAACTGCATAGTGAGATCCTATCTCAAAAAATAGGACTGGGGATTTAGCTCAGTGGTACAAGCGCCTGCCTGGCAGGCGCGAAGTTGTGAGTTCTAACTCCAGTACAAAAAAAAAAAAAAACATGGTGTAAAAGTCACAAGTATACACAAAGTCATAATATAAAAAGTTGCACTTCTATCCTTTGCCTGTAACTTCTCCCCATCTACTTCCAAAGGTAATCACTTTCATTACTTTTTGATTTATCCTTCCTGTTGTTTTCATCTTTATTGTTCAGTAGTCTAAGTAACAGACTTTTTTCAGTTATCCATTTGCCCTGAGAACTACTTTATATCAATTTATAGACATCTTCTTTATTCTTTTTTATAGCTATATTCTCCAATATGAATGAACACTAGTATCTATAGCTACTTTATTATTTGGATTAATTTTATTTATTGTTAAAATAATATAACTTCTATGCTATTTGATATTAATGAAGGTATATAATCAGAATTGACCCTTAGGAGTGTGTTTCCTCCGAGGGTATGTGTAATTTTGTTAGATATTGCCAAATTCTCCTGCCGAGTTGTTTTACCATTTTACACTTCCACTGGTAATGTATGAGAATGCACAGAACCCTCTTTACTTTCAGTTTCTGAGATCTACTGTAAAATTCTCCTCTTTCAAAGGTTACATACTATCTATATTATTTATGAAACTAAAATTTTATTTTTCCATACTATTTTTGACTCCGAAGAGGTAATTATAATTTTTAAATTTAAAATGTATAAGTAGAAGACATTTAGTGGTTTACACTTATACAGCACATTTTATGTTTCAAAGCACTTTGATGCATATGCATTTTGTTTGATCCTTATATCAATGTTTCAAAGCAGAGAAATCAACTGTATCAGCTCCATTTCCAGATTGAGAAGAAGCACAATTTAATGATTTATAAGCACCTAAGGACTATCACGAGATCTGTTAGCTCACTGTTAATTCTACTAGATAATAAATTGTCTCTCTCTTTGAACTCACAATTCTAATGTTTCAATTTATTATATGCTAATGTAACTAGCTAGATTGGAGTATTAGAAATACAGACTTAGGCATCATATTTACTTCACAAATAGCAGAAATAAGAAAGGTATTATTGAGTTAAGTTCATATTTTATTTTGGATAAAGCTTCATTTGTTTGGGTTTAGCTTAGGAGTTTTAGAAACTATTTAACCAACTCTAATAATAAAGTTTATTTTGGAAAAATATGTTACATTTTAATTTGAAATAAGAGTTATATAAACATAAGTAACAAGTTGAATATAGTGAATTATCCTTTAATATATAAGCAATTCTAATAACTTTCTAACATCTTAAATCAAATGAAAAGTAGCAAAATATAATTTCAAGATTGGCTTAAAGTTCAAAGGTTTCTTTTACACTAAACAATGTCTCCTTACACCTTTGAAAAGGTAGGAAAAAGTTTTATTCCAAGTATAAAATGTTTAACCTAAATTTTTAATCAGATTGACTCAACCTTGAGAATAACAAGAATGTATTTATCCTGTCATATGAACTTCACGAAAATATTAAAGGATGGCATTAACAAACACTATAAATTGAGAGTCCTCAAACAGAAACACTGAAATCAATGAGCATAAATATAAACCTGATTTTGGCCTTTTATTCATAATGTAAACTCTTCACCACAAAGCACAATCTGTATGTTAAAGATGTCATTTATTTTTGAAGTTGAAAAATAACAAAAAGACTTTAGACCCACATATAAGAGGTACTCTTTTTATCCTTTTCTGAGACACTGACCTGTATACTCATTTAAAAATGAACACCACATCTTTACATTATTAAATCTTTGTTTTGATCTATTAGTATTCACCAAAGTGCCATTTTATAAAACCCCACACTGAATAGACAAGGCTGGAGGTGACCATCTGCAGCTTTAGAGTCTGCGTTTGAATTGATGAAAAGAGCTTTGTGTTTTCATTGCCAAGTTTGATTCTTCCAGTCATTAGGCATTCCCCTCAGATCGCATCAATGAAGCCGTACTCCCTTACACCCATGTGTTAAATTCTCCACTCCTCATGGTTTCCTTTGCCAGCTCTACTCAAGAATGACTACTGGGTCTTAGACACATTCTTCTCACAGCTGTGTTAAAAAAGAGCATCAGAAAGTCTTCCTAAAACCCATATGTGTATCTGGTCACTTCTCTGTCTTAGGGTCACCTCACATTGTGGTGTGATTATACAGAGATTCATTCTTGTTCTTGAACTGTGCTACTCTCATCATTCTGGGAAAGATTAGGCCCTCTGTGAGTCAGTACTTTAGAACTTGGAAGACTGATGCGAAATACACATAAATCAGCTCAAAAGACAGATTACAAGGAAGATGTTTCAAGATACTATTTTTGTGCTATATTTACCATTTATATAGCTTTTCATATGGCAGATGGTTAACATAAAAAGAAATAACATATGCTTACACATGCTTTTAGGATTCTATTGTATGTGACAAAGGGAAAAGTAAACTGATGATGATATTCAATGAACGATTAGTTTGTATGGTATAAATGTCAAAGTAACTAAAATTAATAAGTTCCAAATTATCATTTGCTATATACTTTTGAGAATCTTTTTATTTATAGTCAGTCTTTCTATAGAAACATCTGACAAAATAATCTTCAATCACATAAATATTTTTAATTATACTGTACATAGGTCAAAGACTGACAGGAAAAACTGCCTCTGTAGCATTAAAGAACATAAAAAAATAAAGAAATGCATGCTTCAGCTGCCACTGTATATAATTTGTTATAGAATATTTTTCCCTTTAACAATAAATGATTAAAAATGAATATATATACAGACAGTGTTTAGGTTTTATAGTCAAAGTTACACTGAAACAAGCAAATAATTCATTCAGTCTATATGCTTACTGAGAGTCACAAGTACCTGACTTACTAGGTAGAAATAATCAATCATGGAATCTTAGAATCCAAGTTAAATTTGTATTTGTACTTCTTATGTTCAACTTTTCTCACTTATATTCTGGGAATAAAAACTGGACCTAACAAGGAAGTTTTGAATTACTCTGCATTTAGATAAATTGTACAACTACGTACATCAGATTTTAGAGGACTATACTGAAGATTTATTATAAGCAAAGAATCTTATTTCATAGAAAGTATATATTTCCCATATTAACAGATAGAGACATTATATCTAATCTATATGTTTAAGAACAGAGAAAGCAAAAGGAGAAGTTCTGAGTTAGTAATATCAAATATATATATATATATTCTAGCAAGCATATTTTATCAAGTCTACTGAGGCTGAGAAAAATCCAATCAGGAATGACAAAAATTTCTGAAAATCTAATTTTTGCTACTAAAAAAATTTAAAATATATTAGTGATTAATGCCATTAAGTAACCTTTCCTAGGGAGTTGAAATCACTTCATACATTTTATTTTTTAAATCAACTTTGAAGCAGTTCTTCAGATGAATGAGTTCAATTTTCATAGAAGTACTCAGGAGCTATAATATGGGCTACTAAGAATTAAACAATAAAACAATAAAAAGGGTTTTGATTGCAGCTAATACAGTAAGTAAAAAGATACTTGTCAGATTATATATCAATTTTCAGCAATATCAATTATACACACAGGCACAAACAGATGCGTACACATTTGACAATCACATCTGAATTGCTCTGTGGTATAAGAACTCATTTTTTTAAGCCTATCAAGTCAAACTGTGCATGATCATAGCAAGTGGACTGTATACCTTCCCTCAAGTGACAGAAACTGTCTCTGACTTTTAATCCCTGTATTACTGGGATTAATAAGAACAACAACAAAAAGTTCTGTATTTTAGTCTTAAACCAAAAGACTATGAATTACTAATACTTTACTCTTTTGTTAATTTTTTTTCTCCCTATTGAAGCTGCCTGAAACATGCTCATCTATCTTAGTGTGCAGAAATGCATAGTTACAGTTTATCTGTTGGAAGACAGCTTCTGAAATGATTATCAAATTCAAGTAATCATATTATAACTTAAGTTTTTCGTTCCTAGTTTAATTCTTGTTTTTATTCTTTTTGTAATGATAACCATAATAAAGAATCTATTTTATCAGAGAAAGCACAGAATCTAAGATTTAGAGAGCTCCTTTTCTTCATTAGCCTGGCTGCTTCACTTTCTACTCTATTGGAATCTCTCAAATTCTGGGTTAGGCTTCTATCCTAATAATCCTACTTTAATCCTGCCCTGGGATAAGGAGTGAGCTACACAATTAAAACCACGTTTCTTCTTCATGTCAAAGCGAGACATTTCCTAAAGGTTAAACTATAAGTCTAAATTCTTTAGTTTTTATAAATAAATGAATGTAATTATATTTGTCAAACATGGTAGTATCACAGTGTATAATAAAAGTATTTCTAAGAACTACTTCAAGTAACTGATGAATGGGAAAAGTGATCCTATACAAATATATAATAGAATTGATAGCTCTAATACAATATATACTTGTTTTAAAGAGTACAAGAATTGGATTTTAAAGTTAACTATGTAATCTGGATATTTGAAAATGTTTGATTCACAAGTCTAGAATATAATATTTTTTAAAAAGCATAGAATGTGTCCAAGAATAGAAATCAATCATGTTTAGATGCTGTACGTTTCACAATGATTGCTTAGGAGTCATCTGAGTTCATTTTTCATATGTAAGTGAGAATTATCCTACGTCTAATTAGATCTGGGTTTAGAAGCTGCTTTCCAAAGTTGGTTGGGGGGTGCTGCAAATAAACTGTCACAAATAAATCACCTATTTGACCTATTATTTACTGAAATATGTATCATTTTTCAAAGAACCTTCAAATCTCAAATATAAAAAACATTTTGAACAATTTCAGAAAAGTTTTAAACTCTCCCACTTAATAGTAATGAATCAAAGTAAATTTTAAATATTATAGTAAATATTGATTGACACCATATGTTGAGTTGATAATTTTTGAAACTTTTTCTTTGATTACTTAATCCGCAAGTGTTAACAGTGTCCACACATGCTGACCAATGCCTTTGAAATAACTTACGGTTCAACAAAGATTTTGTCGGAAAAAAACATCACAGGTAAAGTTGATAAGAAGCAGAATAATTTTATTGAAAAAGTGGTATCATTCTAAAAAACACCATAGAGGCTTTTCTTAATAAACTCCTTAGGAATATTTTACCATGATTATTTTGCCTTATGGCTAAAGTCAGATTCTGGAGCTAGCAACAAAACTAAAAAGTCTACCCGTCTTTTGATGAAAATAGTAAGCTTTTTATTTTTTAATCAAGAAACTGTGCTCCCAGCACCCAGAGTCATCTATCCTGTTTTATAATTCAACCTGCAAACAGATTAAGCAGCTGAGTTTGTGAAAAGTATGTTTGCTCTACGCTAAGAACCCTTGTGGGGCAGTACAGTGACTCCCCTGACACTTGGAAAGGAACGATAGACAGTTCTTAGCCATCAGCAGGAAACCTGGCCTGAGAAGGCACAATTTCTTTGTAATATCAACTTCTTCATAAAAATCAGTATTTGGTCAAGAGACAGGAAAGACTTTGTTAGCTGTGTGTGTCCCCGCCCCCACTGTAAGTATCACTAAAATGATGCAGGATGTTCTGCATTTCAAGTGGCAGTTTACTACTTTGAAACTCTATCAATTGAAATGCTTTATCCTGATCTTTGATATTTTAATCACTTTATAAAAATTTTAAATGAGCAGAGTTCATGCAAATTTTAAGGAACTGATTTTTTTAAAGTATGGACACAAGGAGAAAGTTCTGAAGTGTTGACAATTTTTTTCTCACAAATTTATAAATTTTCTACATCTCTTTTTCTGATTTATTCATTACATACTTATAGTTTATGAAGGAATTTGAATTATATCCCTGTAAATCTGGCCCACAGTACAGATAATATATGACAAAATTTATGTCAATGTAAACTCAAGGTCTGCAAGAGATCTAATCTTACAAGTATGGCCGTAATTGCTTTTAAGTAACTATATGCAGGTTAGGCATGCTAAGCATAGCAAAATGTATTTTTAAAAATTCTTTGGAACTTTTGCTTTAGACCACAAGAAACATGCTTAGATGGAAAATAGTATACAGTATAAAGCATCATTGAGTTTTAAATCTTTCATGATGATAAAAACATTCATTTAATGAATTGGTATGCCAGCTTTTTCTTTACTACATGGGGATTAGAGATGGCCCTTAAAAAACTATTAATAAGAGAAGTTTTCCCTAAAAAGTTTCTGTGCTTTTAGCCATTTATTGTTTCCTACAGGACTCCCCTATCCAAAATCAAGTATCAGAAAAAGAGTTAAAAGTAAATAACAATGTCCTATTCCTCCAAAAACATAAACATTTTAAAAAAGAAGTACATAAGGTTAATTAATAGAAGTTAAAAGAAACGTACAGTACTTAACCCAAAGGAACTGATTTTTTCAGGCAAATTTCACATTTTATGATACCTGGACCAAGAACTATTTTTGGGCAATGAGGTCTGGTATTCACTGACTTTTACCCTACAACTATTTATAGGTGAAATTATCAATGGTAAGTCTGTACAACTTCTTTCCAGGCATACTCCTGAATGTTAAAAATGTTTGCAGAAACAATTATATGAAAGAAAACAAAATATGAATTTGAAATTCTACAATTAGCAATGGTATATAATCTTTTCCACTATTAATAAAGATTTCATGCCTTATATGTACTTAAACTTCATGAAAGTGGGTGGTTAGAACAGGGTTAAAACCTGGTCATGAAGAAATAAGGGATTCCAGATCCTAGGAGAGAAGGTCCATGATGGCTCCAGTGAGGGAAGGTGTGCTGGGTCAACCACCAAGGAAATCATCTTTTTCTATGAAACTTTGGGTAGTGGATTGGGAGAAGGTATAACGCGGATCTGAGTACAACTAAATTTTTCCAATGTATTCCTGAATGGATCAGCTTTTACTTTAGTTCATTATTGTATTAACCCATTACATCATATCATTTCATTTGTTTGCAAGCATTTATGGAGTACCTACTTTACAACAGGAATCTGCATGGATTTTTGGAGGAGATGGGAATATGAAGATGAATAAGACTATTAATGTCTTAGGAAATCTAGGAGAATGTGGGAATATAGGAAACATACATGCAAAACAATTATAACACCTAGATAATTATTAAGACTCCTAATAAAAGTATGGATTAAGTACTATGAAAAAATCAAAAAGAACATAAAGAAACAACTGGAACAAGCTAGTTAAAGCTTCATCATAGGAGTAATGTTTGGGCTGGACTTTAAGGAGTAACGAAGTGTGGCCATGTACTAAAGGAAGGAATATGTTCTAAGAAGAAGGAATAGCATGTACAAAAATGCGTGGTAAGAGCTGTGGAAGAAAATGGCACTAGAACAACGGGAGGCCAGTGATGGTCTCATATGTCATGTTAAATTGTTTTAAAGAGGCAAATAATAACGATCTAAATTCTGTGCAAGAAAGATTAACTCTGCTGGCATAAAGAAGATAAACCTGAGAGAACTAACTGTGGGCAGACTAGTTTTATGATTCTTATGATAAACTCGATGAGGAATGAGCGGGACCTGAGAAAATGTAATTAATTACTGAGAATGGGGTGTAGGGAATCAGGAGATGTTTGGAAACAGACAACAGAATTTGGTGACAAAGTGAATGTGAAAGGTGAAGAAGAGCAGGGACACAGACACAGTTGAAATTATTTAAATTCATGAATTGAATTAAAGCAGAAAATACAGGGGAATGGAAATTTTACTTTCAAGAAAGGGAAAAGTAAAAGAATTTGGAAACATTGGACACTGACATTGGATCTCAGAAGAGAGATGAGTACTCAAAGAAATGAATGTTATTTTGGGTATAGTAGTGATTAAAAGTTATAAAAATGAGTAAAATTTTCTGAAAATTACTAGAGGTAATCTTTGGAGCAATCATTATTTAGAGATAATTAGCAGCCATAATACCTGAAAGAAGTGGACTAGAAATGAAGAAGCAATAGAAGGAAAAGAATCTGAGAAAAGGCTTTAAGAAGGAAGTGTGAACAGTATTAAATGATAAAATACAAATAGAATACATATTATAAAAGTTGACTGCATTTGTCACTGGTGCACTTACTAACCTTAGTAAGTACTTAGTTACTGTGGGATCATATGGTTATGTCTTAGCATGTTTGTATTCCCAGACCTCATAACATAAGCTTTCTATCTCCCTCTCTATTTTCAAAACAACATTCATAAAGTACTCAGTAGGTAAGATGTATCATACAAATTTTTAGGATGTTTCCCATGTTCACTGGAGTGAAGGCACATAAACAAAACATAAATATACATGGATATGTAAATAATATAGTACAATAACTATCTTTGGGCATGACAACAGGATATAGGTTTCCACAAAATGAACATGCTGTTGACTGGAAAAGCTTCTAACAAATTTTTTTAAAGACCAAAATTCGCTGATAACACACAGAAGAGAACTGTTTTATTTTCTAGGAAAATGGAAAAGACTGCAGAGAAAATGCAGCTGAACTGTTCTTGCTATACTGATGAATATAATCATACTATTAATATAGCCTATACAAGGCTTAGAATAGTAAGTGACACTGCACTAGGCATTTCACATGTTACTAAATCTACTCCACACAAGAACCCTGTCTCTGAAGTCAGTACTACTGTCTGAGTTTATCTAAATTTTCCTCACAGAGGTTAAGTAACTTGACCAAAATCTCACAGGAAGCATGGAAGCAGGCATTCAAACCAGGACTTTCTCACTTGATTACATAGCCTGTTTTCTGTTCTCTATGCTGCCTGATTCTCATAGGTTCTCATGGGGGAGAGGGCAAAAGGCTCCAAGCAGAGGGACTGATGCAGGCAAACGCATTAGACTTGAAAACGCAGACCCCTTCTGAGGAATGAGTGTGGTGTGGCGAGAGATGAAAAGAGAATATGTAACATATATTGTACTTTTTCATGTCTTATTCCATCTTATTCTCATAAAAAAGTCACAGGGCAAGAATATCTTTAACCACATTAGCATGAGTTTTTAAGATAAAATGTCCAATTTCATACCTACACACTGTGAATTCAAGGCCTGAGCTTTTAAAAAACTGCTATATTGCTGAAGACATAGAAGCATATTTCTTTATTTTTACCATGATCATCTATTGGTTGTAAATCAAAAAATGTAATTAAAAAAGACCATTAATTTAATAGTTAGAAAATCATGGGTGATTCTGAAAAGAGTAATTTCAGCATAAGAACCAGCCATAGAAAAATAAGTAGCAGAGAAATGAATAGGAATTGAAAAATTAGTGATGGTGAATAAAAATCAGTTATTGAAGAGATTTGACTGCAAAGGGAAAGAGGTAAGCCAAACCTCTTTAGTTTTAATTTTAAAATGCTTGGAATATTGACATATTTTCAAAAGAACTTCTAAAATGTTCACTAATAACAGTAACTTCAGACTGTAGAGAGAAAAGGAATATCATCTTACAAAGTCATACTAGTAGGTTTCTCTTCAAGGATAACTTGCATCTTGAACCAAGTAAAACTGACTGATGTCCACATTAACTGCAATGAAGATACACTCTGCCTAAATGATGGCAATTTAAAATGAAATATAATGAATTGAACTTGAAAAGAAAATCTTGCTCATGTTTCATTTAGATCTTGTTGGAAATCATGAGATTTAACATTTAAATTTAATACTTAACTCTTGCAAATAACATAACTGTTGTGCATAAATCTGATCCATAGATTGGTTGTCATTCCATTAAAAAGTTTTCATCTGTCTGGGATTAAATGTACAAAATAAGGATGATATATAGTTGGTCCAGCTGTTAAAATGCTCAAGTTAAAGTGTTATCCAAGGTGACATTCATTCTACTTTTTGGTATACAAAAGTTCTTTTTTTTTCTCACAAAATGATGATAGTTGATGATATCTAAAAATTAAAAAATAAAAAGTTGACAATATTTCTATGTTTTGAAAACCAAATTGGTGTCTGGGAACTACTGTTTTAAAGAATTTTAGTCACGTATAGAAATTACAGGATTACACATAAATAAAATTTTGTAATTACTTGTAGACTTTGAGCAAACAGAACTAAATCAGATCCTGACTGTCAAAATCACTGATTGTGATTTACAATGAAATGCAATACATTTACACTTCTTGGCTCTTAGACTGTTAAGGTACTTGGTAAATAACTAGATAGTTTCTGATTGAATATAAACCTAATCATTAAACCTAAAAAATGTATTCTATTTATATAGGTCAAGAGTTTAAAGGTACATTGGTAGTAGAGATTAATATACACAATCCATAAACTGTTTTAAAATGGCTTTGATTGCAGTTCCACCTGACTTTGGGCTAGTAATTTAAATATAATTTCAGCAATGTTGAAGAAGTGGTGGAGAGGATTTATTTTCAAATGAGAAGCAGCAGGAAATAAGAAACACTGAAGTGAGCACTGCTTCATACTACAAAACCAAAAAAAAAAAAAAAAAGATTTTGGAAAAAGGTATGTATTAGAAATTCAAGGTGATTTTGTGAATACCATAATGCTGCTAACAATATAAAAAGAAGGTTAAAGTGACAAGTTTTATTATATTAAAATTTCCTCAGAAAATTCTGTGACAGTGTTCAAATTCCATCAATTAATAAGTGACACCTTTGCCTGGTAAGTTGTTAACATTCTGCTTGCTGGCATAAAGAATGACTGATTATGCAGCTTTATTTAAATTTTAATAAAAATGCAAAGATCACTCAAAATAAACAAATATAATTATGCACTGCGAAAAGCTGTATTGAATACTTCAGAAGAACAACACATGAAAATTAATTTCACTGTACTGGATTCTATGCATTTAGAGGTCTCAGATTACAAGGTCATAGTTGATTTCAGCAGGATTATCTTGAAGCTAAATGAGGACAGGTAGTAACTTGACTGTCTCTTCCTCTTGCAAATAACTTTGCCTATTAATATGAGTGTGTGAAAGGATTTAAATAGTATGGCCTCCATAAGCTGATGAAGATCAGTTATTAAATAAAAAGTCTATCCTAAGTAGTAATAATTATTCCCAAGGAAATGATTTTTTGACCCCAAATATGGATTATGATTTGTAATCTAAAAAAGCTCATCTGGTTTAATCTATCTTTGTTTTAAACCATTTACAGGATAAATGATACTGCATATATACTGTTTAGTTCTCAAAAGGAAAAGAGCATTTGTGTTTTCTTTTGTGTTTTTAAAGTAATTCATTATCACTTTACTTACTTTTGAACTTTTTCATTGGCCGCCTGGGAGGCCTCCATGGCATGCTGAAGCTGTAATTCCATGTTTGCTCGCTCTGTCAGAGCTCGCTGCAGTTGGGCAGTTAGTTCCTCGTTCTGTTGTTGAGTGATAGAAACAATGTTCTCTCTGTTTTTCAAAGCTTCTTCGTAGGTACTAAGGGTATGGTTAAACTGATCCTTCAGGTTTTCTTCTTGAGATAAAGATTTATGTAAACTGAGAAAATACAAAAATAAATATAAATAAGATAGGGTAATCCATCAATGATCTGTTTTTTCTATAATCCATTTAATAAAAATCTCCATTTAGAAACCTCAACTTATAAAAATCAATACAGATGCTTAAATGGATAAATGAAAATACTATTTATATCACAATATTGCAAATGATAATTATACCATAATTTGGCTTGTAGGCTTAAAGCTACCCAGACAAATCATTATGTATGCTATCAAAGCACACAGAAAGATACTGCAAGACGTTAATTTAATTATATCAGTGTAAATATTACATTCAATTTTCTTTAAAGGAATAGCAGAGAATTGGAAAATAGAGTATCTCTAGGTAAATAAAACAACATAATAAGCCAACTTCAAAGAAGTGGGAAGTAAGAGAATGGGCATCAGTTTAAGAGATCTAGGGTGTATTCTGTTAAGCATTTAATGAGAATGAATGAGGTTTCTGCAAATACCAACCAGTCTTATACACAGAATTTTCTACTTGTCACAGTTGAGATATAAATGAAGTTAAAATCACAAGTCACATTGCACAGAAATAATATGTATTCAGATATATATTTATGGCTAATGAATCTTAATCCAAATACGTACACTTATTAAGTCATACAGAGAAATAGCATATAAATTAAGACTAAATGAATGCAGAAGAAAATGCAGATAAATAGAATCCTAAAATGCTAAAGGTCAAATCTTTGATATGTCATTACACCTACCACCTGAGGTTATTTTGAAATGGCACCAAGCACCTCACTCAATTAAATAAAGACATTTTGAAAATATAAATATTTAATAAGGGAAATTTAAAATCCACATAGGAGATGTTCTTTTTTATTAAATAAAATCATTTCAGTATATGCATACAGAGGAAATGGGGATTGGAGACTTGAAGTACAACAACCTAACTATATAATACAGATTGATCATGTGAAAGAAAGCAATATATTTCTCAATGATGTAAAAAGCTAGTCAGAGAACTTTAGATGGCCCGAATACCTGGGCTGTTACTTTATTTAAAGCTGCTCAAATTATAAATTTTTTCTTTTAAAGTTACCTATAAATCTTTACAGTGCTTTCACTTTGGAATAGGTGTCACATAGAAATAAAATGCATAGGAAACAAGGACAGTTGATAAATCAAGCAAAATCATTTCAAAATTCAATTTAGTCCCTAAGCTTAGAGAATGTTGCTAAAATCTGGTGACGTGTTTATTATATGTAAAATTAGAGTGACATGTCAATGGACATGTGACTGAAACTTTTGCTCTTAGAAGTCTTAAAATGCTACTCATTGTTCAAAATGCCTTGGGACCCTTTTAATTTTCATCAAGATGTTCTCAAATCAGAGCTGTGACTGAAGTGAACTTTTCAAAAAGAAAGTAGACAATGTCATTTAAAATTCTACAACAGTATCTCATTCGACTTAAAAAAAACACTCAGAACTATCTGTTTCAGAAGTTCAATTACTTATTTTTTATTGATAAGGAAATTCAAACACAGAGGCAAAAAATTTAATCAACCTCATCACTTCAGCAGAGACAGAACGTAAATGCAGTCTTGCTCTCTGAGCATGGTCACTCCTGTACAGTTGGCTCTGGACTACAGAGGCCTGCATTACTTGGCCTTTCTACCTGCTCACTTTTCAGCCAAGTGTCAGTTTCTCAAGTACACCAGCCTTTTATCCTGGTGAAGGAAATTGTTTGGATTGTTCTTCCCTCTGATTCGACCTGATAAACTCCTACTCATCCAGTAAGTCACATCATAAATACCACTTTCTTAGAAAACTTTGTATCTCTTCAGATCTAAATTTTGAAGCTTTATCGTAACATCAGTATCTCTTATTCTTTACTCCTTAGAACTTACAATACTTGGCAACTTGTTTGCAATTTCATTTTGGGATTTAGTTCCCACTGCAAAATATTAATACTCCATTTATATGGGTCAACTTTATTTTATGAGAAGGCATATTCCTCAAGAGCTTGAATAAATAAAAATACCCACAGTTCTTATGGAACTTTCCTATTGGAATAAAGTTGAAGAAGAGAGAATACGTCCCCAGTATGTATGACTGTATAACTGTGCAAGCCCATTTTTGTTTACAGCGCTGTTGTCACTCCAAGAGTGCTTTCTTCCCTATGTGACACCTAAGGCCCAGTGTTAAGCTTCCTTTGGGAGTCTTATCACACTTAACCTCTTTCCAAAGTGACTTTATCTTCGGACACATTATTTGGTATACTATCAGCATTCCAACTTAATGGCACTTAAATTATATGGGAATGTTTTAAATTACAATAAAAATAAATGATAAAATAAAAGGAGAATCACTGAATCACTCTTAGAAGTTCAAATATGCAATTATGTGGCTCACACAATATTCACATAGGATAGTAACAATTTCTAATTACTATGAAGGTAATATAATATTTTTACTTAGTAATGTTTCACATTATTGTATTTATACTTCATACCAGATAAGACTGTATCTTATCTCCTTTGCTATGCTGCTCATCACATTAATTTCAATTGAAGGTTAATGTAGAAAATGCCTTTCATTGGGGACTACTCTATTTCAATAAGTACCATGCAATAGATATTTTTTTTTTATGTACTGGGGATTGAACCAGAGGCCTTCACACTGAGCTACATTCCCACCCTTTTATTTTCTGATTTTGAGACAGGCCTTTGCTAAGTTCCTAAAATGCCCAGGTTAGGCTTGAACTTGTAATCCTCTTGCCTGAGCCTCTTACAGTGTTTTGATTACAGGCACTATGCCATCATTCCTGGCTAAAATTTCCTTTCTGTAATGGCTTTTCTCAGTTTTGATGTCTCCTACACTGTTGTCTCATGTCTGTGGCCCTATCTTCCTAGTCCCGGACTCTCTGTACTTCTTCAGCTTAAAATATCTGGAAACTGTCAGACTACTGACCCACTTATATATTTTACCTGCAGATATTTATGATCTCCTGAACTTGTCTGCTTACCCACTTGTGGAACTCTCTGTCTCTCAGTTGTAATGTCACACATGGTTTAAGCTTATTCTTCCAACTGGTACTTTTCCATTTATATCAACTTTTGATGACACTTTGCCAGGTATTACTCAATGCCTTACATTAGATCATTTGATTCATATCCTATACATGCATTTATTCTTCTCTATATATTTCATTTATTTTATAGTTACTTAATCAATTGTGTTCTATATGTAAGTTGTTTAGCTGAATGAATTAGTTTTAGATTGGAATTTAGAAGAGAGGTGCCATAATATAAATAGTTCTTAACTGGGGGTACTTCTGTCCCTCAGAGGACATTATAAAATGTCCAGAGACATTTTTGGTTGTCATAACCAAAGAGATGCTACTGTCATTTAGTTGAATAAGACCATAAGTGCCACTAAATATCCTCTAGTATAGAGTACAGACCCAACAAAGAATTATCCAGTCCAGTATAACAATGGCGCTGCTAAACTTGGAGAAGATAAAAAGATGCTTGGACTTAGAATATGTATATTCAAATTTGAGTCTCGTCATTCACTGTGATACCTTTGAAAAATACTTTATCCCCTGAATGCTAATTTCTTCAACTCTAAAACAATTATAAAAAAAAATCTCATGAGTTCATATGAGAATGAAATGAGGTAACCTACATATGTGAAAATACCTAGCACAATATGTGGCCAAGAATAGGTATTCATACTTGTATAATTTTTAGAAGGAATTATTTACATCTAATTAACTTCGTACAATATCTTACATATACATCACTCATACATTTTGTAAATACTTTGCTGAAAAACAACTGCCTGTTTCTACAGGTTTTTCATGAATTGGGTGAAATAAACCAGTTTTTCTCAACCTTTATTCACTGACTGATAACATTCTTAAATCATTCATTTAAAAAAAAGGCAGGTTTAGCTTGTTTTACTGAATTAAAATAAATAAAACCAAAGCAAGTATGAAAGGTAAAAGTATGCACAATCTTTTTGAAAGGACAATGTCTGCTTGTACTTCCTGGTTTACTGCATCAATTAATCTGCCAAGGCCTTTCAAGCAAATAATACTTGACCTTCTCACTTAATTTTGAGGAAATTAGCTTATGCCTAATTCTGAGTGACACTCAGCAGAAAATATATTCAGAATGGTTAAGAGAGTGGATGAGGAAATTTAATCAGTAAATCAGCTTAGTCTGTCCACTGATTTGTTGCTTCTTTTGCTGCAGTTGATTCAGTTTAAAGAAATAGCATATTAAAATTTACTATGAATAATAATTCTTATAAAGGACAATAATTTCTTTGTTATAAAGAATATTACACAATACTAAACTTTAAGTCTTTACTAATTTGAAGGTGGATATACTGGTGAATTTAAAATTTGCTGAAAGATTTATAGATACTACATTTTATGGTATAAACAGGTGGTTATTAAATATTTGTTGAGTTTATCAACTAGAAAGCAAAGGTATCAATCTACACAACAATTTATGAAGAATAATTTCAAAATATCTAACTATTAAATGTACAATAGCACTTAAAACTGATGTTAGGCTGCTCCCTCATTATCCAAGAGTGGATTACACACTTCATGAATTTGGTGACCTGGGAAGCACAGCAGTAGGATTATGCTCACAACGTCACTTACATTCACTACTGCTTAGATTATAAGGAATAAATCATACTAATATTATATCATATAATACATAAATATGATTTTATAGCCATTTTAAAACTATGGAACAGGAGCCATGACAAAATAAAATGAAAATAATACTTTCTAATATAATTGAAAGGAGACTTTTGAGATGATAGAAGAAAAATGGGATGTAATGAAATATGAAAATTTTAGAACTGAAAATTATAATAACTAAAGTGAACAGCCTGGTGGATGGGCCTACCAACAAAACATAGAGGACAGAGAAAAGAATCACCAAGTTGGAAAATGAAACAATAAAAAAGACCTAATATGAACAATAGACACATAGATTAAAAAAAATCCAGGGCTTCAGTTTCCTGTGGAATATACTGCAAGAACTAACATTTGTATTATCAGAGTCAGGGAAAAAGAAGTAAAAGAGTACTTAAAGGAAATAATGATTGAAAACTTCCCAAATGTGGGAAGGAACATAAACCTATAGAGAGCTGATAACTCCACATGAAGAGAATCCATATAAGTACATGCAAAGATACATACCATTAGAGTTGTAAGAAATAAAAGCAAAGACAAAATCTTGAGAGTAGTCTATGAGTGGCTCCTTACATACAGTAGGAGAAAAACTGTTTAAATACAGCATATTTCAATTCATAAATTATCAGGGCCAGAAAACAATGGTACATTATTTTTCCTAAAAGCTGAAAGAAAAGAATTCTCAACCCATATGTATTCTTGACTAACAGAAATATGCTTCAAGAGTGAAGACAAAAATCATGATAATTATCAGATGAAGGAAAACTAACAGAATTTGTCCTGTGCAGATCTGCTAAAAAAAAATAGCTAAAGGAAGTTATCTCAATGTAAGGCAAAAAATAAAAGAGCAAACCTTAGAATGTCAGGAAGGAATAAAGAACACTGTAAGTAGAATATGGAGATGTATAATAAGCCAACTTGAATTTTTAAAATTATGTTATATAACTGAAGAAAAACTTATAAATGCTATGGCATGGTTCTAAATCAGTGTAAAGGAAGCCATTTTCCAGCCAATAAAACCCACAATAAAATAGATAAACCTCTAACTAGCCTAATCAAGAAAAATGAGAGAAGAAAGACAAAATTATTAAATTGGAAATAAAAAGTGTTCATCACTACTAATTCCAACAGCATCAAGATAATAAAAGAATGTTACAAAAAATACTACATACTTAACTTCAATAACTTAGATGAAATAGAAAAATTCCTTGAAAGACACAAGCTAATGAAACTCACATAGGAGAAATAATCTGAATGTTTTTATTTATTAAAGAAATTGAATCAATAGTCAGTAACATTTTAAAGAAAGAAAGGAAGTTCAGATGGTTTCATTTGTGAATTCTTCCAAATATTGAAGGGTGAAATGACAATCTCTAGAGTTACTTTCAGGAAACAGAAGAAGGAACATGTCACAAGTCAATCAATGAGGCCAGCATAACCTTCATACTAGAGCTAGATAAACACTTTACAAGAAAGGAAAACTTGCAGACCAATATCTCTCATATTTGCAAAAACATTAGCAAATAAAACCTAACAAAATATATAACAATTAAATACTATGATGGAGGACTGACAGTAATAAAGTTACAATCAAGACAGCTCTGTCCTGCAAAAGAATAGACAAATAAAAACTTGCGTGCTGGCATCAGAATGAAAAAAATATTCAGAGGAGAGAAGTTTTTTGTAAAACATAGATGATTAAAGATCAGTATGGAAATCATACACTGAACTCAAAATTCAACAATAAGAAAATAAAAGACCTAAATAAGCATTTCAGCAAAGAAGATATACAGATAGCAAGTAAGCATATAAAAAGATGCTCATAAGGGAACTGCAAAATAAAACAGCAATAAAATATCACCCACACCCATTAAAATGACTAAAATCTGAAACACTAACATATCAATTGCTGGTAAGGATGCAGAACAATAAGATTTTCATTCATCACTGGTGGAAATGCAAAATGATACAGTCACTTTGGAAGACAGTTTGAGTGTGAGAGTTTGAGACCAAATAAAGTCTTATATGATCCAGCAACTATGTTCCTAGGTATTTACCTGATAGAGTTGAAAACATATGTCCATACAAAAACATGTTCGTGAATATTTGCAACCGCTTTATTCATAATTTTCCATAACTGAAAGCAACCAAAATATCTTTCAGTAGGTGATGGAAAAACAAACTGTGCCATATCCCTATTAACAGAATATTATTTCATGATAAAAATGAGCTATCAAGCCATGAACATGAATGAAGGAAAATTAACTATGAATACACATTGCTTAGAGGAAAAAGCCAATGTGAAAGGGTGATATCCTGCATGATTCAAACCATATTCCATGTAGAAAATGTAAAACTACAGAGACACTAAAAAATCAATAGTTGCTAGAGGTTGAGACACAAGGGAAGAGTGATTAAAAAGTAGAACACAGATATTTTAGTGTGGCAAAATAATTCTGTATGATTCTGGAGTGGGAGAGCTATAACATTATGTATTTTTCAAGGCCCACAGAACTGCACAATCTAACACAAGATACAAAGGAATAGTGAAACATGGCCAGAATAGTATACGTATCAGCCCTGACCAGACTTGGATTCAGTTAGGGTGCTAATAGCTTGTATTAGAAGTAAACCAAAGCACTTTCATGGAGAGTTTACCAGGTGTTGTGGGGGTGATCTGTACGACTTACTATGGTTTCTAAAAAACAGCTGGAGAAACACATGGCCAGGAATTGAGAAAAAAAATTAAAGACCTGTGGTAAATATTTTCAAGTATTTGAAGAAGCAGTTTACAGTGTTCCATTCTGCTTTATAGGGCAACAAATTTTAGTTCAAAATTTATTCATTAAAATTGTACACTTTAATGTGTAACACAGTGTTGACACTTCACAAAAAGTAAAATGTACTCACTACACTAATGTCGCCACTAGATAGCAACCTGTTAGATGTATAGAAGTAATACCCGCACAGTATTGAAATCTAGATAAATTACTTAAAGGTATAAATGATCATGTAACATAGAGGTTTAGGTAAATGACTGAAAATTTCTCATCCTAATTCTTTTTTTGGGGGGTACCGGGGATTGAACTCACAACCTTGCACCTGCCAGGGCAGGCGCTTAAGCCGCTGAGCCAAACTCCCTGGCCCTAGTTTTTTGAGGCAGGGTCGCACTATGTAGCTTAGGCCGGCCTTGCACTCGCGTTGTAGCCCAAGCCGGCCTCGAACTCACAATGCTCCTCCTACCTCAGCCTCCCGAGTGCTGGGATTAAAGGCGTGCGCCACCATGCCCGGCTTCTCATCCTAATTCTACTTAGATAGAATATCCCATCTGAGAACAGCGACAAGAGTATTATAAGAGTTAGTTCTAGACAAAAGAACTCTTGAAGAGCTCAGTACACACTCTCACTAGCCAGCTTCTTAGCAAATGACCAAAGAGTTTGTTCAGTTATTGAAAATTATGCCCCATACCATCAGCATGAATGATTATATTAAAATATAAAAACAAAATAATTCACTGTTCTTACACAGTACCAGTATTCAAATTTATTAGTGATTTCAATTAACTCCATGAGGAAAAGTAAGTCAAGTCTTATTAAATATATAGCTTTCTATTACATTATATATGTTAGGGTTAGCAGGGATGATGATGTCAGATATGAAGTCTAAACAAATTCATTTTATGAAGTTATTACAAATGCACAGTGTCTGATATACAAATGTTCCTGAATTGGTAAACATGGGATTCAGTCAATATATGCATACAGTAAACATATGCTTTGTTTTATAAGTATTTAGAATTGAGTGGCTGCAATTTGACATCTCAGGCCCTGTTTCCTTTATAAATGAATGACTACTTTGTTCAGGGTATGTTGAGAGGACTAAAGACAAGAGTATTGACTAAATAGACTTTGACTTATTGTAAGTGCTATGAAAGATGGATGATGACAAAAATAGAACAATACTGATAAAATGTATTTCAAATTACTATAAATCCTATGAAAGAGGGGTGATTATATGACCTGAGATTTAAAAGTAGGTACAATAGGTATTAATCAGAGGAAGGGTGAGGAAAGAAAGAATTTCAAGCACAGAGAATATGTGCAAGGGCCTTAAATTTAAAAGAAAGAATGTTGAAGAACTAAATGGAGTCCTGTTAGGTGAGGATTAAAAGACCACTGGAAAAATGGTGGTGGACAAGCCACACAGGGTGTTTTTGGAATGAGGAAGATTATGTTTTTTAGCTAAGACAAATGAGAAGCTATGAAACAGTTTTAAAGAGAGGATAACAAGATTAGCTCCAGAGTTGCAAGAGAATATGGAAACATGCTGAGACTTAAATCTAGGAAAGAGTAAAGTTCAGGAACTTACCTTTTAGCTACCTGGACCACAAATACAACAAAGAAGATGTTTACTTTGTTTTGTTTTCTACCAGGGATTCTGACTCAGTAAATTCCCCAGATATTCCAGTTTGATTTAGAAGATGGGATTTCCCTAGGCCTGTTTCGTGTTGTCTTATTTAGAATCATGCTGTCTATGCTTGCTGTTTTCACCTTCTCAAGGTGCTGCAGTCTTTTCCAACCACGACTGAGCCAGTGATGCTGCTAAATATAAAAGGCACATTTCAGTCCTTACCTGTGTGACCTATATCTGAAGCCAAATCTATCTGAAAATATCTTTCTTGTCTGATTTCCATGACAATGCATTTCTGGTTTTATCTTTTCTTGACACTTCTCGGTATCCTTTGGAGGCTTCTTTTCCTCTATTCAAAATTTAGCTATTGGTGCTTTTCTTCTTCTGTCCATTCTCCTTTGATTTCAAGCTATTCTCATGGCTACAGTTAATTATCTATGTAAGGAATTTCTTTCCAGCTCAGATATTTTCCTGAGTAACAGTTCTACATTGCTACCTTGTAGACCTCTCCAACTGACCATCAGAGGTCAGTTGGAGAGGTCTACAAGGTAATGTTTGAAACTGGACACATAATTTCATTTTGTACTCCTGTCTGAGCTGTCTCTCTCTCTCTCTTTTTTTTCTCCTTTTTTCCTGGGCATCACCAACTCAAGCTGTTTAAGCCCCAAACTTATGCATCCCCTTAACATCTACCCTCTTACTTCACAATCTAATCAATTCTGCTCATTTATACTTAAATCTCCTTCATACCTTATAATTTCTAGTTCCATTCCCATTATCTTTATTGAGTGCTTGCTATTCACTTTCCAATGGACTACTGCATAGTTTTCTCACTATTCCTCCTCTTGAGGGAATTTTCAAAGGCACAGACATGAACTATTATTCCTTGGATTAAAACTATCTAATTTTTCCTCACATAACCTAAGTTCAAATTTATTAATTTCTGAAGACCTTCTTGCCTCTCTGTTTACCGTCAAACTTCAGCCAGGATGAGTAACTTTCACATCACGTAGAACACTCACCTACCCCCTTTACTTAACCCTCTCCTACTTGCCTTTTTATTGATTTATTTTTGACTTCACTGCCTCTTTATTTTTTATTAGTACATTTGCGGTACCTAATGAACATATTCAGTGTGGCTAGTTGGTACATGACTCAACTTAATTCTTTTTTACATCACCTTTCTCTCCATCTCCACCCTCCTGGCATCTCTTAGTCTCTTTCACATTTGTAAAACATCTATCTCCCTATTTCTTATTGTCTATCTTTTATTTTGTGCTTTGATTTATTTATACTTTGGGTTTCTCATGTAAGAGAAACTATGATTTTTAAACTTGTGTGTCTGATTTCACTTAACATTATGAATTCAAGGTACATACACCTTCTTACAAGTGGCTCAAATTTACCCTTCTTTATAGCAGAGTAGTTCTTCATTGTATATAAGTATTACATTTTCCTTATCCATTCATCTGTTGATGAACATATAGGCTGCTTCCGTGGTTCAGCTATCGTGCTGAGATCAAACTGGGTATGCATCTATCACTGTAATATTATGTCTTTAACTCTTTTGGGAAGATACCTAAAAGGGGACTGGCTGGATTGAATAGAATTTATATTTTAAATTTTTTGAGGAACGCTGATTTCCATTTCTATTTCAGTTTACACTCATACTAACAATTCAAAATAGTTCCTTTTTCCCTGCAGCCTCACTAGCAATCATTATTATTCTATTTCTTGATGATGATCACCCTTTCTGGAGTAAGATGGAATCTCAATGTTGTTTAAATTTGTAATTCTCTAATGACTGGAGATGCTGAATACTTTTTCATGTATTTATTAGCCATCTGTATGTCTACTGAGAAGTGTCTATTCACTTCACTTGCCAATTTTTGATTGGGTCTTTTATCCCTGGGGGCCCATCATGCTTTGATATCTGTTTGCACACCAACTTCTTCAAGAAAAATAACCTGGTGTGTAGTTAGGTGATTCATGTTTTTTTCACCTGGAATGGATAACAGGTACCAAGATTGTTTTTTTTATCATTTGATCTTTACTACCTAGGAAGAGGTTAAATAAATAATTGAAATTGACTAATCAATTACTGGCTCCTTATGGTTGGTAATTTGGTTTTTAATTTTTATGTTTTAATGGCTGACTAGAATCTTTGCAATTAGTATGTACTCTGCAGAATATTAGCCCTGGGTATTTGCAATCAATGTGAAATATAGTTTGGTTGCTTTGAGAACACTAAGAGTAATAAAAAGCTTAAGATTTAAAAAGAAATAAAATAAAAAAGTAAATATAAAGAACTTCCATGAGTTCTTCTATCTTAAGGGGAAATTTTAAATGGACTCTCATTACCACAGCATCGTTGTGGATTTCAGTAGTCGTCGAGTAATGAAAACAAGTACTACTGGAGGCCCCCCTTGTGGCTGAGTGAACATTTGCTGTAGGAAATAATTTTTGAAATGAGTCATTCACTCAATGGATATTCACTGAGCAACTAGACAGACATACACACACACACAGAGTATAACAAGTACAAAGTAAGTGCTTTGGGAACACAACAGCAATGAAAGTGAATTCAAATCTCTAATCTCATAAAGGTTTTCAAGAATTCTATTGTTATCATTCTTATTATTTGGTGCTCTAGATTGAATTCAGTCTTGTGCATGCTAAGTTTACACTCTACCACTGAGTCACACACCTGGACCCCATCTTAGAGGACAACTGTCACTTTATCTTTACCACCTAAAAGCATCCTTACTGAATATTTGTGAATTAAATATGTATTTTTCCAGGCCTGTATTATCTGTATTTCCTTGTCTTGATGGAATTCCATTCTAGATGTGACATTGGCAGATCCCATAGATAAGGAAGGAGGTTGCCTCTACTTCTCTACTAGGTTACCTCTACTGGGTTTTCTCCTAGGTTATCCTTACTTCTCTACTATTTACCTGTATTCTAATTTTAAAATCATTTCACCACAATTTAGTATAATCACCACAATATGAGCAAGTGAAATTTAAAGCCAGGCACTTTATTATGGATAGATAGGGAACTATAAGACACTATCTTTTATCGTAATCTTTTATGATTTTGCCTACAGAGAAATTATATTTATTCACATTAGGATGGTCCTTAATTTTAGGAAATAACAATGTGATCAATGCAGTCTATTTAAAAGAAAAACTGTTATTTATTTCATCTTCAGCAGTTTCTCCAAAGAAATTGAAAATTTGACAAAGTGAACCCAAGCTTCTGTCAGGGGCTTTATCTACATGTTTTAAGGATTATAAAGATAAAAATAAGATTATTGCTTTTTTCAGAGCTAAAGTACTCATTAAAGCATTCACTGAGGTTTCTTCAAAGGGGAATACTTGGTCTATTTGTGGTCTGATAACACTAAAACATGCCTTGTAACACGTTCATAAGTATCAGAATTCTTTCAGAAAATGTAGCTAATAATCAGGATGAATGTCATTTACTTTTGTTTGGGTATCCAGGGAATATTGTTTACTTTCCTTTAAAATTTATGTGAGTCATTTGGTTATATGCCTTTTTTTAATTAGCTTGAAGGAAGCAATCACTGGGGAGAAAGCGGAAATCAATTCTGATCCGATATTGATAGCTACTGTGCTGTAAACTGTGTGTCCTTTCTAATTAAATGTAAACATGTTCAGTTCTAAAGTCCAGCAGCAATGACAACAGTCACTAGGAAAGATTGCTTAAGTACTGCTCAACTGATTTGCCTGGCCTTTATTTCTTTCAAAGTTGTGCTTGTGCAATCATTGGTGGGGTGAATGCTGGTTGTAACTGACTTTTTTTTTTTAGGCCATCTTCAGAGAAAAGATTTGACAAGAATGTAGAGTGCTCTGTAATACTTCAAGTTACTTATTAACTCTGTCCTTCTGATAGCTAATCAATGGCATTGCATAGAGTCAATCTGGTGCACTAAACTGCCCCCTTGCCCAAAGCCAAGTCTTGGTAAATATTTAATGGCTGTAAAGGTGTTTTGCTAGTTATCAAACTGATATGTTAAAGGACTCTTAAAAGCAACTTTATCTTGCCTTCCCTTCCATAAATAATTTGCTCAGCAATATAATGTGTAGGTGTAAAAGCATTTGGATTATTTAATTTTATTATTTTATTCAGAAAAACACCAAATGAGAATAATATAAAATAATGTTCCTTTAAGTTAAGTACAGTACAATGTCATTTAAACATAAGTGGAAAAACACTCACGAACTTTTCTCTTTGGTAAAATGCCAACTTAGAAGTATAAAACAACCCAGGCCCTTTCACTTTACTAGACACTATACCAGACTCATTCAAAACCTGTTGTTCAGCTGCTCTCATAAGGAAATGTTATAAAATTTCTGTTGCTATAGAGTTGCAACATACTGTAAAATCAGAATGCATTTGGATTTTTGTTTTTATTCAGCACAACAAAGGTTGAGTTTTATATATTTACCTTATTAGTTATCCATTAGTTTTATTTAAACTCCTGGCTATGAAAAAACATTGGCAGTTTTATTTTTTAAATAGAAAGAAATCTCTCCAGTTGTAAACTTTACTATAATACCTGGTTATTGCTCAGGTTCTTTGTATAAATGAGACTGATTTTTTTAAAGCTGTATGTATTTCATGCTTCTAGGATGTTCACGCGCTCCGTTTTTATTCTGGCAGGAGAAATAGTTTACGTGTATTTCAGTGCAAAAATATATTATTTTTAATAAATATTAACTGACTGAACCAGAAAATTGTAATTATTTCCTAATGGAAGAGAGTGAATAGCTTCTCACTACCAGCTAAGCAATTTTCCAAAAGCCTGTCAAAAGACTACTTAATAATATTGTATTATGCACATTGAAAGAACAAGGCACTCTACTCCAACTTTAAAAGGAGTTTTACTTTGTATATTACTAATCTTAGTGTATCAAAGTTTAGAAAGAAGATATAGGAAATAAATGTTTTGAAATTGGTCTTTTGGTTTTTGATTTCTAAAAACACGTCTGTACTGAATTTGATTCTGAAATGTAAAATATTTTCTTATTTCTCAAACTTTGTTCAGGGACAAAGGGCAGGCAAGGACTAGGGTTAGGTCACACCTATATGTCTAGGGCTTCAATCCACAAAGGCCACTCAGACTCAACTGGAGTAAACTGAAAATCTGATGCTAGTTAACTGAGGTTGCACAGGTAGATGCTTACTCTTGCAAACAGAAAAAATGTCCATTGGGTATACTGCTGCTGAAATAGATGAGTACCTTAACAGGAAATTAAACACATTTTTTTCCTGGCTCTGACACACACTTGCACACATGTGCAAAGACAAACTGCATCAACTACACTGCAACAGACTACTACTTCCTGAAAACAGACAGCATGTGTTGTGATGCTATAGCTGACTTAGTTATAAACCCTTTAACTAATATGCTTGCTCAGAAATTATGTAGTTTGTAAAATTGTAAAAGACAAGCACAGGAATCTATGGGAGTTCAGACTAGGGGCACATAATCTAGAGTAAAATATTAGGAGGGATTTCTCTAAGGACATGATATCTAAGCTGAATCCTGAAAAGAAAGAATTAATCAATTAAAGAAAGATACAGTAAAGTGTGTTCCAACTAGAGAAGGTCATGTGTATTAATGTGGTGATAAAAGAAAAACTTCTGCTGAAAATATTTAACAGACTTGCAAATATGACTAGTTCTAAATAGAAACCTTCAGATCTCTGTAAAGCAAGTGAGGGAAAGATTTCTTAAAGAGGGAAAGATAGTGCCCTCATTTCTCTACTTTCAAGTATTTTCTGAAACCAAGAAGAAAATAAACCATCTTCTAATTACTGGGAGGTCAGTGGGGACAAACATTTCGGCCTGGTTAAGGACATGCTCTTTTCCATTCATTCAACAAATATTTGCAGAGCATCTACTTTCTACTAGATAGTGTTCTAGGCTAGCAATGGCCAACCTTTGTTTTATTCTAAGACCAAATAGCCAAATGGCAACCAAAACCCATTTATTTGTTGCAAAGTCCCAGCACTGCAATTAAACCTGAATACTGAGGTTTTAGTTTAGAAAAAGAAACTCATAAATTCACCTCTTTGTCTTAAAACAAGAACAAATAACATGCACGTCATAGATTTGTCATCACTGTTTTAAGGCACTAGGGATAGAACAGTGAATGAAAGAGATCAAGATGCCTACTTTTTTTTTTTTTTTTTTTTTGGTCTTTTTGAGACAGGATTTCACTATGCAGCTCAGGTTGGCTATGAATTCACTTTGTAGTCCAGGCTGGCCTCAAACTGACAGCAATCCTCCTGTCTCAGCCCCAGAATACTGGGATTATAGGCATGTGCCACTGACCCCGATTTAAAGAGGCCTACTCTTGCAGAACTTTCAGAGTTAAGTTTAATCAGCTTTAGGAAAGACCCATCTGACATTTAAGGTTACTTTCTGGGTGCCTCACCTTTACACTCTGTCTAAAAGGCTCTTACCTCTCATTAATTTTCTATCCTGCACCCTATAGGAAGACCCCACGATGCCAGTTCTCTGGTTTTTAAAACTAACACTTTATTTCAAATTTTATATTTTCACAGTAAGCCTTCTTTTTGTATTATGTGTGCCTCTGGAATAAATTTTTCTGTCAAAAAAGTATGCATTTTTGTAACACATTTCTTAATTTGTAAAAATATACTCAAATATTATGCAAACATCAAATAGAATATTAGTTTCAATTTTTTTTATTTTTTTCAATTTTAAACAAGTAGTAGACAAACAATTCCTTGAAAGTTATTTTTAAAGTAAGTTTTCCAGCTCAAAGAACAAAGAAGGGAAAAGGGGAAAAGAGGGAAGGGAAAAAGGAAAAGATATAAACCTGTATATATGTATATGTAAGATAACTAAAACGAACACACTGCTGAATGTATTCGTTATTGAGAAAACAACAATCAATACGATTAGATCAATTTTACACGTCTATATCTGTTAATGTAAACAACCATTTTGAAGATAACGATATGCAATATTGCAACCATTGTCAAGTTTCTATCATCCTGTTTTGTAAACCTGCAATGTTACTGTTGTGCATTTACTCTAGTCGTTTGTTTGTCTCTTTTGCTTTTTGTCTTTGTTATGTGTCTTTTTTTTCTCTTAAATAAAAAAAAATAAAAAAAAATAAAGTGAGTTTTCATGTATCAATACTATCTTGCAAATGATTCTACATTACTTAAGAAAAAAAAAACATTAGAATGAGCTGAATTTTTTTTGGTATTAAGGTCCAACATTGTAACAGTAGACTTTATAGTCCTCTAATGTTTCTATCTATCTTTTAAAATAATTTTTTACTAGCATATGTTTGTAATACATAATAATTAAGTTAATCTTGGAGAACCAGTACAATACACATATCACATTTTAATAATTTTTAGTCTTCCTTTTACCTTTGATAATTACTGTCTATAACATGATTATGTTTGGGAGTGACAAATACAATACTACATCTTTTTAAGTAAGTTACAAAGAGAATTCAATCTAAAATACAAATTTAGCTGGGCGTGGTGGCGCATGCCATTAATCCCAGCACTTGCGAGGCTGAAGGGGAGGCTGAAGTAGGTGAAGCGTTGTGAGTTCGAAGTCAGCTTGGGCTACCACATGAGCAAGGCTGGCCTGAACTACATAGTGCGACCCTGCCTCAAAAAAAAACAGGGCCGGGAGCTTGGCTCAGTGGCCTAAGCACCTGCCTGGTAGGCGCAAGGTTGTGAGTTCGATCCCGGTAAATTAAATTAAATTTACGTTTAGCAGAGAAATATTTTATTGCTCTTATAAGTCTTTAGCTAGATTTAGATTAAAACCGTAATTAGAGTAAGATCTCACTATAGCTAAGCTTACTGTAACAAAAAGTGGTAGGGTCTTTCAATAACCAAAATTTTTCTGAAAAATTAACAGGTGCAGTATGACTATTTTCTAGTTATTAAGTACCTATTATGGTTATATGTTGTAGACTTGGTGCTATAAACTAAGTAAGAGCATCCTTACCTTGAGAAATTCAAGTGCAGTTGAGAAGACAAATAATTAGAACACAGTAAAAAGGCAAATAAGCAATCTAATTTTACTAGTGAAGGGAAGGGGGAAATGGTAGTAGATTATCTGAAGAGAACAATTCCTGAAAAAGAGCATGACACAGCATGGACAGGAATATTATTGAAAAAAGAGTCACAGAAAAATTATCACAAACAATGAAAACAATTGCTAAAAGACAATTACAATACCTTTCATAGCACTATTTTTCATAAATACTGTCACTTTCCTAATATTCTGAAGGAAATAAGCAATCGGGATATATTTGTCAGATACCTGTTATTGCTTACTACTAAGAAAATACTGATTCTTTAGTTAACATTATGACAATACAGGCATGCACTGCATGGTGATGTGTCACTAATGACAGACCACTAATAGCATGGTGGTCCCATAAGATAATAATGGAGCTGAAAATTTTCTATTAGTGACATCGAACCTGCCAAAGCATCACAGTACAATACATGACTCATCTATTTGTGATGATGCTGTTGTAAACAAACATACTACACTGCCAGGCATACAAACATGTGCAAATACATAATGATTGATAAATGTTTATGTATTTATTGTACTATACTTATTACCAGAATTTTTTAGTACACTCTTCTACTTACTAAAAAAGAAAATTCACTATGAAATAGTATATCATGTCACACCAACAGTAGTTTCATACATGTTGTGTTTACTGTGCCTACTGATTAAGTGATCAAATCCAGTGACTCAGCTACACCACCTAGGTTTGTATACTTACACTGTACGATGTTTGCACAATGAAGAAATCACATAAAAGTGCCTTTTTCAGGGTGTCTCTGGTTTTTTTGTTTTTGTTTTTGTTTTTTGGTACAGGGGACTGGACTCACAACCTTGTGCTTGTCAGGCAGGCGCTTAGGCCACTGAGCTAAATCCCCAGTGGTGTCTCTGCTGTTGAGCAAGGCACGCCTGTATTTTATTTCCATGATGCTTCTTTGTGTGATGACAGGTCTTACATTACAAGACAGCACTTTATATGTTTTTATTGTTTTTATTGTAGGGCACTTCTATTATCAACTGTCAGCAAGAGGTTCATGAGCTGTGACTAAAAGGTAAAAAATGTATAAGGTTTGTAGTGAATATCTGGGTTTTTCCATTTAATATCTGTGTGACTTTGGGAAAACTGTTTCAGTCTATTTTAGATTCTTTAATCGTGATGGGAAAATTATTTAATTCTACTTTAGATTCTTTAATTGTGAGACAGGTAGATAATTGCTATGGGGATCAACTTAGATTTTATATATGAAAGAACTCTGCCAAAAGTAAAGTTTTATTTAAATGTCAGCTAATATCATTATGCTTTCTGTGATGGACTACCTAGATAGCATGGGAAGTAACGAATGGAAGGTCAACAACATTGTTGCAATGAAGACAGACCCAACAGAAAGCCACATCCACAGAGCACCCTGCCGCCTGCAATCAAACTGGAGTAAGGGATCTGGCATCATGAACACATTTCAGGTCAGAGGGCACATGGGGTCATGAGCAGAGTCAGTAGATAGATCACGAGGTTTCTTGGATAAGGAGGTATTGATCCTAGGCAGCTGCATACCATATTGTGAAAATGCCTTATGTTATTTATTCTAGGTCATGGCTAACTAGACCCATGTTGCAGATTCTGATAAATGGCTGTTGACAAACCTCTCTTGAAGTTACAGCTTGGTAGTGTTCATCTAAAAATGAAAGATTCGTAAGCCACATACCCATAAAACAAAATCTGGGATTTTGGTCTGAACAATGGACATTTATATCTAAAATTTAGGACAGAAAAATGAAAGTGAAAATATTTTTGAATAGTGTAAAATAATGAGTAGCTGACTAACCACCCTACATAATTTCAATAACTGCAAACACTGTACATGAAATGAAACTAGTTTTGGTTAGGATGCACTGCTTCTCATTCCATTTGTGCCGCTAACAAACTATGTTACTCTCTCTAATACTGTTTTACTTCTGTAGGTACAATTCTGAATCTTTGATAGTAATAAAAACAATATTTATTGTCTTATCAAGTGCCTTCTTTGGACATTTATATGCAATATATATATTGAACTACATAATAATCCTGAAAGGTACATTCCATTTAACATGAAGAAAAAGAAAAAGGAACCAAAGACAACATATAATTTACTTAGAGTCAAGCAAGAAAATGGTTCAACTAGGATGCCAACCACAACATGCCTTTTTCTAAATATGCCTCTTTTTAAAAGCATCACTTTCTCAAGAATATTTCAGCTGTAATATTTTATAATACCAATGTTTTATCAAGTAGAATGAGCCCAAATAAAAATTCTAAATTCTATCATGCACTATACCAAAGATTAGTTATGAGATCTTGAGAAAAACCATTAACTGTCTTTTTGTTCACTTTTCAAACCATTTCAATGAATATAATTTATGCCACTAAGTATCTCATGAGAGGTAAGAAATAAAAAAGTGCTTCTGACCTTGATATAGAAGAGACAAAAATATAATTGCCTAAAACATGTCTAAGGAAGACTTGGAAACTTCTCAAAGTTAAAAAAATACAGTTTTAACGGTGAAAGCATGACTTAAAAATAAAGATCATCAGAAACAAATTGAAGGCAATTTCTTCCACTGGTAAATAATATGAACACAGGTAACATCATTTATTTTCCAATCCATTACTGCTGCTTCTTAATACCCCTACATGGTTTTTGAAAGGCAATTCCTTAGAAGGCCATTCAGCAAAAAATACCTAAGGACTAAGCTTAAGGAAGGGAGAATGAACATCCTGTTACTTGACATTAATCACATTAACTCAGAGTACCTAAAAGAAGGTTCTGGCATTACTCCTAACTGGAAGACACTGAAATTAAAATACAGGGCTTTAAAGTTAATGCGAGTTGCACAACTGAAACACTCTATGTCAACTGGATAATTTGCCCTTAAGTTATTGTTCATGGATAGTGCCATTCCTCTGTTTAATCAAGAGTTAAAGCATGTGTAGTTAAGTCCCTATTTTCACCATATTCCTCATGACAATAAAGATAACAACTATGAGAAGTTTCTACCTTGTTAAACCTGATGTACTGGTTTTGTTAATAAAAAAATTCATGACAATTAATGAAATGGATCTATTAGAGACAGTCACCCAACATAGTGCAGCTGCCCCACCTTCGAATGAACTTCTCGTGACCTATTCAGAAAGAACTGTAGTAACTTGCATTAAAAATTGTTACATACAAAAGGTTCAAACCAAACCAAAGCATTACTCAGAAGCTGGCAAGATACTTGTGAAATGAAGAATGCGCGATAAGGCAACCTTCAGTTAAGTTTTCTTTTATTGTTTATGCTTATAAGATTATTTCTGTAATTCACACTTTTCTACTATATTTAATTTTAGTAAAACACAAGTCTACATTTAAAAATAATTTTAAGGTAATAATAGCTAGCATTTGGCTGAATTCCAGATTTCATACTTTGTTATTCTAACTGCATTGAAAAGAGTGACTGTTTAGTAGCCCTATCTGTTTCTTTTCATCTAAGTCCTTAATGGTAAGTGTTAGGCAAAGAGAAGAGACAAAAGAACCTCAAGGTTCATAATGAGTTGTTTGAAATGCTTTGACAAACATAACTCAGAAGAATATTTATTTTATACAATTTTCCCCTTAACAATAATCCTTTCCTCTATCTAAGTCATGCTTTGATTTTCAAAATCTACTGGATGTCAATTCTTTTTCTACTCTAAATGTATTTTCTTTTATTAAACAACTTTATCACTTGTATGAAGAGTAATTAAATTCATTTCCATGTACAAGAATCAAATTCTATGCAGCATATCTCACTGTTTAAGAATAGTAACAGTTCAGCCCAGAAAGCTAGGTGGATGTGTTGTCCACAATCAGGATATGGAGCACCGACGCCAACATGCAAAATAGTTGGAGATAAGGACAGAGATGATGTAGGAGATGAGACATGGATGCAGAGTACGGGGCAGAGTGTGTAAAGCAGCTAATATTCCCCTGGGAAGGGAATGTTAATAAAAAACTTTATAAAATATATTGATAAAGAAATGTACTATAGATATAAAAATTTAAAAAATATGTTTCTATTTAAAACTATATTATTACTGAATTAACTTTATATATATTCAGTCGATTTTATACAGTTGTAAAGTCACTTAAGTTTTGACACAGACCTTTTTACAAATCAGGGTACAAAGCTTCTTAATAAATTCAGATTCAGGAAAACATACACATTCAAGTTAAATGTATGTGAAATGCATTCAAATGTCTAAAGAGTAGAAAAATATGTTTTGATTTTTAAAGCAGCTGGATCCTAGACAACGTTTACATTTTTGTTTTATTATTTTTAAATTTGAAAAGCTACAGAGTGAAGAAAATCCAAAAAATTCTGCATTCATAGAACTATTTGACTAACTTAATTGTGTAGAGAATATGTACATTGCTGGGGACTAATACATACATATATTATTCTTCTGAGAGCACACTGAAATAAAAACATCTCAGTTTTAAAAAAACCTCATGAAAGGGAAGAGAGGAGAGCTGTAGGCAGAGGTGTTGGTTAAGAAATTTGAATATATGCAGTAAGACACAAAGTTGATGATGTGTCAACACAAAAACAGGAATAGAAAAAGCATCCTAGTATACTACATGGAAACTTTAAAGGAGGAGGTGCTATGGCTCTGGGCTAACAGGTGACAGGTACGGTGGTGAAAAATGGGATCTTAAAGCTGACGTTTAATTAAAAATCTCACGTGATACCTTTAACCTGAGCATACAGGGCTGGCACCTTGACGCATAATGGCAAGCAAAGAGCCTGCCATCTTTTTCTCTAAAGAAATTCTTTAACTGTCAGGGAAATGAATTAGCTGGGGGAAGCTACTCTGGATGTACACCCCCAAGTCAAACATTCTTTGTTTTGGCACTTGTGGGATTACTTACCTGCTAACTTAAAACTCAAGTGAACATTACTAATGTATGTTCCTGTTCAACTTTAGATGGTACTTTCCAGCAGAATTTCTGCACAAAAGAGAAATAGATCTGCTTACATAACAGCTACTGAAGTCTACACAATATACTCAGGCCTTCTTTTTTACTTTTGAGGCTCATATGTTGAAATAAAAGCAAGGTAAATGACAGAAAAACTGATCCCTAAGGAAATGGATAGTTTAAATAAGAGAAAGAATTATATAGAGACATGAAAAGATATTATAGGAGGGTGGACTGTACAAGAAGGCAAATGTACTTAATGCCACCAAACTTCAAACTTACAAATGGCTAACATACTAAATTTTATATCTATTCTACTACAGTTAAAAACAAAATGAAAGCACAAGCTTTTACCCAACATGTATTTCCCAAGAAAGTATTTCCCAGAGAAGTTTCTTTTAACCAATAGCTGAGGTAGAAATTGTGTATCTCTGCAAATTGTTTTATGTTAGGAAATTCAATGCTAGTTAAAAATAACAACAAGATAACATATATTTAGCCAAATAATATTTCAAATACAGTGGCTAAAGAAGGACTTGAAATAACGAATTGCCTAAGATTATGCACTAGAAATTTAAGGACTTAGGAAATAAAAAGAAAAATATTTATCAATGTAGGAGGTACAACATATAGGAATTAGGCATCCAGAAGGAGGCAACGGGGGTGAAATGGAGGAGAAAAAACTATCAAATACTGTTAAGGGGTATCACTCAGAGATGAAAGATGAACATCTTCATATTGAAACCACAATAAATGAAAGTAGATCCATTCCCAGATACCTTCTTATGAGATTTCAGAACACCAAGGTGAAGAAAATTTTAATATCTTCCATGAGAAAAAGGCTACAGAGGAAGATTGACTTGACTCACTGTGGAATCAGTTAGCTGGAAGCAGGAAGAGAGGAGTAATATCTTAAAAGGTTTGAAAGGATGTAATGCTCAAATTTGAATTCTATAGTGAGAAAATGTCTCTGGTTGGAAGTTACTTGAAGAGGAAATGAAGCAAGAAAGAAGACACAGAATCCTGGAAGCAGTAAAATCAACCCAGAGAAGTGAAGAGAAATCCTAGGAGGGCAATGGTGCAGCAGCTGAGAGAGCAAGAAGCAGCAGCAGGTCCAGACCATAGCAAAACAGAAGAGGAAAAGCTAAAATAATAAAGCACAAGATCCAAGAAAGAGCAAAATAATTAGAAATTTCACACAGGATTAAAAAAATTTACAAGAAACTCATGGCTAAGTAAGAAAGAAACATAAGATATGGTCTGGCTTTCAGTATTTGAGGAACTATTAAAAATTCTTTTGTCTTGATTCAATGAATACTCTATTTGTCACAGGATTGACAAATTCAAGCCAAAAGAAAAGAACTATGACTGTAGAATACTACTTGGTTAGCATGGACAATAATGTTGTTTCTTATTTTCCAAGTCATAGCACCAACCTGTATTAAAACCATAAATTTTATTACTAATTCTACTGAAAGATATGTAATGAAAAGAATAAAAACTTTATATTCTTTAAGTTCATTCAACTTGTTGAGATGCTTTTTGAGACAATGATAATTCTTTAGAGATCTGCACGCTTGCTAGTTCAATGTTTCTGCAAGTCTATGTTTTTCAGTGTTTATAATGATAAATATAAATATAGTGTGAGTGTAGGTATAACTTATTTAAATCTTGTCAATTATTTGCAGATTATGATGATCAAAGTATTTTTCCAGTTTTTAATTGGTAAACTCTATTGCAGAACCTACAAACAGGGAGATTAAAAGAAAATGGAATAAGCTAATGATTCTTACAATGACAATCAACGTGGCAAAATTGCAGCGACATGTCTGATCAAATACCATGCATGGAATGTGAAAACTACTCCTCAGGTGACAGAAGGAAGAATGTGATATTGCTGCCATTCTAATCTTTGTTGGCAAAAACCAGAAATTTTTTAAGGTGGTTCTTGAGAATGTCTATGGAGTAAAAAATGAGTTTGAAAATTCGAAGAGTTATGTAAAATAAGTGCCGGAAGAGCTTAAACTTGAAGACATAAAGGAAAGTACTGACATGGAATTTGAACACACTATGAAATCATTTACAAATACAGATTAATATAAAGACTATGAAAGATATATATGACAAAAGCAAAATACTGATCTTAATATTTAAGATTCTATTGTTCCTTCACTATAATTAAGTGTAAAGAAAGACTTTTAGTTCTCTAGGATCCCTTTAAGAAGGCTTTCTCTCCCAGCACTTGGGATGCTGAGGTAGGAGGAGCACTGTGAGTTCGAGGCCAGCTTGGGCTACAATGCGAGCACAAGGCCGGCTTGAGCTACATAGTGTGACCCTGCCTCAAAAAACCAGGGCTGGGAGTTTGGCTCAGTGGCTTAGGCGCCTACCCTGGCAGGTGCGAGGTTGTGAGTTCAATCCCTGGTGCCGCAAAAAAAAAAAAGGCTTTCTCTCCTCATGCATCTTCTTCCTTAACCTCACCACCTTGATTTTAAAAGGCAATTGCACCAAATAAAGACATTAACTTCCTTATAAAGATTTTAAGATTATTTAAAATATTGAAGAAAAAAGTGAAATGTTGAGATTTTGAAAACTGCTATTTTTTGCTAGTTATTAACAATTATTGGCAAATCAAACAATCCTTTGTAGGTAAGAACAGTGAAAATAGTTTGGCAAGTACTATCTTGGGATACATTAGAAACTATTTATAATAATATCACTTAAAACAAATGTCATTTACTGATAATGACAAGGTGGTTACTTATAAATTAGTTTCAAGCTAATCAGCATATATAGGACACCTTGAACCATATTTCTTGTTTCTGTAATAATACATCTCCAGTCCTACATTACATCACAATGGCTATGCATGCTATTGATATGTTGTAATTTTCCTTAAGAGAAAGATTAGCAGTTACTAAAGAATTAAAAAGGACTACACTAATTGGGTCTTTTCTTTCATGCAGTGACTTACATACAGTTTTGGAAAGAAGCTAGTTTTGCAAAGAAATAACAGTTTTGGAGAAAAACATTTTGTTTTTGTTTATTCAGACATTTTTGTTTTTATCTTTAAAAGCATATCTAGTTTGCAGCCATGTATTGAGGTGAGTGTTCAAAAGTACAGACTATTCTAAGGACTGTTTTATAAAATTAGCCACCAAGAGTCCTAAACTTTGGCTGTAATTTTGCTCTTCTTTGTCAATGGCCAAACCGTTTGATCTCTTTAGTTTCTCTACTAACATTAATTGCTGCCTATCTAACCAATGTTGAAAAGATAGATATCAATATTCTTTAAATTCTTTGAGCAAAATAAAGTCACATTATATCTATATTATTAAAAAACAGAGCTCACTGGAATTAAAGTATTAGAATAAACGAATAAATCGTGTTGACTCTAGCTGCCAGTGGGAGTAAAATGCAAATCAGCAGCATCAACAAATAGTATTGAATGATCCACAGGCTCATATCATTGTTCTGCCTCTTGTTTCTCTATTTAAGCTTAACAAGCTCTCATTCTTGTAGCTTGTAATACATACAAATGCACTAACACAAAGAAATATCTGTGAAACCGTAAAGCATTTCAGAGTCAGGGGAGTGCAGTCAAAACTGTGACTAGAAAATCTAGTCAGACTTAGAAAGTACAGTGAGGGAACTAGAACCTATGTAATTCAATTGTATCTTTTTGAAGCTAAAACATGATTTATGTAACTTCAAGTCTGATCATTAACCCTCAATGAGAGGAGAGCCAGAAACTAGAATGCAGTCAGTTGTTTTTATGCAACTAATTATTTAGCACTTACCATCAGCCAGACAGTAAATTAGGTGTGAAAATCAAAAAGTCAAACAAACAAAAAAAAAATCTCCTCAAGGAAACATGTGAGGTGAGGGTTAAGAGATTCTTTTTTTAAGCATAATGACTGAGTTCTACTATCACTAATTTTTGAAATGTAGAGTTTTTCCCATGAAGTTTTTGTCTTCATTATTGAAAATAAATCAATCATTTGTATGGGACTCTCTCTACTTTATTCTAATGATCTATATCTATGTCTATTCTTTCACCAATATAAATGTCTCAAAATCTTAAGTTTTACAGACTGTATCGTGAAATCAAGTAGTACAATTTCCCCAAATGTTTCTTTTATAAAACTATTTTGCAATTATAAATCTTTGGCATTTTCATATAATTTTAGAATTAGTTTTCTAATATCTACAATTAACGTAAGTTTTGTTGAGACAATGTGGAGTCTAAGATAATTTTGCATAGAATCAGTATCTTAGGATAATGAGTCTTTCATTTTTGACTTTGTATTTCTCCACTTAGGTTTCCCATAACTGCTTTTAGAAATCTTCTGTAGTTTTCAGAGTAGTGTTAAAAGTCATCTGTAAAGCTTTCCTACCTTTGGATAAGATTTTATTTCCTACATTTTTGTTGTGGTTTTTAAATGAGGAAATCACATTTGTAGATATTTATGGGTACACTATGGTAACCTGATACATGTATAAAATGTATAATCGAATCAGGGAAACACACGTATTTGCAATTTTAAAAGAAAGTGAGGTTTTAAATTTCATTTTCAATTTTTCCATAGAATAAAAATATAATTGACTGTTAGATATTTACCTGAATTCATTTATTCTAGTAGCTTTTAAAAGATTCCTTCTGTCTGTGTCCAATGATATTCTTTGTGAAAAGAAGGCAGCTTTATTTATTCTTCAATTTCTAAACGTTTAAGTGGCGAGTTGGATGTTAACATTTTGACTTATTTCTAGATAAAAAAAATTGAGCTTTCAACATTAGATATGATAGCTATGAGTTTTTCCCTAGATGTCCTCTATCAATCAGATAGAGAAAGTAAATGGGCTTTGAGTTATATCGTATGATTTTTCTGCATCCATTGAAAGGACTATCTGCTTCATCTTCCTTATTTTGTTAGCAAACATTAAAGCAATACCTTTCTATATATTAGTGGATTTTTCATGTATTTACTGATCATTTATTTGTTCTTCTGAGAAGTATCTATTCATTCCAATTGCCCATTTTTTGATGACTTTTTGACTAATTTTTTTTGTATTCTTTACACACTCTTGGCATTAGTCATCCACTGGAGGAATAATTGGCAAAAATTTTTTTCCCATTCTGTAGGCTGTCTCTTCATTGTTTCTTTTGCTGTGCAGAAGCTTTCCAATTTGACATAATCCCATTTGTCCCATTTGTTGATTCTTGGTATTATGTCTTGCACAACTGGGGTTCTATTCAGGAAGTCCTTGCCTATGCCTATGTCTTCAAGAGTTTATTTTATTCTTTCAGTAGTTTCAGCATTTCTGTTTATATATACAGGTCTCTGATCCATTTTGATTTGATTTTAGTACAAGGTGAAAGATATAGATGGAGATTCATTCTTTTGCAGTTGATGACCAGTTTTCCAAGAATCATTTGTTACAGGCTATCTTTTCCTGAGCATATTATCTTTGGTTTCTCTGTTGAAAGTCAGATGGCTAAGGGTGATTGAGATTCTTTCTGCATCCTCTAATCTATTTTGTTGACCAAAACATCTGCTTTTAGTGCCATGTTTATAATAGCATAATTCACAGTAGCTAAATCATAGAAACAGCCTCTAACAACAGATGAATGGATAAAGAAAATGTGGTATGTATGGAGTACTACTCAATCATAAAGAAGGATAAATTTGAGACACTTGTAGGAAAATGAGTGGATCATAATTCTGAGTCACAGAAGGCTAAATATGGTTTCTCCAGTATGAGAGAAATAAAATGCTAATAATTTAAAGAGAAAACTAAAAGAGATATGTTAGGAAAAAGAGAGAGAGATTCTTAGAGATCAGGGGAAGAATGGAGAGGAAATGACTGGGGGGCAAGCAGGGGAAGTAAAAATGATCAAGATGGGATACATACATGAACCAATTCCCAAGCTGAATGTAAGTACTAGGTACTGCAAACATATTATAACAGATAAATATAAAAATAAAACTATAGATCCACATAGAGGGCTGGTGAGAGTTACTTTTTAAGTTAGCTATGGGTTTATTTCTGAACTCAATTTTATTCTGTTTCTAGACTTCCTGATTTAGATGTGAATCCTTAAATTACTACAATACTGCTTTTTTTAAGACTTATTTTTTGTTTGTCTGTAAGGTCCCAGCTATATTTCATGCTGGCCTCAAATTCACTGTGTAGCCCAGGCTTTCTTGAACTCTTGATCTCCTGCCTCAGTCCTCAGAGTTCTGGGACCACACTTTTGATTAATGTATCTTTGTAATAAATTTTGAAACCAGAAAGCATGAGTCTGCCTACTTTGTTCTTCTTTTTCAAGTTTGGCTTGACTAATCTTTTCAATTTAGGATTAATTTAGGATTACTTTCGATTCTCTAAAAAGGCTGCTGGGATCATCAAGGGAATTGTGTTGAATCTGTAGATCAAACTAGAGGAGTCTTACCATCTTAACAAAACTAGGTAGAACACAGATAACATAAAATTTACCATCAGTGACATTTAGTGTATTCACAGTGTTATGCCACCATCACCATTATTTAGTTTCAGAATACTTTCATCATCACTAAAACAAACCTTGTACCCTGTAAACAATCACTCAATCTCACAATCTTTGTTCCTTGGCAACCACTAATTGGCTTTCCGTGTCTATGTATTTGCCGATTCTGGATGTTTCATATTAAAAAATCATGCAAGATATGCCTCTGCATTTAGTTTATTTGACTTAACATGCTCATTTATATTGTGGCAAATATTGGCATGGAATTCTCTTTCATGGCTACAGAATAATCAAAATATGAATTTATTGTATTCATACACATATCAGGCAACAATTCATTCACTGATGTACATTTCATTTTTCATATTTCATTGTGTCACTCATATTCATATCACAGATCAATTCATTGACATTTGGTTGTTTTCACCTTTAAGATGTTGTGGACAATGCAGTGATTAACACTAGTGTACAAAATTTTTTTGAATGTCTATTCGCAATTCTTTTGGCTATACTTGACAATGAAACTCTTGGGTAAAATGCTAATTCTATGTTTAACTCACAAAGCAAGTACCAAACTGTTTTCCACAATGACTCAACCATTTACATTTTCACAAGCAATGTACTAGTGTTCTGTTTTTCTACATTCTCATCAATATTTGTTATCTCCCTTTAAAAAATATAGGTCATCCTGCTAGCTATAAGTCTTAACATTAATGAGAATTGGAGTTCCAAGTTTGTTCAATAGAAGATAACTTTGTGACTAAGTAAGCTCAAAGGACCTTGTTTCACTCTATTTCAATGCTGAAATGACAATTCAGGTCAACTCACTGTATTTCACTTAAAATTTTGTTGTAAGAACTATGTTATGAAGTGGTGCCATAAAACCACATCACAACACAATCTGCATTATAGTCCAAGGTGCCACTTTTATGGAATTCTAAACTTTAATCTTGGTTCATAGTGAGTAAAAATTTAGGTAGGAATAGCATGTTTATCTCAATTTTGATGTAATACTAGCTGTGAAAAATACAAAAGAAGTTCAAAATTAGTGTCACTACACATCAAAAAGCAAGAGTGAAAGAATAAATAATGCAGGAATTATGTATTATAATTTAAAAAGAGAAATTTCAAAAGTGTACCAATAATTTAGCACCGATACACTTTTGAAAATAAAAAATAGCTAAACAGAAAAAAGTTTAGGATTATATATCCCAAAATATTATGAAAACATTGAGAGAAATGAAGCTCATTTATTTTTAAATTTGCATTTTTATCAACCTTACACAAAGTAATACATTAAAAAGTTACAAAATACTTTCTTTGAGCAAAGTGGATATTTATCATTTTGTTTTTATATCATATTGGTTTTTCTTTTATGTTAATTACTCCCATAAAGTTCATACTATCAGGGACAAATATACAATAATATAAAGAAGCATGTGAAGACTACAGTGAATGACACTCATTCTTAAAAAACTTATATTGTTTTCCCTCCCTAAATATCAGAAGTATAAAGTATGTATACTTGAAAAATTTGTTCAATGTTAACTACATCATAAGGATGCAACCAGCAAAGTTCTGACTATGAAAACGTTAACAACAAAGAAACTGGTTTCAAAAAACAAATTTATGGATTAAAAATACTTAGCGACTGCAAAATGTGGATTTTATTTAAATCCTGATTAAGACTAATTAATAAAACATTTTGGCACTAGTAAGACCAATGTAAGTTTCAACACTGACTGGATATTTGATGATAGTGAGAAATTATTGATCGCCAAAAGAATGGTCTGGAGGGTGACCGATCCTACACCCTCACCTCTGCTATCACCCAGGTGAATGGTGCAGGAAGGCCCAGAGAATGGCCCCTCCCCTTGATGCTGCCATGACTAAGGTGAAATGATCTGGAAGGCCGAAAGACCAGGAGGAATGACAGTGATGAAGAGTAAATAAGATCCAAAATGTACACTAGATATTGTGAAATGGGAAGAAACTGCTCAAAAGGAAAGAGGAACTGATGGGTGAAAGGAGAAAAGGAAGGGAAAAGGAAAAATAAATAAATACATAATCTCAAATATATGCAGTTAGGATAGTTACAGTACTAATATCCATTAGTTCATCAAAAAGAAAGGCTTCTGCCTATACTGTTTGTGCAATTTTTCAGGCCTATACTTTGTAATATGAACAACTAATTTGAAGATAACAACACGCAATTTATTAATCACTGTTATTCTCCTACTATCTTGTTTTGAAATTTTGTATCATTGTTTTTGTTATCTTTTCTCTTAAAAATATGAAATCTATACATAATAGAGTTGCACTCAGCCATAAAAACGTAAATTTGAGTCATAAGAAAATGAATGGATCATGATACCATAATACTATATGCAGACACAGAAAAGTAAACATCATATGGTTTACCTAATACGAGAGGTCCAAAAATATAAAGAACAAAATAAAAGAGAGATGGTAGGAAACAGGTGTCCTCTGTGGAGATGGGAAGAGAATCTAGAGAAGGAGGGTAAGGAGATGGACAGTGCAAATGACCAAGATGTGATATGTAAATGTACCAATTCCCAAGTTGAATAATTATAGGTATTAAAAACATAAAAACAGTGGTAAAATATAGTATGTAATATAATAAAATGAGATATTTAAGCCACTATTGATTTCTTGAACTTTCTAATGTCACTGTTGTCATTAAGAGCTGAGTAAATATTGACTAAAGATGAGGATGAGGAGCGTCAATATTGTTAAGATTTGGTGGCACTGGTAGGACAATCAGATTTCCGGGGCTTTACACTGTTATTTACCAAGGGGTCCTTCTACATGGGTCTCTACCAAAACGATAAATGTTTTCCTGCAGTTCAGCATTTAAATATGTAAATATTCCTAATTCAATTCCATATGAAGTAGCTGGAGTTCACTCTTTAAATGATGAAACTGTTTTCCTCTAAAGTTTACACTGATGTTACAAAAGTTCACCCACAGTCAAATAGGCTTCACTGAATGCTTCTCTCATAATTCAAAACAAAATAGTTGTTTTGTAAACTCAGTTCAATATAAAACTATTGTATTCTACCTATTATTCCAAACCTAACATATTTATGGAAGTTTTGAGTTTATTTTGATAGTGTTTGTAAGTTTTACATGTTGTTGTACAGTATGTCTGATTTCTTTTAGATTTATAAGAGTTCTGTGACTACTAGTATTTTGTTAATATGGTTTTAGTCATTTCCTTAAATGTCTCTTAAAACTTCCTGGTTCTCATTGAATTAGAAATAAACAGTGTGTATTCAGTTACGCTGTGAAACAAAAATTCACAGAGTTTAAGCACCCAGAGACTTTTCTGAAGTTTAGTTTTACTATAAGTTGCTAATCTGATAAATATTTTAATTTACTCTAATCCGTGCAAAGTCTTGTTTTTCTACAAAGGTTTGTTAGCTATTTTGAACTACAGAAAATTAAAATTTTATGAAATGCCAATTATATAAAAAAGATGAGAATTGAGATTTAGTTAAAGAGAGTTGGACATATTGTTGAATTGTTATAATCCAAAGTGAAGTAAACGTCATATATCTCTAAATCTGCTTTAAATGGGTCTTTATCTTTTTAACCATTAATTTTTTGTTTTGCATTCATTCTTCGTATGTTTTATTTCAGAGCTAATGCTACAGTAAGACAATGCAAATTTTGACTATCTAAATAGTGTTTGACAGGTAATTAGTCTCTCAAATCCTCAGTTCCCTAACCTGTAACATAGGAATTGTAATTACACCTATCACATATCATTGTCGAAAATAATCAAATGAAACACTGCATGTGAAGTGCTCCATACAATGCCTGCATATAAAAGCAGGTATTTAATAAAGGTGAACCACTGTTTTAATCTCTCTGTTGAATTTATATTGCCACTATTAGCTTTTCCTTGGGAGTATTTTAATACATAACAGATTTTTCTCAGTACATTAGGCCATAAATTCAGTATTATGACAGCAAAATGGAATTGCTTTGATTTTTTCTTTGGGAACAAGTTTTCACTAGAATTAAGGGGTTTATATCTTTACTTCTTGTAAGACACTTTCAAAACTTTTCAATCTAAACTATGTGTTTGACATTTGGCTTGCTCTTTTAGGTTTGCAGTTTATTTTTAAGAACTGTTTATTCACAAAAGAGCATTTTAATGTTCAGAAATTTACTGAGAGTTAGAAATTTAATAATTTTCACAACTTTTCTTTTGGCCTGTTAAAACCACATTTTTTTCACAGAGTACATATCCAAAATATACCACTTATGTCAATATTTTCTGTAAAACATTTTACCGAGAAAATAAAGATATTATTTTACAAAGTCACACTTCTAATTCCATCTTACAATTTGGAGTTTGGTAGTTTACATTATCTTCTTTCATCTATTCCATATCATTGTGAGACATTGCACTTACAAATGGGGAAACTGGATCATAGAGTGATGAACTGACATGCCCTAGGTTACACCAGGGATAATGAAAGAAGCGTAAGTATGGCCTAACTCGCTGATATCAAGGACATTTTACTCTAACTACTAGACAGCTTTCTTAACCCCACTTCCTTCTGAAATACTCCTGAGGCAAAACTGGTACTTCAGCATTATTTTCCTGATTTGGATATGCTTGATACATTCATTACACGAAATACAACATTGAGGCCATGTTAAAGACACATTAAAACAGTGAAAGAATCTGACCTGCTTTAAAGTTTAACAGTCTTTTGTTTGTGTTCAACTAAACTATACAAATTACAACCGCAGTCAGTGTCTGGATTTATAAATAGACTACCTGTGATTTTTTTTTTTGAGAACATTTAAGCTCTAGCATTATATCATATGTCAGGCTACAAAAGGTAAATACCGTGCCTAACAGCAATTTTATCCATACAACAATAATTCTTTATTTTTATTAGTATGTTATGGTATTACTTTATTGTTTTATCAGAGAACTAGCAATGATCACTAACCTAACAATAACTGTATTTAGATGTGAACATTAGCCAGATAGCTATTTTAAGTTTTATATGAATTTATTAAGAGTGTACTATCTACAAAAGACTGCAGAACCCTATGGAAAAGTAGAATAATAGAGGCTAAAATATATTTGCTACCATTAAATAAGTTACGAAGTGGACAGAAAAAATACTCAAAATGAGTCTGTAGTACTATATATATTAAATGAATTACTTGGACATGTTCATAGAATGTCACAGAAGAGAGGGGTTATTGTAGGCCAGAGTAAACAAGATTGTGAGGAATGCTTGAGAACTGAGGTACGAACCAATGGGATCCTGATAGAGAAAGAGAGGAGGAAGAAAGCCTTTCTATCCTGGAAGAATAGTTGAAGCAAAAGGAAAGAGAGTGCAATGAGCATAACATCTTACACTATGAAACTGAGACATTTGCACGAATTTTAATACCAACATGCACTTAATTTTGATTATTTCCTGGGTGGTCTTAGGAATCTTATTGTTAAAAACATTAACAATATAATATGTGCTCCAATATTTCTGTAATTTAAATAAAATTTAAAGCATTTTAAAAGCTGAAATGAGATTTTGAAAATTTCTTATGGAGATTTTGAAGATATACTAATGCATACAGAATAAACTTCACATGTATTCTCACTTGTCCCCCAAATTATCAACCTTTTGGTCAGAACTGTTTCATCTACACACTCATGCACATACTCCACTCTCTGGTAATGTTTTAAAGTAAACCCATATATTACGTCATTATTTATCAATATGTAATTACAATAGTATGTATCTATAAAAGAAGGTTCTTTTTGAAATATCTTTGTAATACTTCTAACATAGTTAAAAACAATTTAACAATAATTTGCTTTTTAAAATTTTTTAATGCTACCAGAACTACATTGAACAGAAGTGGTGACAGTGGATATCCTTGTCTTGTTCCTGATTTTAGAGTGAAAGCTTTTATTTTTTGTCCATTTAGTATGATGTTGTCTGTTGGTTTGTCATAGTTGGCTTTTATCAGATGGAGGTAAAGCACTTAGTCTGAGTTTCTGTATGTTTTTATCATGAATAAGTGTTGGTCTTTGTCAAAATCTTTTCCTGCATCTATTGAGATGATCATGTGATTTTTGTCTTTAGCTCTGTTGATATGGTATATTACATTTATTGATCTGCATAAGTTGGACCATCCTTGCATCCCGGAAGAATTCCACTTGGTTGTGATGTATAATCTTCTTGATCATTTGCTGCATTCTGTTTGCTAGTATCTGGTTGAGAATTTTTACATCTATGTTCATTGGGTAATTGGCCTGTACTTCTAGTTTTAGGTTGGGTCTTTCTCTGGTTTTGGTATCAGGGTAATACTTGCGTCCAGGAATGAGTTAGGGAGTATTGCTTCCCTTTCAATTTCATTAAAGAGTTTAAGGAGTATTGGCATGAAATCTTCTCTGAATTTCTTGTAAAATTCAGCAGTGGATCCATTAGGACCTGGCCTTTTCTTTGTTGGTAAGTTTTTAATTGCATTTTCAATTTTATCAACTGATATTAGGTTATTGAGAATTTGTATATCTTCTGGATTTAGCTCTGGTAATTCATATATATCTAGGTATCGTTTCATTTCTTCTGTGCTTTCCATCCTTTGAGTAATATTTTTGAAGTATACATTGATGATCTGAATGTCCACAGGATCTGCAGTGATTTCACCCTTTTCATGCGTCAATGCATGAATTTGAGTCTTCTATTTCCTTTTTTTGATAAGGTTGGCTAAGTGCTTATCAATTTTATTTATTCTTTTAAATAACCAACTCTTCGATTCATTAATGCACTGTATTGTTTTTGAGGTCTCAATTGTGTTAATTTATCCTCTGATTTTTATAATTTCCTCCCTTGTATGGGCTTTGGAATTGACTTGCTCTTCTTTTTCTAGAAGCTTGATTTGCAATATTATGTTGTTTATCTGTGCTCAATCTGTTTTCCTGATGTAGGAATTCACCACAATAAATCTCACACTTAGGACTGCTTTCATTGCATTGCACAGGTTCCACTATGTTGTATCTGAATTTTTATTTGATTGTAGATATTGTTTAATTTCTCATTTAACTTCACCCATGACAAACTGGTTGCACAGGAGGGTGTTATTTAATTTTCATGTTTCTATGGAGTTTTTGCAGTTTCTTTTGTCATTAATTTCCAATTTCATTGCACTATGTTCAGAAAATATGCATGGGATAATTTCAGTTCCTTGGCATTTACTTAAGAATGTTCTGTGGGCTAGTATATGGTCTATTTTAGAGAACAATCCATGTGCAGTTGAGAAAACTGTGTATTCTCATTTTGTGTGGAACACTCTGTAAATATCTACTAAATCCATCTGTTCACTGATTTGGTTCAGTTCTGATATTTCTTTTCTAATTTTTTGTCTAATTGATCTATCTCTTTGTGACAATGGGGTATCGTCTTCCATTACAATTGTGTTATTGCTTGATTTTTCATGTGTATGCTCTCATATTTGTTGCATACATATTTATGATTGTTATCTCTTCCTCTTGAAGTATTTCCTTAACAAGTATGTAGTGATCTTCTTTATCTCCTTTGATCATTTTGGTTTGAAGTTCACATTGTCTGCAAACAGAATAGTTATCCTTGATTTACTCTGAGTTTCTATCTCATGGAGTATTGTTTTTCATTCTTTGACTTTGGGTCTATAAATGTGTTTTAGTTAAATGTGTTTCTTGTACACAGCATATTGTTTGACCTTGTTTCTTGATTCATTCTGCCAATCTGCTTCTTTGATTAGTGAATTAAGGTCATTTACATTGATGGTTATAACTGACATGTATTGGCTTGTCTTTATTGTGTTATTTTCCTGCTACTGGTTCCTTGCTTTTCCCCTCTGTTTAATTGCTTGCCGTGCTTGATAGTTTCTTTCTGCTTTTTTTCTTGGAATTGTGGTCATTTTTATCAGTGTATAATATCTTTCAATACTCTTTGTAGGGTTGGTTTGGTGATCATGAATTTCTTCAGTTGTTCTTTGTCATGGAAGTGTCTTATTTCTTCATTAATTTTGAGATACAGTTTTGCAGAATACATTAATGTGGGTTGGCAGTTGTTTTCTTTCAGAATTTGAATTACTTCACTCCAAGGTCTTCTTGATTTGAGGGTTTGAGTTGAGAAGTCTGAAGTGATTCTTACAGCCTTTCCTTTATAGGTGATCTGTTTCTTTTCTCTAGCAGCTTTTAATTTTCTGTTCTTGGGCTGAACTTCTGGAATTTTGATTATTATATACCTTGGGGTAGTTTTATTTTGGCTATGGCTATTTTAGAGTTCTATATGTTTTATTTATTTGTATGTCAAATTCTTTATCCACCCTTGAGAAATTTTCTGCTATCATTTCTGTGAAGAGATTTTTTAATGGTATTTGCACTGTCTTCCACTTTTTCATTGACACCAATCAATCTTACGTTATTCTTCTTTGCTTCATCTTGTAGCAGTTGCATTGCTTTTTCATGGTCTCTTGCTATTTTAAAGATATATCTTTCTTTTCATGATCACTAGCTGCAATTCTCTTTACAATCTTTAATTCTATCCTATTCTGTGTTCAATTTGTTGCATACACTTTCAATGGAGGTTTTAATCTCTTGAATTTCTGTTTGGATGTGTTTCGTATATTGTATTTCTGTCCTGTGTTGGGAAATTTTTAATTCCATCATTCTTCTAAGCTCATCTCTTCTTTTATCTGTGTCTCCGCTCTAACATCTTTGATTTTAAGTATCATTTCTTTTTGTACCTGACAGATTATTTTCTCTATGGCCTGGCTTTAGTCTTATTTTTAAAGTTTACAAGGTACAGACAATAGTGAACACTGATAATGCAAAACATGTCCTCCTGGACATAAAGTCATAAAAGGTAGAAACTAGTTCTAAAGCAAAACAATAGCCCCTTTTCTTTTTGTTTTTCTCTTTTATTTTTTTGGCGGGGGAGTACTGGGGGATAGAACCAGCTGAGCTACATTCTCAGTCCCTCAAAACATGTTTTAAAAAAATTTTAGACAGTCTTGCTAAGTCAGTAAGTTGACCTGGCTGGCTCAAACTTACAATCCTCTTGCCTTCCCCTCTAAGAATACTAAGATTACAAGTATGTGTCACCACACTCAGCTCTAATTTGTTGTCTTATATCTCAAACATTGACATTATTAATATATGTCCTCTGCAAAGTGCTTTAAAGTTTAAAAATATTCAAATATATCACCTAACTGATTTTCACAGTAAACCTATCAATTTTATCTCTGTTTACAGGTGAAGTAATTAACATTTTGAAGTTAAGTAACTTATTCAATGCTATTTTTACAGGTGGAGAGAAGAAAGGGAAGAATCTTTAAACAGATGCAAAACTAACTGGACATTAATAATAAGTGTAAACTTTAATTTTTTTGTTTGTTCTTAAAGTTTGTTTTAACTTTCTGTTTTGCATTCCAGAGTGACTAATCAATATGCATGACCAGCATAGATGAAGCAACTTGTGCATTAAACTTGAAAAAACTTTAATGAAGGGGGAAAGAGGGAAGGGAAAAGGAAAAGATAAAAATCTGTATATTTGTATATGTAAGATAACTAAAACGAACACACTACTGAATGTATTCGTTATTGAGAAAGAACAGTTAATACTCATATGATTAGATTAATTTTACATGACTATATCTGTTAATGTAAACAACCATTTTAAAGATAGTGATACGCAATATTGCAACCATTGTCAAGTTTCTATCATCCTGTTTTGTAAATCTGCAATGTTGCTGTTGTGCATTTACTCTGGTCATTTGTTTGTCTCTTTTGCTTTTTGTCTTTGTTATATGTGACTTTTTTTTTTCCGCTTAAATAAAAAAAATGCTAAAAAAAAAAGAAAACACTTTAATGCCATGAAAAAAGTTTTGATCTTAAACATTACTAAACAAAAACTGAATCTACGTATTTTGAAGGAGTAATAAATTCCATAAAATCTAAGAACTAGATAAAGCCTATGGTATCAAAATGAAAACCTAGATTTAGGAACTTATTTATAATATAAAATCATATGAAAGTATAATTCAAATCTTCATTTGAGTTTTTATCACTGTTACAACATGCTAATATAGTTCCACAGATAATTTTTATACAAAATGTGGAGGTGATAACATGTTTATGTCTCTGTGCAGGCCAACTATGCAACCAATTAAAACACAGACCCAATGAGATCAGGATTATGTGTTCAAGTCTACTTGTTAAAAATCTGAGACAAAATGCATGCAGTTTGGGCTGGCCTTGAACACACCATGTAGCCCACACTGGCCTGAATTTCTAGTACTCCTGCCGCAGCTTCCCATGTGCAGGCATGCGCCCCTATGGTCAGTTGAACTCCACTCTTGATGAAGGATTTACATTAATAAGAATATTGCTTCATGGCCATAGTTTACACACTACACTCACTCTTGACTTATGCCAATTCGTAGTTCTGACTGAAGAACATTATGATTCAATCAAAAACTGTCATCACCATAAAAAAATAAAGAACAGCCATATTCTAGTGACAATCCTATTTCTGATTGTTAAGAATAGCATATGCGAAGACAAAAATGTATTCAAGAAAAAAAATATTCATATCAAATAACATTTGCAAAAAGAATTGCTACGGTCTGAGTGTGGCCCTAAAGTCTATCCTAGAGACTTAGTCCTCAATGCATCAGTGTTGGGAGTGGGGCTGAGTAAGAGGTAGTGATAGGTCATGAGGGCTCTGCCCTTCTGAATGGATTAATGTTATTCCTGCAAGAATGAGCTACTTAGTGTAAGAGCAGCACTGCTGCAAAAGCGGAGTCTGACCCTCTTTTCTATGCTCGCTTTCACTCTCTCTTGCCCTTCTGCCTCTTGCTATGGGATGATGCAACACCAGATGTCAGTGCCATGAACATCTCAGCCTCCAGAGCTGTAAGCCAAACGCACTTCTGTTCACTATAAATTACCCAGTCTGTGGTATTCTGAATTAAGATACACAAATATATTTAAGATATATAGTCCATATTTATATAATATAAACAATCCATATAAAATGGATTAAGATATGAATGTAGAAAGAAATTGAGAATTTCATGTTTTCTGAGTATATTTCATATAGCTTCTATATCGTCATGGCTTCTCTGACTCTGAAATGTATATTACAAATCCATTAAAAAGGGTTCATGATTAGCCCATCTCACTACATCAAACATTTAAGTATTGTATTTAATTATTTAAAAAACTGGTAAATCATATGAAACACGCTGCTTTAAAATAAGGTACAATCTATTCAATATTCTGGCTCTAAAAGGAGAACTTTATCATGTTCTGAATAAGCATTTCAAATTTCAAATGTGGAATCACACAAAACAAAAATTTTAAACATATTAATTGCTATTAGTATACATAAAAATATTAAATTTTATTTTATTGGCACCAAACAACAGGATGTAATTTTTGTCTAAAGACTTAATTTTTCACTTTCTTTAAGCAAAAGCGTATATAAGGAAGTACTATAAAATCAGTAAACATTGAAACTTAGGCATTCCTCCATTAAGAAAAGAATTTTTTATTATTATGCCTCTTGAACTTAGGAATGCAGCACTACAGGTTTATAACAACAGGAAAAAAATCATTACTAAATACAAATCTAATCCTACAAATTCAAGATTTGTCCCTGATGAAACTGTTGAGATCTATACTAATGAAGTTGTTGAAGAGTTTTAGCATTTAGTACAGGAATATGTTACTAATACTCTACTAAAAGTACTGTTATTATAAGTAAATTTTATTTTAAACAGTCATGTTATAATTTTTCTCCTGCTAGTGCTATGTGAAAGAGCTATCAGTTACAGTGCTAAAGTTAGTATCTCTACCCACCTACCTCACTAATCCTTGTCCTTAATTGGCAAAGGAAATAAAGGGTCAACATTTCCTTTTCTTTCACAGCACTGAAAGTCTTCTTCAAAATCCAAAAGAAGCAAAAAACAGGAAACTAAAAAATATATTTCCATACAATGACATGGAATCATATATAGCAACAGTAGCTCTTATTCTGACCAAGTAACAGCAATTAGCTTTTGGGAAAAAATTTACAGTAAGGTCAATGTCACTAACTACCAAATTAAGCATATGCAGAACGAAACTCATCAGGATGTGTTAATATGCCCGTCATATGAGTAACTCTCTTACTTGGCTTAGAATAACTCTCTTTTTTGGCTTAGAAAACTGGGCGCCAGACTTGGGATTTACTGTTTCAATACTTATAGCATATATAATATATAAACTATAATACTGATTCACTTCTGGTTCCACCTAACTGCCCCGTATTTTTCTTACCTCATTTTTCTTAATTATCAATAGAGAACTATTTAATACAATAAAATACATGTACACATTTACATACGTTAATGCAAAATTCATTCGAATAGCTGAAAATACATGTTTTTCATTCCTTACTGGACATAATTTATTATCTATGAAAAGAGTCAATATATCTATGTATATCTATCTGAAAACTATAGGATACCCTTGGTTTTCAGCATATAAAATGGAACTTTTTCTTTGCTCCTATAATATAGAGAGCTTTGAAAAAAACCCTAGAATCTCATAGTTGCATTTCAAGTATGGATATGAAAACACCATTTATGCAACCCTAAGAAATATTATTCACTTTCATAAAATCAGATTAAATCAGAATCAAAGCTACCATGAAACTTAAACTTGGTTGATTTTAGTAAGGTTATCCCTCTTTCTAGAGTTGCATGTCCCAGAAATGTTACCTCTATTTATTTAAAATAAATTTATGTATATTTTCACAAAATTTTTTCTGTACCATTTTAAAAAACTGTGGCAAGATAACATAAAATGTACCATTTTAACTATAAAATTCAGTGGCAATAAATACATTCACAGTACTTTTAAAAATCATCCTAAATGGAAATTCTGTATCTATTACACAGCCTTCTTCATGAAGGTCTGGAAGTCTCTATTCTATCTTCTATTTCTATGAATTTGCTTATTCTAGGGGCCTCATATAAACGGAATCATACTATGACATTTTGTTTTATTTCACTTAGCATAATATTTTTAAGATTCATGTATGTTGCAGCATAACACAATTTCATTTCTTTTTAAGGCTGAATAACATATATATACATATTTTTTCCTTTATCTATTCATCTATTGATGGATACCTGGGTTGTTTGGCTGCTATGAACATTGGTATACACGCATCTATTTGAATCCCTGTTTTCAGTTATTTTGGGTGTATACCAGGAGTGGAACTGTGGGATCAAATGGTAATTCTACATTTGATTTTGATGAAATACCAATTTTCCACTGCAGCTATATCATTCTAGATTCCCATGTGCAATGCATGAAAGTTCTTTGTAACTTTTTGTTTTGATGGGAATATGAATCTTTCCAGAGGATAAACTTTTCACATTTTTCTGGAATAGCTACCACATTCGTCTGTTCATCAAACATTGTACAGATTTCCTCTTTAGATTCACCTAGGTATATTGTTGCTATATCAACATTGAGTTTTATTTATTTCTAGATCATTTTCTACACTGGCCTTCATAATAAGCACCCCAACATAATATCAGTAGTTTGAGGGACAATATCTAAATTAATATTCAGTATTTAGTATCAAAAGTCTTTCATGTCTTTTTATCTTGTGATCCTCATCTCTTCTTGTTTTATCCAACTACTTGTAAGGTAAAACTGTAAATACCATTATTGCTCAGAACAGAGTGCTTCGTTTTTGAAATTTTTTTTTGGAGACAGTCTCACTTTGTAACCCAGGCTGTTCTTGAACTCACAAGGATCCTTCTGCCTCAGTCTCTCAAGTTCTAGGATTACAGGTGTGTGCCACCACGCCCGGCTCACTTCTAAAATTTTAACTAGTAATGTTTCATTTTCTGACTATCACCTATCCATTCAGCTCTTAAGTTTCCCCAATTCCTATTCAATTTACTATCAGATCTCCTTAAGATTTATGATTTCTTGATTCTTTTTTTTTTCTCAGCTTCCTGACTTATTTAGTTTATGCCATCATCATCTCAACAACCCTTTTGCTAGTATCCTCAAAGTCCTGTGTTCCATTGTTTTTGCCCTGGAAACTTGTAACCCCAAATCATTATAATCTTCTGTGATGCTATACAAAAACAGTCACATGTATTAAATTACACAGCCATACAAAAAAGAACACTCATCATTTTTTACTTTTATTGGTACATGTCTGAAGTACATAATGATTACATTTCTTGTGGAGAGTTGGTCCATGTACATAGAACCTCTTAATTCTTTTTTCATCCCCTTCTTCTCCCTTATCCCTCTCCCTCTGTCTCTTGGGAATTTCTCTTTTGCAAAAGACTTATTTCCAACTGGTTTCTCTTGTATGAGAACACAAAATATAGATAAAGAGCAAAATAAAAGAACCCATAAAAATTTTTTGCATCTACCCTAGCTGAGTCCTCAGGATTGCTTGACTTGAGTATTTTTCTCACCTGTATCCAGTTCTCTCTCCTCTTTAGTGGCTATTCTAACTCTTCTCAGTTCTGTCAAAGCCTCCTCTCTTCTCATGTTCAGAAGCTCACATTAACCTGTATTTATAGGGTAACCTGCATTTATACTCACAACTATTCTTACCTGCTTCATTCCTATCTGTGAGCATAATTTGACTATTTGCTTATTTAAGATGAACTCTTCTGAAAACAACTTTAAATTCTGTCTCTTCCACCTTCTTTGGAATTGTTTGATAAAATCTCTGTTGGCTCCTTTCAATTAGCCACACAGGCTCAATAATTTGCCATTTTTCAAAAACAAAATAAAAATTCTTATACTACCTTCTCCTCTCTCTCCTCTCCCTCTCTTGCTCTCTCTCCTCCTCTCTCCCTTTCCCGCTCTCCCTGTCATTCAATTTCTCACACTCTCTCCCTCTCTCCTTATCTGTATCTCTGTGTCTGTCTGTGGATTTCTGTCTCTCTGCCGTGTGTGTGGTCTGAACCTAGAGCCTTTTCACTGAGCTATATACCTAGCCTCTTTAATTTTTAAATTTTGAAATACGGTCTCACTAAGTAATTCAGGCTGGAACTTCTGATTCTCCTGCTCCAGCCTCATTTCAATCTTTCATTTTTTTTTTTAAATTTTAAAGAGAATAAAACAAAACAAAACAAAACAAATCAGAACAAATCAGATCAGAACAGAACAATGCAAGCAACACAGGACTTCAAAACAAGACAACAGGAAATCAACAGTGTCCACCACAATGTCTCCTGCTCTCTTTGACATAGTTGGCCATACCTTCACACACAATAAATTCAAACACAATGAGATAGTATAAAATCAATCAGAACAAAAGAGTGAAAGTATTACAGTCCTTCGAAACCAGATAATAGGAAATCAGCAACAGCTGCCATAATTTCTCTTGCTTTCTTCAAAATAACTGTCCATATCTTCAACATATTGAAATCAAGTACTAGAAAACAGACTAAAACCAATCAAAACAAAGAATAAAAGCATTCTTGGACTTCAGAACATGATGATAGGAAATCAGCAATGTCTATCATAATGTCTCCTTTTCTACTAAGTAGCTTTTCATACCATCACACATAATAAAATCAATTCTTGTAAATTCTTCAGGAGAAGGGTTAGGCATTTATACCCCTATACATGTATATCTATCCTTTCTGTATTAGAGGGAAAAACAAAACAAAACACAAGAAAAACAAGAAACAAAAGAGACAAAAAAAATAACAATAACATTATAGGCTTCTACAACAAAGTGGTAGGAACATAATAAAGGTTGTTATTTTGCATAGTTATCTTCAAAACAGTTACACAGATTACCAGATATAGACTTGTAAAATTTATCTAATCTTATGAATGTTATCTGTTTTGTTCTAAGAACTAATAGATTCAGTAGTACAATCGTCCCAGGTATCCTAAGTGTATATATACAAATTTGTATCTTTTTTCTTTACCCTTCCTTCTTCTTTTCTTTTCCACATCTGAGTTATTTTTTCCCCTTTGAGCAGTTTGCTATCATTTCACAATATTTACTGAAGATTTTGTATCTTGTTTACTCTTTCAGTTTCTTACACAGGGAGACAATATGGTATTTGCACATGTGAGTTTGATTTGTTTCACTTGTGAGTATGGACTTAAGTTGCATCCATTTACCTATAAATGCCTCAGTGTGATCCTTCTTTATAGCTGAGTAGTACTCCACTGTATAAAAATACCACATCTTTTTTATCCATTCCTGGGTTGATGGGCACTTGGATTGTTTCCAAGATTTAGCTATTACAAATTGTGCTACTATAAACATGTAACATGTGTGCACCTATATCACTGTGGTATGAAGTTCTCAATTCTTCTGGGAAAATGGCCAGAAGTGGAATAGCTGGATCAAATGAGACTTCCAATCCCAGGTTTTAAGGAACCTCCAGACTGATTTCCACAGTGGTTGCACCAATCTATACTCCCACCAACAGTGCAGAAGAGTTCCTTTTCTCCCACAGCCTCCCCAGCATTTGTTATTGGTGGTTTTCTTGATCCTGCCCATTTATTCTGGAGTGAGAGGAAATCTCAGTGTTGTTTTAACTTGCATTTCTCTAATGACCAATGATGTTGAACATTTTTTCATATATTTATTAACCATTTGTATTTCTTGAGCTGAGAAGTGTGTATTCATCTCAGATGCCCATTTTGTGATTGGGTCTTTGAATTTTGGGAGTCTGATTTTTAAAATTCTTTATATGCTCTCCAGTGAAGTCCTCTGTCTGAGGAACAGTTGACTAAGACTTTTTCCCAATTCCTGGATTTTTCTTTTAACTCTGTTGGGGATTTCTTTTGGCTTGCAAAAACTTTTAAATAAGATAAGATCCCAGTTGTTGATTCTGGGAAGTATTTGCCATGTGGTTTGATTTCTGTTCATGAATTCTCTGCTGATCCCTGTGTCTTGAAGACTTCTACCTACTCTGTCTTCCAGCAGATTTACTGTTTCTGTTTTAATATTTAGATCTTTGATCTACTTTGACATTAGTTTAGTGCATGGTGATAGGCATGCGTCTAGTTTTAGTTTTTGGCATGTGAAAAGTCAGTTTTTCCAGGACCACTTATTAAAAAGGCTATCTTTCTTCCATGGAAAATGTTTTGCCCCTCTGTCAAAGATAAGGTGGCTGAGTGTGTTTGTAGCTGTGGTTGTATCTTTTAATCTATTCCATTGACCTTCAGGTCTGTTTTGATTCCAGTACCATGCTGATTTTATCACAGTAGCTTTGTAGTATAACTTTAAGTCGGGGATTGTGATGCCTCCTGCGTTGCCTTTGTTGCCCAGAATTGCCTATGCCATTATAGGTCTCTTCCGGTTCCAAATGAAGTTTAGGAATGATTTCCCTAGATCTGTGAGATCTGTGAGGTAATGATATTTTGACTGGAATAGCATTAAATCTGTATAACAATTATGGGAGAATGACCATTTTCACAATGTTTGTTCTTCCAATCTGTGAACATGGAGTGCTTTTCCACTTTCTGAGATCCTCTTCAATTTCCATTTTCAGAGTAATGTAATTTTCACTAAATAGATCTTTTACTTCCTTTGTTAGATTGATTCCTAAGTATTTCATTTTTTTGGATGCTATAATGAAGGGTGTGGTTTCTCTTCTCTCACAGTGAGTTTGTTGTTTGTGTACAGGAATGCTATTGATTTTTGAGTGTTGACTTTGCATCCAGCTACATTACTGAATTTGGTTATTACATCTAGAAGTCTTTCAATGGAATTTTGGGGGTCTTCTATATAGAGTATCAGGTCATCTGCAAATAATAATTTAATTGCTCTGGCTAATGTTTCCAGTATTATATTGAATAAGAGTGGTGACAGTGGACAGCCTTGTCTTACTCCTGATTTTAGAGTGAAAGCTTTCAGTTTTTGACCACTTAATATGATAGTGGCTGTTAGTTTGTTATAGATGGCTTTTATCAGATTGAGGTAAACACAACCTATTCCAATTATTCACAGGGTTCTTATCATGAATGAGTGTTGGACTTTATCAAAAGTTTGTTCTGCATCTATTGAAATGATCATGTGATTTTGCTTTTGGCTCTATTAATATGGTGTATTACGTTTATTGATTTGCGTATGTTGAATCATCCCTGCATTCCTGGGGTGAATCCCACTTGGTTGTGATGCATAATTTTCTTGATGACTTGCTGCATTCTGTTTGCCAGTATTTTATTGAGGATTTTTGCATCTATGTTCATTAGGGAGATTGGCCTGTAGTTCTCTTTTTTGGTTGGGTTTTTCTCTGGTTTTGGTATTAGGGTAATACTTGCTTCCAGGAATGAGTTAGAGAGAAATGCTTCCCTTTCAATTTCATTGAAGAGTTTGAGGAGTGTTGGCATTAAGTCTTCCTTGAATTTCTTGTAGAATACAGCTGTAAATCCATCAGGACCCAGGCTTTTCTTTGTTGGTAAGGTTCTAATTACCTTTTCAAATCATTAACTGAAATTGGGTTATTCAACAGTTTTATATCTTCTTGATCCAGCTTTGGTAAGTCATATTTATAGAAATCTGTCTATTTCTTCTGTGCTATCAAACCTATGAGAGTAAAGGTTTTCAAAGCAGGTTTTGATGATCTTCTGTATTTCTACAAGGTCTGAGTAATTTTGCCCATTTCATTCTTCACTGCATGAATCTGAGTTTTTTCTTTCCCTTTTAAAATAAGGTTGCCTAGGGGCTTATCAATTTTATTTATTCTTTCAAAGAACGAACTCTTTGATTCATTAGTTCTTTGTATTGTTTTCTTAGTCTCTATTGTGTTAATTTTTGCTCTGATCTTTGCAATTTCCACCATTCTTTTGCTCTGGGCTTGACTCGTTCTTCTATTTCCAGATGTTTGTGGTGTAGCATCAGGTTGTTCATTTGTGTTTGATCTGTTTTCCTGATGTGGGAATTCACTGCAATAAACTTCTCTCTGAGGCCTGCTTTCACTGCATCCCACAGGTTCCAGTAAAGTGTATTCATATTTTCATTTGCTTGTAGCTGTTGTTTAATTTCTTCTTTAATTTTCTCTGTGACCCACTGATTATTCAGGAGTGCATTATTTAATTTCCATGTGTTTATGGAGTTTTTTCAGTTTCTTTTATCATTAATTTCCAGTTTTATGGCACTATGATCAGATAATATGCATGGGATAATTTTGACTGTTTTACATTTACTTAAGCATGTTCTATGGGCTAGTATGTGGTATATTTTAGAGAATGTGCCATGTGATGCTGAGAAGAATGTATATTCTGTTGTTGTTGGGTGGAATACTCTGTACATGTCTACCAAGTCTATCTGTTCACAAGTTTGATTCAATTCTGTTATTGCTTTGCTGATTTTATGTTTAGTTGATCTGTCTCTTTGTGTCAATGGGGTGTTAAGGTTTCCCATTATAACTGTGTCATTGCATATTTGATTTTTCATTTCTATTAATACTTGTTTTATATAGCTGGTGCATATATATTTAAGATTATTATCTCGTCCTTTTGAAGTTTGCCCCTAATCAGTATGTAATGGCCTTCTTTATCTCTTTGATCATTCTTGGTTTGAAGTTCACATTGTCTGCAAACAGAATAGATAGCCCTGCTTTTTGGGGAGGTTCCTATTGCACAGAGTATTGTTTTCCATCTGTTGACTTTCAGTCTATGAATTTCCTTTTGGGCTAGACGGGTTTCTTGTATATAGCATATGGTTGGATGCTGTTTCTTGATCCATTCTGCTAGTCTGTTTCTCTTAATTGGTGAATTGAGGCCATTTACATTAATGGTTATAACTGATATATACTGACTTATTTTTGTCATGATATCATTGTGCTATTGATTCTTTACCTTTCCTCTATTTAACTGTTTGCACTGCTTGGTGGGTTTTTTGTTGGTTTTCTTTGAGTCATAGTTATATTTATGTCTATCTATCATATCTTTCAGTATTCTTTGCAGGGTTGGTTTGGTGGTCATGAAGTTCTTCAGCTGTTCTTTGCCATGGAAGTATCTTATTTCTCCATCGATTTTGAAGTATAGTTTTGCGAAGTACATCAATCTGGGTGGAAGCTGTTTTCCTTTAGGATTTGAAGTACTTCACTCCATGCTCTTCATGACTTCATTGTTTGTGTTGAAAAGTCTGCTGTAATTCTAACAGGCTTCCTTTTTAGGTGGTTTGTTTCTTTTCTCTAACAACTTTTAATATTGTACTCTTACGTTGACTTTCTGGGATGTTGATTATTATACATCTGGGTGTAGATTTATTTTGGTTATGGCTTAATGGAGTTCTATATGCTTCACTTACCTTTGTTACGTTTGTTTCCCAAGTTTTGGGAATTTTTGGCTATTACTTCTGCCAATATTCTTTTAATATCATTTGTATTGTCACCTTTTTCATTTATACTTATCAATCTTATATTGTTTTTCTTTGTATCATCTTGCAACTGTTGAATTGTTATTTCTTGATTCCATGTTATTTTAAAAAGAGCTTTCCTTTCCTGTTCACTAGCTGCAATCTTGTCTTTGAGGTCTGAAAGTCTAACTTCACATTCATTGAGGCAGTTTTGCAGCTTTTGATGGAACTTTTGACCTACTGGATATCTCTTTGAATCTGTTTCATGCATTGTAATTGCTTCTTTTTTTGTTGTTCTTGATTTTTTGTTTTTTTGTGTGGCACCAGGGCTTGAACTCACAAACTTGTGCCTGCCAGGCAGGCACCTAAGCCACTGAGCCAAACTTCCAGCCCTAGTTTTTGAGATACGGTTGCACTATGTAGCTCAGGCTGGCTTTGTGCTCACATTGTAGCCCAAGCCAGCCTCGAACTCACAACACTCCTCCTACCTCAGCCTCCTGAGTGCTGGGTTTAAAGGCATGTGCCACCATGCCCGGCTCTTCAAATTGTTTCTTACATTGTTCATTTAAGATTTCCATCTTTTTGCAGTGCTCCTCTATTTTTTTAAACTACGTCTGCTTTTGATGTGTTCAGTATTTCTTTCATTACATTTATCATTTATTGTTTTACCTGGGTGATTATTTCTGATTTGAGTTTCTTTACAACTTCATGCAGTTGTTTCTTTACTTCAGTTGCTATTATTTCAGAAGTTTCAGGTGTATGGCTTACAGTTTCTTCTATGTCAAAGTCTCCTAGGTTTGTTTGGGATGGGCTGGAGGATTGAGATTGCATTTTATTCTTTCATTTTGTCATTTTCCTGTATTCCCCTGGGGTAGCTGAAGTAAAGTCTCAGTTATTTCTGGGGTTGAGGATGGCTGTCTGTACTGTAGGGAGTTTCCCAGTTAAGTTTGGGTCATTAGGCAGGTCTTACAGGTAGCACTCAAAGGCTACACAAATTGGGGGAATACTCTGGGTGGACCTTCAGCACACCCGAGGAGGCACACCAGAGGTCCCCGGCTGTTTAGGGTTGCTGGGCGGGGCCCTGCCAGATTCCAAGCAAGGTGCCAACACTGTGCTGCTAGGTAGAGTTTGCTGTGCAGGCCTTCAGCGCACGCCACTCAGCATGTGGACGTTGCCCAGGTCCTCAGAGTCCCTGGGCACCCACCCAGGACCCGAGTCACTTCCCAAAGGTCCCTGGATGTTTGGGGATGCTGGGCGGGGCCCTACCAGGTTCAGAGTGAGGTGCCGAGCTTGCACCACTAGTTAGAGATCACTGTGCAGGCCTTCAGTGCATATCTGCAATGTTTCTTATGTTTCTGCAAGAACTATTCTATTGTCCAAACTACTATGTTTGTTTACCTCTTAATTATTTTTCAATTTGCAGAGAGCTAGTTTTTGTATCTAACACTCTATTAAAACTACTTTTTTTGAAAGCAAATTGTATAAGCAAAATTGAAACACAAAAGATACTTTTAGTCCTTACTTTAACCACTTGGCAATATTTGATTCTTTTTGTTTTTCTGTTTGGAACCATCTTTTATTGGTTTCAATAACCTCATACTCTTCCATTCAGCTACCTCACAAAAATGTTGTTTTAAGAAAATTTATCTTAACACAGGTTGAGCACAATGAAGCAAGTACAATACTGTGCTAAAAGTTGCATATCTTTAATCCATCTGAAGTAAGTACTACGGTTCTCATTTTAAAAATGAAATGGACTTGGTAAAGTTCATTCATGTAAGGCTACACCATATATGAACTAACTCCAAATACCAGATGCTTTACTACATAATCAGCAATTTTCTTAAAAGTAGCAATTACATAGTTACTTGTAAAGGGTATGTTTGATCCAATAATTGTTAACCCTGTTTAGAAGAGATCATACAACTCTTATATTCGTGTAGATTTTAAAAATGGCCATGAAAAAACACTTTTTTTATAATTCAGAAAATACTGCAATTCAGCAAAGAGAAGCAGCCTAAAGAAATGGCATCAAAGTTTATTTTCAGGAAGTAATGCTAGTTCATGCAAATTATCTTTCAACTCTTGGAATTCTCGGATACTCATTTCATCAACATAACTCACATAGACTGCTGCAGCTGGTGCCATAAAAACTCTTTGTAACAATAAAGTAAATCTACTAATTTCCATACTGTAATATCCACGATCAGGGCACAAATACACAATATTCACGCATCTTAATAGACCTCTTTTTATTATTCTACCAAGGAGAGACCTTAACTTAAATTGGCTAACTAAACACACTTGCAAAACATCAATTCTCAAACTTGGCTACGTATGCGAATTTTTAGCAACTTTAAAACATGGTGATGCCTAATGAAATGGACCTGTGTCGGGCTGGGCACCAAAATTTTTAGGGGTTCTTCAAATGATTCTAACAGAAGCTGCAGTTCAAAATCACTGGTATAAAACATAGAGAGAGATGGCTTCACAGTCTAAAACAAACAAACAAACAAAAAACCAACAAACAAAAAATGCTTGGTAAGATGTATGCTTTCACTGTCAGAATTTGCCTCCCTGCACATAGACAAAGCAGCCTCACTTACAAATGCTGATTGCTACTGGTAAGTGATAATTAGTTAATTAGTAACAGTATTAAACTCCTAAAATTGCTGTAACAAAGTATCATAAACATATTGGCTTAAAGCAATTTAAGGATATTTACCCTCACCAGGTTCTGAATACCAGAATTCTGAAATCAAGTTTCAACTAGGTTATGCTCTTTCTGAGAGTCATAAATGAAATCCTTCCTGTCCTCTGCTAGTGTTCAGTTTGCTGACAATTTTTGGTACTCATTGGCTTGCACATGTATTACTCCAGTAACACAGCTCTCATATTCTCTTCCCCTTCCACATGTCTGCCTCCATGTGCAGATTTTCAATGTTTCCATGAGCACACAGTCATACTGGATTAGAAATTACTATAATGACCTCAGTTTAATATGATGGCCTCTCTAATGACCCTATTTCAAAATAAGGTCACATTCTGGGAGTTCAGCATATCTTTTTGGGGAAGAAGGGGAGAAAGGACACAATTTAATCTATAACAGTAACCAAGTATTGCAAATATCAGTGATACCTCAAAACAGGCATTCTTAACTTGGAAATGGGAAAAAATTAATTTTTATTTTCACTAATTCTCATGGAAGTACAGTGTTCTGTACCATTATAAGCACAGTAATAAATCACAGGGGTAGTAAAAGTGGTTCTCATGAGTTTTCAGCTATACAAGTCACTGGCATGTTCATGTTGCATTTTAGTATTTTAACTATTGCAAAAATAATAATAGTATTAATCACTAGATTGAAACTATAGTTACAGATCTGCTGCTGCATCCAGTCACTCAACATATTAATAATGAAGCACATCTGCAAGAATATATTGTTATATAATACTTTCATAGTTTTATTACAGGAAAATTTAAAATTAAATTAAATTTTAATTGCAGAGTAGGCATTAAACATTCTGAGAAGAGGTCTAAATTTTTTAAAACTTTCAATAACTTATAGTCTCACTTAGACTTGAGATTGTGTTTTTGTTTTTTGAGGCAGGGTTTCACTATATGGTTCAGGCTGGCCTTGAACTCACTTTGCAGCCCAGGCTGGCCTCAAACTCACAGCAATCCTCCTGCCTCAGCCTCCTGAGTGCTAGGATTACAGGTGGGCACCACCGAGCCTGGCTAAACTTGAGATTTTCTAAACATTGTAATAAAAAAATATATAGAGGGCATTATATATATACATATATATGTTGTTAAGCTTTTCTTTTTACTGTGATCTACAATGAGAACATACACTTTACATGTAATTCAATATGCAGTCTTATCGCTCTCACACATACACAGCATAAAACTAAAAGAAAAAGATCACAAAACAACAAGGTATGACATCCAAGCTTCTCTCTGTGAGTCTGTGTCATTTGTGGACTGCGTGGGGTAGGGGCTAGAGAACCAGGCCTCACCGGGAAGCAATCCTGGCCAGGAAACCATATCATTTTATTATTTTGTTGGTTTGGGTTTTATTCTCTTTTGTTTTGTTTGATTATGTTAAATCTGATGACATGAGCAGCTATTTGAAAGATAATGGTAGTGTTATGGTAACATTTTGAATTTACTAGTGGCTTGTTTTAGAGTCCTTTATTGCATTCACTGTTTTGGTTTTATTGTTTCTATTCTATTCTGTTCTGTTCAGTTTTTACCATGTCTGAAAGTATCTGCAGCTATTTGGAAGACAACAAAAGGCATTATGGTAACTATTATTGGTTTTGAAAGGTTTTGAAGTCCTTTACGCTGGTTTATTTTTGATTGGTTTTACTCTGTTCTATTTTCCTTGGTTTTAACCTCTTTAAAATAAAAAAATAAAAAATAAAATAGCAACAAGTTATGCACTGTGGCATTTTCTATTCTAGTATTTTTCATTTTTAAAAATGCCAGTTTTGACCCACTGAATTCATTTCACAACTACTCCTGGAACATAAATTAAGTAAGCCTGTTAAAAATCTTTTAGTGGCATTTCACCTCTCATAGCATATTATAATAGGTAAAGCATTGTTGCTGCTACTCATCTATTATTTTAAAAATATTCATCATCATGTTAGAGGTGGAATTTAGATGGGCAGTAATTTAACAGTTCAATAGCTAATCAGGCTTCATTTAGATAACTAGTAATAAATTATATAATTTTTAAAATTTGAATGGGAGCATAAATTTAAATTGATCCAAATGTCAGAAGGAAAAAAGGTACAGTAATATTTTATGCCTAAATCATTCTAAAAATATAAAATGTTTTAAATACATAATGTTAAATTTCACAAAAGGTATTTCCTCATGTGCTATTATAAAATCAGGTAGAAACATTTTTCAAATTAGGAATATTTACTTGACCCCAAGGTAAAAACAATTTACCTGTAGTAAACTCGTAGTGTCTGAATTTCTTCTTCCAGTTTCTTGTATTGTTCAACTGCAATTTCTTTTGCTTGATGCATTGATAACAAATTTGCCTGCATGTAATTGAAACATTTTGAAAATACAGTATTAATTGTTTTTGTAAAAATGGAGTAGCACAGTATGAATAGGAGTCTTTCATTTCGGTTAGCTCAAAAACCTATAATATTTTTGTAATGTCACAATTTCCCACAAAATAGTTTAAATATATTAATGATAAAAATACTGAAGTCAGGAATATATTATGTTGAACAACTTCGCTCTTTACTAAACTTCAACTTTATTTTATCTGTATCATCAGATATACGGCCTTCTGCAATGTTTAACTTTATACATAGAATTCAGAATGTGGAACACAGGTTCGGAGCAATATCTGCAGCAGAGATAAGCACAATGGGTGTTTCACACAGAAATGTAATGTGGCTCCACTGCCTGACCATACTAGATTTTCTTTTAACTTTATTAATAGTAAAACTCAGAAAATTCTAAATATGCTGTTAAGCTATCTTTGATATTTAATGTGAAAAATACGTAAGACTACAATCTGATTCTTGCAGATATGATTTAACCTTTTCTATTCCTTTTCTGTCAAGAAACAATGCCTAAAAGGAGAATGGCAGCAACCTTGAATGTTAGAGACACTGTATTCAAGGGATGCTACTGACCCTCCCTGACAGTAATACTTGAGTTTTAAAGCATGAGAAAGCAGCTTTTAAAAACATTTAGGTTAATTGTTAACTAACACACAAAAACATAAGAATTGCACCTATTAATGGGTAGCATTATATTTTGATCATATATACATTGTATAATGCATAAATCAGATTAAACATATCTATAACCTCAAAGATCTCTCATTTCTTTATGATGAAAAACTTTCAACATGTTCACTACTGTTATCTACAAGGTTTAGAGTAGTAATTTAAAAATAATTTGCTGTCTTCCGGAACACTATCATTTCTGTTGGACTTTAAACACTGTCAAGAAAAAGTTTTCAACAACTTTTTAAATATGGTACTGGTAAGTCAGGTTTCAGTATTGTTTAGTCAAAGTTTAATTTTACAAGAAAAGATTCTCTTTCTTTAAATGGTGTTTGATATGTAAGACAGAATACATAGATAATAATCTGCACAAAATACACCAAAGCCAACAATCAAAAATAATTGAAAACTTGGAGATGGATTTTCAGAATTTTACCAAATGTGTAAGATTTCACTGGAATTATTTTTTCTTAAGAATGTAGTCATATGGAAAATCATAAAATCCTAATTATAGGAAAGTTAATTAGTGTAATGAAGGTGAACATTAGATAATGTTCATTAATGCCACAGAACTATAAGAATATACAACAGTTTAGATCTTTGAATAGAATTTTATGTATAAGATATTAATTTGTTACTTATCTGGACTAATGGATTCTAACAAAGGGTTATTTTTAAATTAAATTTAAGATGACTGAATACTTTTTTTTAACATGCTGTATTTCATAATTGATGAAACATACTCAAAAAACTGGAAAAATGTATTTAAAATAAAGTGGTTGGTTCTTTATGTCAATTATTAACTGCAATGCTATTTTTCACTGTACTAAAAGTATGATTGAAACGATAACTTGGAAGGCACAGATACTATGACTAATGGCAAATTTTAAAAGAATCATACAAAAATAGACACGTCATATTCAACTTAGGAAACCTCAAACATCCTCCTGCATATATTTAAGAAATATCAAATATTGGGTAGGTGATAGAAAATTTGATAAACATATTGTTAACCATAAGTACCCATAAACAAAATATATTCTCAATAAGGGAACTAACTCAATAGTAGGCATGTAATATATCCTTAAAAATGAGGAAGATTATTTGGAATTTCTTCTGTAAGGTAACAAAAAGAAAAAGTCAGAAGTAAACAACCACAAAGGCAATGTTCTTATAGGAAATCACAACTGTGTAGATTTTGCCTAAAAATTTCCATAACAAAGATGCGATCATGATAACTTTACTTAAATTTTCATGTTTAAGGTAATATTGATCATTGCACTTTCACACTACACATAGTTGGCAAAGAAATAAATATTTGAATCATCTGTAAGAAAATGAATGCATCTTGAGACCATAAGGTTAAGTGAAATAAATCAGACTCACAAGCACAAATACCACATGATTTCTTTTAAATGAGAAACCCAAATTATAAATACAGACAAGCATATATGAGCATTTGAAAATAAATACACATTTAATACAAATCGAGAAACTGACATCTTAGTTATAAACCTTCCTTTAAATTAGAAAAAAACATTTGATATTTTATTTCAATTTTAAAAATAATTCTTCACCCTGTCCCACATATCACACTTAACAGTCACTTTCCTACCTTTCTTTGGGAGCCCCAAAGTAAAATACTTCTGTGTACTTGGTTTCATTATTTTCAAGAACATTTTATACTTTTAAACAGAGTTAATATCTTTATTAACAATATGTCATATTGTTTACAGGGTTTTAACTTTATAGAAGTGATACTCTATATATTTCATACATAACTGCTTTTTGGTCAATTATTCATATTGATACTTATAACTATTCTTAAAATATTGACCTTAATACATGTCTTTGTGATTATATCTGTACTTATTTTTATACATTATTACATATATTATGTTCAGCATCATTGTTTTGCTTCTTTTTTCTCTAACTTATGTTGGATTAATTTTTCTGTATTTCTCTATATACTTTACTGTTTAGAATCTCTATGCACTCTATCTTCAAATTTCTGACAAAATACATTAAAATGTACATTTTTTAGCAGGGTGCACAGTAAGACAAGATTTCCACATATTATAGTTTTAGATAAATGTTATACAAATGTAATTATTTTCAACTTTTAAGGTAAAATTTAATCAAAATAAAGCATATATGCACTATCACATAGTATACTCATGGATTTGTAAAACTAGGTTATTGACTTTTAGTCTACAGAACGTAAAAATTCAGTCATTTTTAGTACATAGGTCTGGAAGTTCTGACAAGTACAGGCAGTCACGTAACAGCTATCACAATGAAGATTCGGATACAGCCATTACCTCTAATGTTCAACTGCGCACCACTGCAGTCAATGGCCTTCCTTTACACCTAGCACTTGGTAACCACTGATGTGATTTTGTCCCAACAATTCCTCCTTTTCTAGATAGTTGTATAAATGTAATGAAGTCTTCCAACTGGCTTCTTTTATTTAATGTAATGTTTTTGAGACTCAATGATATCACTACAAGTATCAGTAGTTCATTCCTTTCTTTTCACTGATTAGTACTACACTGTGTCCAGGAACCACAATTTGAATATCCATTTACCAACTGATTGACATTTTGATTTTTTCTAGTCTTTGGCAATTATTAGCCAGGTGGCTATAAATACCTGCATATATATCATTTTGTGGAAATATCCCTTCATTTCTTTTGAGTAAATACCTAGAAGTGGAACTGCCAGGGCTTAAATTGTATGTTTTTATACTTCATAAAGATATTGCTAATCTTGGTGCCTCTGTTGAAATAAATTTAAAGCATTATGCTTAACTACAATACAGATTGTTGAATGCCTACTATGGGTTGGACACTGCATCAAATGCTTGAAATATATTATTATAGTCTATTCCTGCAAACAAGCTATATTTCAATCTTCCTTATATTACAGGTTATAAAACATATTTATGGAGCTTAATTTATAAATACAACAGAGCTAATGACTGTTAGGCTCAAAAACATACATTTTCTCTTTATGTCACTGTACAACATGTTGGAAAATATACCTACTTCCTTCCAGGTGAAACAATGAAATCAAATCATTGGGTAATAGAGTTACAGACGATATTGGAGGGTCACAGAATTTGTTCTCCATTTTTAGTCTACTTTCATTATATCTGAAGTGACTGAAAAACATCCAAACATTTAACTAATGCTGTGTTAATCATCTAGTTAAATGTTTCTTTACACATTTGTATTGAACAGGCCATCAACTGGGTCAACCATTTGTACTGAGATCATATTAAAAACTAACTATATTGTGTCCTTACAGTTTTATCTAGTGACTTAGAATGACCAACAAAGAAAAGACTACTCTGCTTACATCACTGATCGTTATTTATTATGGGAACAGTGGATAAATTACTCTTATCTTACTTAAAAATCTTGTTTTGTTTGGTTTAAATGTGTTTTAAATAATTACAGGCTGATACATTTAAGCCTTTCTTTTTTGGTAACTCCAAGGCCATTAATGGGAATCTATTTTTATGATACAACAGAGGCAGTTGATCTTATGTTTGACATATGAAAGATAAAGCAGGATTCAGTACAAAGTATATCAGAAAGCCAAATAATTTTAGACTTGGAAAGGATCTTGGGAGTAACATAGTCCCCAACTTTTATAGCTGAGGAAACTATTGCTAATACAACATGTCCAGGAAAATATCTGAAAACTGTCCAAAGTTTCACAGGTAATTTGAAGAAAAGTTAGACTAGAATCCACATATCCAGAAAACATTGGTTGTCTTAACCATACACAGCCGCATTTCAATACGGTATAATTTAATATGCATGTTCATTACTTCAACAGAATTATTTTAGGATATCTATAACTTTACGGCATACTATTAATCACAACCAAAACCCACCTAATTAAGTATGTTTAAACAATATGACTAATTAGACAACTACTCAAATAATCTGAGCATAGCCATCCTGGAATTTTGATTTTTAACCCTGTAAGCAGATTAGTTAGGAACATAACAAAAAAGACTATCTTGCAAAAAAGATACCTAAACAGATAAGAAAAGAATGAAAACAACCATATTTCCTTTCATAGGAAGATATGCATTGCAAACTACCACTTTAAGGCTCTTTAGAAGGCTCCTTAGAAGGCATGTTTTGTTCTGTCATGCCTTTAATTTGTCAGACCAGAGTTAATCAGGTTCTTTACTCAAAAGTACTTATACATGCACTATTTAGTGAGACTGACATGACAGAAGGAAGTCAACAACTTGTAATAGAAGTAGAAATCAAAACAGAAGCAGGCAGAAACTGATTCATGAGCAGTGGGCAGAAGCCATGAACAGAAAAAGGAAGAGGACAAGAGAAGTGTGTCAGAAACACAACACAGCACCAGAACCAGAATGACAAGGAATGTACCCTGGCTCTACCACAATCCAAATGTCTTACCATGGCAAATTAACATATCTTTATGTGCCTACATTTGCTGACTAACAAAACTGGGTAATTGTACTCTGTATCTTAGAAGAGTGATAGCAGAAAAAAAATTAGAAGAAATCTGTATGTGATTATTAGGAAATAATAGGAGAACAAAACTTGCTGAGTCATTAACTTTATGATTTAGCAGATGAAGAACCAGCAAAGATCTTCTGTAAAGCAAGTGAAGAAAATAAAAATCCCAAGCAAAACTGGCTTTTATTCTTAAGACCTTAGTCAGAACATGTTAATAGTCCCACTGAGGCCTTGGTGTTTGTGGTTTTCCTTATGATCCCATGTATATGTTATGGTCTAGATTGAAAGTAGCCCCCCAAAGCCTAAAGGCTTTGGGAGGAGATTGGATCATGGGTACACTACACCCATCACTGGATTAATTCATTGAGGAGTTGAGAGTTGGATGTGCTGTTAGAAGGTGGGCCTTTGCTGGAGGAGGTGGGTCACTGGTGACTGTGCCTTTGGAGAGTACATCTATCTCTCTTCTTGGCTCTTTCTGCTGTCCTAGCTTCTGGATACCCTGCAGGAAAAACTTTACTCTGCTCTGTCCTTTTGTCATGCTATGTCTGCCTTGTAGCAATCTGACCATGGACTACATTTTTTATTTCAGTTGTGTATGTCAGACATTTTGGTCCAAGTGACAGAAAAGCTTACTAATAGAGTATCTCTATCATAAAATCCTCTGTTGATCAAGAGAATAAGTGCACAAATTATATACTCTGAGATGAATCACATAATCTTCCTTCCCTAAAAATTAGTACACAGAAAGTAATATTTCTCAAGAATCTTCTTTTAACATGTGGAATTTCAATGACTACCTTAAAAAAGAGAAAACACTTTCAGGATTTGATTATTTTAGAGGTATATATCATTATGTATAGCTTAAATTGAATACTCTTTACCATTATTACTAGCGCCAGCACTTATAGTACTTGAAATATATGATATTAGGTTTTTAAAAGACTTAAACTATAACAATCTAATTTCATATAGGAAATTGAGCACTTTGGTGAATAAGTAAATGCTATACTGTATATATCATTTTAGAAGACAGTAAAATAAGACAGAGATGATTAACTACACAAATGGTCTATGAATGCAGAGTAGAACCTAGAAACATACTCTAGCCTTTTCCAAGTCATCATGATATGGTGCTGTAATTTTATGTATACACACACACACACACACACACACACATACACACACAGCAAAAGACAAAAATTATGTGTCAGGTACTTTTCCAAGCTCATTAGATATACGAACTTACTTATTTTTCATAGCACTTCTTTGTGGTAGCTATGTCTATTTCCATTCTATAGATGAAGAAATTGCTAAGGTTACTTACTAAATGTCAGCCAGCTAGTGCAGTATCACTCCAAAGTCCTTCCTTTTGACTACTATGCTATAAAGAATAGGCAAATTTTGGTGCTTTTAAATCTGGTATTACTATCAATGAATCATATTATCTAATTTTATATAAAGAACTTGGTATACAAAGTGTTTTATATGAAGGGATTTAATATGGTACTCAGATTTCTTGGAGGCATATATATGGTTTTAGAGTATGAGTCAATTTAGTGTTGAGACACCATCTACATAGTTTCCCTTAACTTTCCAGCTCATTCACCAAGAAAATAACATTATAGCTACTCAGAAATATTAGTAACTGTGCACAGCTTAATTTAAAAGATAATGATAGGGATTTCTCTGTGCAATAATTGTATTCCAAGGAATGCTGTCTTGTTTTGAAGGGGCGGGGGCAGCAAAAGTTGATGCAGTTACCCATAGTTTAGGTAAGGGAGAGAGAGAGAAAACTGTCTCTCTACTGCATCTAGCAAAGATTTAGCCTGTTGTGTTTGAATTGTAAGTTTTTTCTACCTTTTAATGCTATTTTTAGTGAACTAGCTTGAATTTCATTCTACGCTATTTCCTAGTACTTAAATTAATAATGATATAGATCTGTGTCCTTTTACTTGGATTCAGCTTCTGCGTATCATTTTCTATTCTGTGTGGATTTATGAATACTAATTTCTAATGTGTTCATCTTAACCATGCCTCATTCAGTCTATAACCTACTACTACTGGACAAAGATACGGACTTAATTATTTGGTTTTGTCATTCAATTTGACCTGATCCACTTAATTCTGACATCACTATTTTAATGAGTTCCCAGTCTGTAATTTGTAATCCATATACAGCCCATTTCACAACTCCCAAATGTGTCCCTCTGGTATTGCTTAATCCATACATGTTACTTCTTACTGCTTGTTTGTTTAGGTGCTGGCTATGGAACCCTTGAAGTTTATTTTTTAGAGGACCGTAAAGCAATTCTTTGGTTTCTTGAAAACACTACATACTTGAAAAAAAAAAAAAGGAGGCATTTATATGGAGTTATATTTCTGTATTAGCAGTCAAAGATAACAAGGAAATTGTAAAGGAGCAAAAACTAAATGACTCATCATGTAAAAGGAACCCTCCGCAGGATTAGCATCATGAGAAACCATGGAGGGCAGGGACAACAAGATGGCATTGTGAAAAGGAGGAAACAAAAGACCTGAATACATATTTCACAAAAGATACCCACATGCTGATAAACATATTCAATATCACTACTTATCAGGGGAATAAAATTTAAATCGCAACATGCTTTCACTTCATTCACAACAAAATAGCTAAAAGTAAATGACAAACAATAGTAGGATGTACTGGCTAGGATCTAAACCAACAAAAAATTCCCACAATTCCTGATGGGTGTATAAGTTACTATTAATACTTCTGGGGCATTTTTACAGAAAATGGATATCCTATGATCCATCCTGAATTTTAATGACTAACGAATCATATATCATTTACTAAACTTGTCTTTCAACAAGTATATTTTTAGAAGACTTTTATGTTGAATTTATTTTTTAATAAAAACATTAAAATTAACATGCATAATCATTTATTCATGATCCTAAAATCCCCAATTTCTAAAAGCCAAAAACATTTTAAAATTTTGGTACTGAATTCACCCTTGATAAAACTGAGGTAAAACTGATATACAACTATTTATATCACTTAGTGTAAATATTTACATTTTACCACAAGTACACTAATTCGATTATGGGGAACTGCCCTAATATTGAAGTTTCTGCATAATATGTTGTATATGTACATTATTACATTTATAAAATCTGAAAAATTTAGAATTATAAAATTCATCTGGCCTTACTAATGTGTCAGAATGGATATACATGTTGATAAAAATTTTATTTAAGATAGCATAATTCATTTAAGATTCACGATAATGACAATCAAACAATTTTTGTTGTAATCCTTATAGTTACATTGATTTCTTTGAAATCTCTGAATTTAGAAAAAATCTGAAACATTGGAGTAGATAACACCGAAGACCTTATAGCAACTTGAAGTTCATTACAGACTGTAGACATGTTGATATATCTAGGCTCATTCTTGCAGCATATAAATTAACATAGGAAAATACGAACATTGCTAATATTAAATACTTTAATATTAAAAACATTTTTGAGACATTTTCCAAGTTTTAAAGAACAAAATATTTTATTATTTAAACTTCGCACTTACATTTCTCTAATTTAAACTTGTATTTTGTGTCTTATTAAACTAAAAATTCACACATATTTACACACAAAGATCACTAGTTATTCACTTGATTATCTTTAACTGATCTATTATCTCATATATTTTTGTGTCTAACAAATATTGGCAGAAAAGAAGAAAAAAATTCAGTCTAGATTTTAACCTATTTGAATTCCAAGTATTGGTTCAGGCCTTTTTTGCATCTTTTTTAATGTAGCTGAGGTTGGCCCTGAACTCACTATGTAGCCCAGGCTGGGCTGCAGGTTATGGTGATCCTCCTGCCTCAGCACCCTGAGTGCTGTACACCTCCCCACCCAGCTTCTTCCCTATAACTTAAGTCACTATGTTTATATGATAAAGTCTACTAAAAGCCTTTAAACTAAGAAGTCTTAAGAATTTTCATGTTTCATACAGCCTAAATGACCATCAACTGGTGAATGGATAAAGAAAATGTGCAATATATATATATATATAAAATGGGGTACTACTCTGCCTTAAAGAAGAATACACTCAAGACATTTCTGGGACAATGGATCCACCTTGAGATCATATTTTAAAGTGAATTAAATCAGACACACGTGTAAGTATCACATAGTTTCTCTGGTGTGAGAAACCAAAAGTGCAAATAAGTAAAAAAATATATAATAGGAAAAAATATATATATAATAGATATTGTGAAATAGGAAGAAAATGTTCAAATGGGGAGGGGAACAAGAGAGGGGGTAAGGGGAGCAGGAAAGAAGGGAAAAGTAAAAAAACCCAAAAAATGAGAGAAAAAAGAAAGAATGGAAACAAAGCTCTTATAAGTGGGGAGGGGAGAAGGAGTTGAAAGGAGAGTAGGGGAAGGGAAAAAAAGAATCAAATTATATCATGTACAAGTACAAATTCTCTATGATGAATGTGATCATTATGTATATCTAAAATGTATCAATAAAATCTGATTAAAAAAAAGAAGTGTCCTGTTTCCTAATCCTTACTCCAATCAAATGTTTCTACTTGAGCCTATCTGTGTTTTCATACCCACATGTATTCAGAAAGTAGTTCTTATCCTTGTTGTGAAGGGCAGAACAATGGTTCTTGAAAAGGCTCACATCTGACTCCCTAGAATCTGTGAATATGTCTTTACATGACAGAGGAAAATTAAAGTTGCAAATGGAATTAAGGTGCTAATCAGTCGACAATAAAAAAGAAATCATGAAGCAGAAGAACCACAAGTTTCAAGTCCAGCCTAGACAACATACTGATTTTAAAAAGCACTGTGGATGTAGCTCAGTGTGAATCCTTAGTACTGAGGAAAAAAAATCATTTTGGTTTATCTGAGTGTGCCCAACACAAATACAAACAGACTTATAGTGGGGAAAAGAGGCAGAAGGAGAGCAACAGAAACACAGAATAAGAAAGAATTAAACAGACCACTGCTGACTTTGAAGAAAGTAAAGAGCAACAGGCCAAGAAACTTGTAAACCTTCTAACCAGAAAGTCTGGCATAGCTTTTAGTCCATTTCATCTTCTTGAATTTTTTGTTACTGCTATTTTAAAAATATTTACATTAATATTTAAACTTAAATAATTATTTAGTAATACTAGAATACTCCTTGAGAGTTGAAAACACGGTTGTGGATATATGCTTTTATACATGGTATAAGTAAGATCTGTAATAAAAATTTATAAATATTGAAATTAGGAAGTACAAAATTACTCCTGGAATTTAAGGCTTTCTGTGATAAGACTTTGAACTTCTTTCCTAACTTTCATTCTCCCACCATCACTTTAGTCAAGAAGTGACCACATGGTCTAAATTCTGCCCAGTCATACTATTTCTTCCACCTAGAGCACTAAATCTATTCCCTGCTACCAATCCACACCAATCCTTCCAAACCTATGTTCATTATTACTTCTTCCATAAAGCCTTTTATTGATTTATTTCCATACGTTATAAGATTTCTTCCACCTAAATAACTGTTAGTAATATCTTTAAATTCATTTTATTCTATATGAATGTTTTTGAAGTACAATATGCAAACAAAGTTCACAGCAAAATCAATTTTCACTAAAACCTGTGTAGCCAGAACTAGATAAATAAACAGAATACAGCCATCATCTCACAACTCCTCATGTCTTTACCTTATATATTTCTCAAAGGTAACTATCATTGTGACTTCTACCACCACATATTAGCTATGTCTATTTTGAGCCCTGACATTTAAAATTACTATTGTATCATTCAACGAATGGGGTACCATGTAATGTTTCAGTACATAAAAACATTGTAAAATGCTTGAATCAGGCTAAATATATCTATTTCCTAAATATCATTTCTTTTTTCTCCAAATTTTCCTTGTTTATATTTATTTAATTTTTTAGTTAATCTTATTCATACACTTCAGATATATATAATGGTCGCATTCATCACATGGAATTTGTACCTTTACATAATCTTGTGTCTTTTTTTCCCCACTCCCCTCCCTCTCTTCAAATCCTCTTTCCTTCCTTATTTACAAAAGTTGTCTCCATTTTTATCCTTCCATTCTGTCTTCCTTTTCCCTTCCTTCCTTTCCCCCACTCTGCTCCCTTTTTCCCCTTTCCATTTGAACATTTTTTTCCCATTTCCCAGAAACTCTTATATATTTTCAGTTTCCTGCCCCAGAGAAAAAACTTGATTATTTTACTAAACATTTTTGTCCAATTAATTTCATCTTGAGAGTATGGTCACAGGGTGCATTCATTTATCTATATACGTTTCAAGTTTATCCTTCTTCAGGGCAGAGTAGTGCTCCATTGTATGAAAATACCACATCTTCTTTATTCATTCATCTGTTGATGGGTATTTGGGTTGTGTCCAAGATTTGGTTATTACAAATTGTGTAGCTATAAGGACAGGTGTGCATGTATTGTGATGGCATGTTTTTAACTTTTTTGGGAAGATACCAAGAAGGAGAACAGCTGGGTCTAATGGAACCTGTAGCTTAAGTTTTTTGAGGAAACTCCATATTGATTTATGCAATGGTTGTACCAGTCTACACTCTTACCAACAGTGGGAAAGGGTACCTTTTTCCCCACAGCCACTCCAGTATTTGTTATTGGTGGATTACTTAAGAAATAGCCATTCTTTCTGGAATTAGATGAAATCTTCATGTTGTTTTAATTACCTATACCTGATGGAATGGCCAAGCATTGTGAAGATAACAAGATATAATATAGTAGCTATTGTTTTCCTAGTATCCTGCTTTGAAGTTCTGTACCAATTCTACGGCTTTGTTTTGATTGACTTTGTTCTGATTTGTTTTGTTGGATTTTACTATCTTTAGTACTGGGGATTGAACTCACAACCTCATGCCTGCCAAGCAGGTGCTTAGGCCACTGAGCCAAACTCCTGGCCCTATTCTTTTTTCGAGGCAGGGTTGCACTATGTAGTTCAGGCTGACCTTGCTCATGTTGTAGCCCAAGTCAGCCTCAAACTCACAATGCTACACCTACTTCAGCCTCCCGAGTGCTGGGATTAAAGTCATGCACCACCATGCCGGGCTCTTTAAAATAAAATTAAAAAAAATAATAATTTGAATCTCTCAAATGACCAAAGATGTTGAACATTTTAAAAATATATTTATTTTCCACTTGTACATCTTTGTTTGAGAAATGTCTATTTCTTTCAGAGGCCCCCTTTTGGACTGGCTCTTTAAATGTGGGGTCTACCTTTTTAGAGTTCTTTACAGATCCCACATATATTTTTCCCCACTCTATAGGTTGTCTCTTCACTCTGTTGGTGGCTTCTTTTGCTGTGCAAAAGCTCTATAGTAAGATGAGATCCTATTTATTGATTCTTTGTAATACTTCTATGTGATTGGGATTTTGTTTTTAAATTCTGCCTACTCCCATGTCATCAAGAGTTCTACCTATTCTATCTTTCAACAGATATAGTGTTTCTGTTTTAATATTTAGATCTTAGATCCATTTCAATTTTAGTGTAGTGCATGATGAAAGATACAGGTCTTAGTTTAATCTTCAGCACGTCAAAAATCAGTTTTTCCAGCACCATTTAATAAAGAGGCTTTCTTCAGGTGAAGGTGTTTGTAATTGGGACAGGGCTGAGCCTGGCATCTGTGATTGGTTTGTTGTTTAGCGCTGGGATTAGCGATGTGAGTGTTGCACCCACCCAGGGGTGGAGCTGACATACAGAGTAAGGGTGAGAGGAATGTGGGTCTTCCTTTTGACCTCTCTCTTCTCTCTCTCTTCCTGGTTCACGCACCTTGCTGTTTGTGCGGCCATGAATGGCAGACCCGCCACGCCATGCTACCTTGGAGCCAACTGAGTATGGACTGAAATTCCTGAGAACTGTAAGAAATAAACCTTTCCTTCCCTAATTTTGGGCATCAGGTATTTTGTCTCAGCAGTGAGTGAAAAGTAACTAAGACAGCCTCCTTTGTCAAAGATACGGTGATTGAGCATGTTTGGAGTTCTTTCTGTATCTTTTAATGTGTTCCATTGATCATCGGGTCCGGGTTATTTTTTTTCCTCCAGTACCATGTTGTTTTTATCACGGTTGCTTTGTAGCAAGATTCATCCCAGGGATGCAGGGATAGTTCAACATATGCAAATCAATAAATGTAGTAAACCATATTAATAGAAACAAAGACAAAAACCACCTGATCATCTCAACGGATGCAGAAAAAGCATTTAACAAAGTTCAACATCCACTCATGATAAAAAAAAAACCTACAGAAAATTGGAATAGATGGTCTTCATCTCAATCTGATAAAAGCCATCTATGACAAACCAACACCAACAACATACTAAATCACCACAATCACCACTCCTATTCAATATAGTTCTGGAAACATTGGCCAGAGCAATTAAACAAGAGAAAGAAATAAAAGGAATAAGGATAGGAAAGGAAGAAGTTTAATTATTATCATTTGCAGATGACATGCTGTTCTATATAGAAGATACCCAAAAACTTCACCAAAAGACTTCTAGATTCAGTAATCAAATTTGGCAGTGTAACTGATTACAAAGTCAACACTCAAAAGTCAATAGCATCCCTGTACACAAATAAGTTTCACTGAGTGAGAAACTATGGAAACAACACTTTTCACAACAGCAACAAAGAAAATGAAATACTTAGGAATCAATCTAATGAAGGGAGTACAAGATCTTTACACTGAAAGACCTTACATTGACCTTAGATTTTCAGTACCCTGAGGTTGAGGAGAATATCAGAACATGGAAAGGTATCCCTTGTTCTTGGGTAGGAAGAACTAACAGAGTGAAAATGGACGTATTTCCAGAATTGTTACATAAATTTAATGCAATTCCAATCAAAACACCAGCAGCATACCTCACAGAATTAGAGAAAACCACCCTAAAATTCATTTGGAAGGAGAAGAGAACTAGAATAGCAAAAGCAATTCTGGGCAACAAAGGCAAGGCAGGGGGCATCACAATCCCTAACTTGAAATTATACTACTAAACATAATTTCATTACGGTGAAGTTTTTCAAAATACTTCCTTTTTATTTTTGAAACATACAGTGTATTACTGTCTACAATCACTCTATTGTGCAATAGCACATCAGAAGTCCTTTCTCTTAAGTAACTGTAACTTAGGACCTATTGATCAAGGTTTACCCATCTCTCCCTGCCTGCCATTCTCTCTGGCCTCTGGTAATCACCATCCTACTCTCAACTTCCACATCAACTTTTCTAGTTTCCACATGAGTGAGATCATGTGCTACTTGTCTTTCTGTGCCTGGCTTACCTCACGTAACATAATGATCTGGATTCAGCTCCATCTACATTGTCATTTATTTCATTTGCACTTACAGCTGAATAGTAATCCACTTTGAGAATATGCCATATTTATTCATCAGGTGATAGACATGTAGATAGTTTTCATTTCTTGGGTACTGTGATTAGGGCAGTAATAGGGCAGGGACTAGGGTACTGTGAATGTAAGTGCAGATGTCTTTTTGACATACTCAAGTTATTTCCTTTGGATATATATCCAGTAATAGGATTGCTAGATCTTATGGTAATTCTATTATTGTTTGAGTAGCCTCTATACTGCTTCCACAACAGATGTACTAATCTACATTTTAACCAATAATGAGTTAGGATTCCTTTTTCCCCATATCCCAGTACTTGTTATCTTTAATCTTTCAGATAGTAGTCATTCTTAATGGGGCGAGGTGATTCCTCATTGTGGTTTTTGATTTGCATTTCCTTGATGATTTTACATGGTGAACATTTTTTCATATACCTGTTGATCATTTGTATGTCTTCTTTTGGGAAATGTCTGTTTGGAACTATTTTTTTTTTTTTTTTTTTTTTTTTTTTTTTTTTTTTTTTTTTTTTTTTTTTTTTTTGCTATTGAGTTTACTGCAGTTCATTACAGATACTAATCCCTTTTCAGGCATGTAGTTGGCCTTATATTTTTAGTGTCAGATATTAATTTATTGTTAAGCCATAGTAATACAAAATATTGTTTTGAGGCATTTCTTTTCCTATTAATTCACTGTGGAGGTTCATATTTTCCTTGTATATTTTAAGTTGAATGAACTCATCTGTTGTGTTAAATGTGTTGCTAGTTAGGCATCAGTTAGATGTCTTGTCTCTGAGACTTCCTGAGTAGACCTCAGAAAGTCACATTTATTGATATGTGTAAAATTTATTTATATAAATATATATATATATATATATATATATATATATATATATATATATTTGTTTGTTTGTTTGTTTTGGTACCGGGGATCGAATTCACAACCTCACGTTTCCCAGGCAGGCACTTCGGCCACTGAGCTAAGTCCCCGGTACTATTTTTTTGAGACAGGGTCTCACTATGCAGTTTAGGCTGGCCTTGACCTCACTTTGTATCCCAGGCTGGTCTCGAACTCACAATGATCCTCCTGCCTCAGCCTCCAGAGTGCTGGGATTAAAGGTGTGCGCCACCACGCCTGGCTATTGATATGCGTAAAACCAGTGACTATTTCATTGGCTTCACTAATAATCCATTCATTATTTAAAGAGATCTGCCTCTTTTCATATTTAGAAAATGGGTTACTCATGTAGTATTTACAGAGAAAAACTATTAAATTATCGAATGCATCATGGCACCTGTTCTTAAGATCATCTCCTTAAGAAAAAAATTACATGCAGGAAAATACTTAAAATCAGCCAGAATATAGGTTCCGAGGCTAGGGATGCATTTCAGGGGTAAAGCATGTACTTAGCATGCAGTTTTATAAAAAAAGGCACACTGTCCTTTTTTATGGCAGGATACATTCCTTTCATTAAGCTCTATGGTACTACCTAAGAACATAAGCACACAGAGAAAATTAAATTCTTATTTAAAGTCAAGAAGCAAACATTTTCCAAAATGACAATATTCCCTTCCTTTACACTTGAGTCATAAACATTTCTCTACATGCCAGTGCCTTTCTGTTTAGTTAGAATTTTAGCCAGCAGTATTTTGTTTATTTGTTCAGGATCATGTATATTTTTTCATTACATTTATAGTACACTTCATCACCTGAACACCTGCTGAAATAAACTTGTCTTGCCAGCAAAAATTTTTGAAATTATGCAATCTGCAATTCAGTCCATGGCAAGTGCTTGGGTAGAATTTCTTCTATACCTTTCAACGTCAATTAAAGAACGTGCTACATAGAAATACTGCCAACTGAAAAATTAGTGAAGCAAGTTTAATCAAGTGAACTTGACTGTCATTTTAGCTAAGGACTTTTTGCATAGTCATATTAACTACCATAATTAATGTCTATCAAATTAACCAAAACATCTTTTGAAAGTTTTATGATGTGCTGAATGGAAATCGTACTGATCAATGATGATTATATGACTTCTAATTAATAAGCATGCATTTCTGTACATCAAAATGCTTTTATGTATATAGAATATAAAAGTATAAAAGATTATAAAAACAGCTATTTAAAAATTCAGCCATGAGAACTGAAAAATAAATTCTTTAAGGAAAACATTTTAATGTTTAAAACAGGAGACAAACAGACTTTAACATGTGTAGATTAATATGTAACTAGCAAAAGATATAAGAAGCATAAATAGAAAGCTTGACTATCAGGCCTATATGAAATATACTTTTTAAAAGAAACATTTCACAATTAAGAGTGCTGAAAAATTCAAAGAAATGAAATATTTAAAGTTTTTTATTCGCAAAATAGTTTTATTAGGATGTCTAAGTACAAGTCTATACATTTTCTATTCATTTAGTATAAAAATAGACATTAAAGTTATCTGAATTAAAGACAACTTTTTGAAAAGATCACATTTGAAAGAAAAACAGACAAAGCAAGATTTTTACGACTACACTAAAAGTTTTCCTAAATACTTACAGTTGACATACAGGCATTAAAATAAATTAAAGTTTTTCAGAGGTGACAGTTTAAATAGTTTTTAACTGAAGGAAGAAGATGTGCTGTGCCTGACTTCATTTATGTTCACCAACATATGCAGTAGCTTAGACAAAAATTCAGTATATGAATGTGAAAATTATTTGGGAATTGTGCCTAAGCATGTGAAAAAGCATAAGAAAAAAGAATTCCCTGCTTCCTTTTGGATGCTTCAGACAACAGCAACACGGCCTAGGGCACACTGCTGTGGATTTTTAACTGTTGTATGGAACTACTCAAAATGCTTTTGATCCATTTTATCTTGCAAGTTAGCAAAGAAATGTTGCAATAAGAAACACCAACAAAGATCTGAAAAAGTTAAGCTCTGGATTACCATATTGTGTTCTCCTGCCATTCAATGCTTCATACAAAGGCAGTGGCGTTCAAAGTAAGAAACAAAAAAAAAAAAAAAGTGAGGGGAAAGAGAAAAAAAGAGAAACTCGTCTCAGAAAGTGCAAAGCACAAAGTAAATAATATTCCTCTACATCCTTTCTTTTTCACAGATTGGATGTAAAAGAGTTGCAGCAATTAGGCTTTTGTTAATTACCAGCTGTTGAAACAGATGTGTTGACTATCCTTATTAGTTAACAGCTGGGCGAGAAGAACAATTGATGCTCCCTGAAACCAACAGCCAGCTGCTCTGAAGTAATTATCTCCAATTAATAATACAGGTGATAATGGCAAAAAGCTTCTTTCCCCCCTTTTCAATAACTTTGGTAATTTAAATAACTATGGCTTTATTATCACGCAGTAATAGAGAATACATTTATTACAAGTAAGGATGATATACTAGAGTCATATTAACTCTATGGTTCGTTACCATTATGCAATTTCTGGAGAAGTCAGACAAGTGCTAAAAGTAGAAGCAGACATTCTGTAGGCTTTTATTTATCATATTTCAAATGTCACTGCCAACTTACTTCTCTAGTACTCACAATAATAGCTAAGCACTTAAGTTCTTTGAAAAAGAGAAGCATAACTAAAATCTGTTCTTTTTGATTTCCAGGTGTTTTCACTGATCATGTTTTATATTCAGTTCACTGAAGCAATATATTTTTGTTGGTATGCCTAAATATTAGTGTCTTGTTCCCCAGCTTATATTTCCTGGGTGTCTGGTAGAAGCAATTTTACCAAACCCAAAAGGAATTTATTTCAGAGCAGTAAACATTTCATGTGTACAAAGAGATCAGAAAGACAAGCAAGCAGGAAAACAAAAAGGAAAACATTTTATTTTGTAGATACCATTTTGTGACATATGATATTCAAGTGTCATTATGATGATGTCAAAAAAGAAATATGATAATAAATCATACAAATAAAATAGCCATGATAAGTTTAAATTATTTCTACTATTTCCTACTTTTTAAATGTTCATACTAAAACTTTATTGACCAAAATTGTACAACAAAGATTTAATCAAGGCAGGCAAATCAACTCTGTCCTATGAAAGAAATATCTATAAGAATTTACCACCATATCTATTCACTAATTAGAGAACACTTAAAGACACTGCTTTTCTGAAAACAAGGATTAGAGCTGGATGAATACTCCCCTTTCACAAACCTTCCTCCTGTCTCTGTTGGGTCATCATAAGCAGCTTGTTCTTACAGCATTTGATAGAAAAGCCTGCTGATTATCAATTCTGAGCACCTCAGTTAGGACTCAGGACAATTAATAGGGACAGAAACTTTAAACAATATGTAAATAAATCATTTCACTACAAGAGGTTGTAATAAAAAATAATGAAAGAAGATGAACTTTCTAAAGCAATATTATTTAGGTTGCCACTTGGTTAATATGGATGTCTGATACAGAAATATTTATTAGAAACACTCTCACAAATTCTATGTAATTATGGGTCCTAAAGTAGGAGTTTCAACATTTATATAATACCAAAACAACAGAGACAAGCATATTACCAAAAGACTAAATCAAACTCCCATGGGTATCTATGCAATATTTAGGATTCTGTAATTTACTGGGAGTCCCCTGATATATGGAAGCTAACAAAATGTGTAAATAGAGAAACAAACTGTTAAGTTTTCAGTTGGAAAATCTCTATTAAGTCACAGAATTATTCTGTGATTTTTCAATTCTAGAAAAAGACCTAATTTCTTAGCATAGTAGCAGTGAAAGCAAGTATCTTCCACCCTGACAGTGGGCAGAAATCCTTTCCCTCCCACCAGGCAGGAATATTTGAGAAGTACACAAGCAGTACGGTAGCCAATCAATACAGCAGCTTTCATCTTCTCTGTATAATGCAACAGGTTGTGATTAGCATCTAACAAGTCCACTGCATCTTAGGCAAACCCATGGTTATTCCTGAAGCAAGAGGACCTTCCTCATTATCTGAGGTGGCCCAAACAGGGAAGGCAAAAGTGAAACCTTTTTGGAAGTCACACTAAATTCACTGCTGTTTAAAAATAACCCTGGAAATTTATATTTTCTCTCCTCTGCAAAAGACTAATAAAAACATGTAGTAAAACTGTGATTCCTGTACACAATTCTTCAAAGTCTGCATTTTTTGAAATTTAAAAAGACTCAGGTCTAACTCAGAACTGGACTGGAGTATTCAAAGCAGTTTTCACTAGGAAGTACCTGAGACATACTATTTTTCCACCAATTTCAATTTCAGAATTTCATAAGGTGGCTTAATTACCTGAGATAAACACTGGCATGTTATATTCATAATATATATCCCAACTGTTTAGTAAACTTCCTCACTCTGCTCACTGACAGACTCACAAATATCCCCAAGTTAAGCCTTGCACATGTTATTCCTATGCTTCATTTTACCTTGTGCATAAATCATAAAATTAATTTTATCTGCATTTTGGTACATGTATGACACATTTCTTTATTTTTTTACTGTCAACATAAAAACTCATACACTTTCAATAGTTATCTTTGTCTAATAATTGTTCAAAACATAAAATTTTTAAAAAATATCGATGTGTAACCCTGTCATATACTCAAATGCTATGATTTACATAATCTAGGTTGACCCCACATACATATCCTATAAATAGAAAAATTTAGTCTTTTAACTGAAATAATTATTTTGGCTTTATTCACTTAGCCTTACTTGTTAAAAAATAAAACTCTGTTTTGTTCTCCTGTATAAATAATATTTTGGTTAGATTTAGGATCTTTAAATTGAAGTATTTTCCTCTGAAGTTTATAAACATAATTCTGTATCCATGTCAGAAATGCAATACTGATATGATGTTCTTTCTTTTGTAAATAATCAGTTTTATACAATCTTATAACAAATATCATAAAGGCATAACATTACTCTTAAACATTATTGGAAAGATATTTTACCGAGCTATGTCTATCAATTCAGCATATGTACATAAATTTGCACAGGTGTCTTTTAAAATTATTCTACTCAGATATTGATATGGATTTCCTTTTGATAACTCAATTTTCTTCAGCTCGTCAGTTTTCTTATGTTGTTTCTTTTAATTTTGCTTTTCTTAATTTGCTTTTATACTTAGACCTATTTTTCACGTTAGGTTTCATTTTTCTTCTATCACTTCGTTCCATTTCCTTACATGTTTGCTTAGCATTTTTCCCTTTGCTGTTCCAAATCACTATTTTAATTTTTGCCCCTTATCATTATTAAAAACCTATTTTTTCTAAGCAGTGTCTTTTTTGACTAGTACCAAAGATATCTGACTCTTAATTTTTCTACCGAAAATTTTTTCCTTCCAATAAAACTAACTCAATTGAAAAATTTGGTCTTTTTCCATGAAGGCAATTCCCTGAATTACGGATCTCTCAAGACTATTCATGTCAGATAGTATAGGTTCCCTCAGCATATTTTATCTTACTAATTTTTATTTAGCATATTTAAAAACTGGAACATTTGGAATAGTGTTGATGAGAAAGAGTGAGTAGTCAGTGATAAATAGTTTCTTCATTAGGCAAATTGGCAAGTATCTCTAGGGCACTTTCATTAACTGGACAGGGGAAGCTCCTTTTCAAAATCTGTCAGGACCTACAGGAATTTAAGTAACCATGGCAAAAACAACCTTCATTTCATTGCTCCTTTTCTATTATTTATTCAAAATTTTAAAACCGTATTTGTTTTGGTTCTGTAAAAGTAGTAAAGAGTCTTCCTTTCAGACCATAATGCTGACACTACAGGAAGTTAGTGATCACTGAGCTCTCAACTATCCTAAACAATGAGCTCTGGTTCAAGTATCTTCAAATACCAACCATGTATCTTACTCATGCTTTGTAATGGGCACCTTCTAAACTAAAGTAATTTTTATCCATAAATCAAATCAACTTCTCAATGTCACTGTTTTTCATTGACATCATCTCTCCAATTACTCAGATTTAAACAACTGAAATTATCGTAACTCCTGCATTTCTCATGTCTCACCATTACTGTCCTTTTATTCCTACTATCATTGTTCAGGAAAATCCCAACCTTCTTTACTTCACTCACAGAATATTTAATTACCTCCAGGTCAATCTTTCCTGACTTCTTATGCCTGTGAAAATAATTCCATTAAAACCTGTCATATTACTTTCTACAATTCATATTATATTATATATATATATATATTTTTTTTTTCTTGTTTAACAACTGAGTTCTATTTCTATGACTAGGTCTGTAAATGAATTGGTCACTAAATGAAGAATTGTATATGGCATGTACATTACAGTATTCAGAACAATGAAATGGTGAAAGGAGACTCCAACTTGATGACTGCTTTTATTTGCATAATTCTTATATGCAGTAGTATAATGTATAACAGAACACAAACTACAGTAGTGTACCACATAATACAATCAGCAAAAATTGCAGTAGTACTGTACTGCAGAAGCCTTCACAAGGCTGCACTGACACTCACCTTACTGTACTGTAAGCCAAAGTGTGGGTCACAAGTGCAAGCGGCAGGTTGCAAGTCTAAACAGTCATTAAACAGGCAGGATATTAAGTGATCTCTGTCTCTGTTTTTTTTTTTCTCTCTCTCTCCCTCCATCCATTCACCCATCCATCCATCTTATCACTCCTCCAGGCAAAAATCTTCAGTGTTTGCCTCATTTCTACTTCACCAAAAATAATCTTTACCTCCTTTTTAGAAGGTCACTCTACATCAGAGTTGTCTACAGGGTAACCAAACATTCTTGGAAACTGCTCCCCCTAGCACGGGACATGAAAAGCGCTTTGGCAATGGCTGTAAAATGTTGGGAGGAAAGCATAAACTGTATGATGGACCAAAACACAGAGTGAAAAGCAATACTGCTTTTAGTGTTTAATGGATATGTTACAGATTATCTATTTTCTGCAGCACTGCTTTTTCACCTGACTACTAATGTCAACAACCATGATTTGTGGTTCATAGCAATGGATCATCCATTTCTGTATATCAGTGTAGCTTCGCTCCTAGTGTGCACCTCATGTAAACTGTAGGAGTTAACAACTCATCTTTGACTTTCAGTTCATCTCAGTAAACAACCTGTTGTGCTTTGTATCAAAAAAGTATTGGTTTAATTTTTGATTCTGTGACTATTACGATCATGATCTGTAAGTATCCAGATAATGAAAATGAAAATGGTCACAACACAAGTAGTTTAGGGAGATAAACAATGAAAATAGAATATCCTGCACACTACACAGGAAAGATTTTGAGATTAGGAAATGCTGGAAAGATGTGAAAGCACATATGGTGAATGAATCTCACGAATTTGTGATGTGATAGGCGAGTATTTTTAAATCAGTCAAAATGTTTTCTTGTCCCCTCAAATGACACAAAAAACAGCAGCTATTAAATGAGGTTGGCCACACCACATGTAATAAACATTACCATAACAGTAAAGTTACAATAACTTCACTCAAAGGATGCAACTAAGATGTCTTATAGGATAAAAAAAAAGGGAAAATTTTAAGCGATAAATTGGTCCTTAATTGTACAGAGGTCAATATGTCAATACTTAAAGAAATCATGCATTCTATATTGTATCAAGTGATTTATCAAAATGCAGCAATAAAAAGTTTCCTTTACCTATTAAATTCTTGAGTTTAAATATTGGATTTTAAATCATCTTGTTGATTTCTATGAAGGAAGTGACAAAACTGCAGAAAAATAAAAAGATGATTGTTATCTCATCCAAATTCAAACTGCACTATTTAAATTTATATGCATGCATAGAAGACAATGCAAATTTAAGATACGTACTTTTCATTCAGTCTATAAACTTCTTACCAAAGAAAATGAAAAGATCTTAGATATTGAAAGTCCTGTATACTTTGTACTTACTAATTTGAAAGGTGGTGTGATTTATCTGCTTACCTCTGATACTGAAGTTTCAACAATGGAAGTTTTTAGACACCTTCAATTTCTAAAAACATGCAAAATTACTTACTGAGACTTTTACTTTCAGAAATGCAGGTAGACATGCGCCCAAAATGGCTATCACTACTGCTGGTCAGAGAAGGTATTTAAAGGGTGTGTACTATAAATCCTATTTTTTAAAGCACAAGACAAAAAGAATATTATTGCTATTATTATTATTTATTATTTTGTCTTTTTGATACAGGGTTTCACTATACAGTTCAAATTGGCCTTGAACTCACTTTGTAGACCAGGGTGGCCACAAATTTGCAGCAATCTTTCTGCCCCAGCCTCCTGAGTGCTGGAATTACAAGTGTGCACCACCACACCCAGCAAGAATATCTTTCTTTACTTTGGAAACACATCCAGGATAAGAAATTTATATGCTATTCTCTAAATCAGCATAATGATCACTTATGAAGGAAAGAAGCTCGAAAATAAGGAGTCACCTGAGTCATAGGTTATACAAATGCATAATCACAAAATAAAATTAAAAGTCTCATGTTTTTTAAAAATAAAATTGCTTTACAACTCAAAAACTTTACCAGAAAGGGAACAGTATACCAGTTTTTTAGGGCCACCAGAACAAAGTAACCCGAACTGGTGGCTTAAGGTAATAGGAATTTATTCCTTTATATTTCTGAAAGCCAGGTGTCCAAAATCAAGATGTTAGTAAGGTTGGTTCCTTCTTAAATCTTAAAAAATCTGTTGCATGGCTTTCTCCTGGCTCCTAGTAGTTGTCAAAAATCTTTGGCATTCCTTGGCTTTTAGACACATTACTGCAATATCTGTCTCCATCATCACATGCTTTCTTTCCTGCACATTCTGTGTCTGTATCTATCACAGTGATAGGATGAAAAATAGCATTCAGTGTTATCTCTCTTTTCTTCCTTTTCATCCATTCATGCATCCAGTAAGCTGGTGTTTGTTTGCATCAAACTATGAATAATTAAGGTAAAAAACTATTAAAACTGGTTATGTGTATAAAGATAAATACCCATAACTTTATAACATTGTAATTTCCCTATATTTCAATAGATTTATCCTTCCTTGAAAAATGTTTCCCTTCATTTATCACCTCACTTTACAAGTAACTATATGTTATGGTTTGGACCTGGAATGTTCCTTAAAACCCTCATGTGCTCCAAGGTAGAATCCTGGAAGGTGAGTTGATCACAGGAGTGGTATGCTCATTGATGGATTCATCTCTCTTGATTTCAATGCTTGAGTGTGGTTCTAGGATGCAGGCCCTTGTAAGAGGATGAGCACTGAGAGAATGACTTAGAAGGGTAAATGTCCATCCCCTCCTCCTCCCTTCTCTCTCTGATTTCCTGGCTTATATGACATGGGAAGTTTTCCTCTGTGACAGGGCCTTCCACTATGTCATTTCTATATTTGAGCATGTCAATCAAGGACAGAAACTTCTGAAATGGTGAGCAAAAATAGACCTCTGCTCCTTTAAATTGTGACTATTGGATATTTTGTCTTAGTGCTGAAAAGTAACAGATTCTGGTTCTAGGAAAGGCAAACACTGCTGATTTTGTATTTAACTATGTGGTTTGAAGCTTGTTTCCAAAGGTTGGGAGATGTGGCATACAGAGGTCTTAGAATAATGTAAGCAAGCTTGATGAGAGAGTCATGAACCTTGGTTCATTAACTTGATTCTTTTCATTATTCTGGTTCCATATCAAGTTGAATGAAAACCGAATCAAATTCAATGGTTAGGTTCAAGGTTGACCTTACCAGGAAATTTGATTCTGTTCTTGTCCAGTTTGGTTTGGGACCAGAATTGTGGAGAGAAGAGAATTTGGGAACCAAAGTACCACTGCAATAAGAGAAATGTAAAGGCCAGGCTCAAGAGATTTCAATTGAGAACAAGAATTCTGCTGGCAATTGAACTCCAGGTTATGCAATGCTCTGGGAGAAAAATCTCACATTTTGCTTATGTCCAGAGAGCCTGAAATTAAAGAGGGCAGACTAATTAATCTGGCAGAAGAAATTCCAAGGCAGCCCAACTTTTACATGGTTACATGGGTACTCACTGCTATTTTTAGCAAGATCTACTGTGAAAACCAGGAGGAAAACATCCATTCGAAAATTTTTCAGTTTTTCAAGAAAGGAAGCACCTGCAAATTTGTAACAAAGAAAAGCACTGTTGCTAAAAAGATGAGCATTAAAAAGGAAGGCAGACACTTTACATCAGGACAATAGAAAAGATGGCTTGAGGACAATTCAAAAATCAGTAAGACTCTACCCCTTACTGGCTCAAGGATGCAACACTGGACATCTTTCATTTAAGAACAGCATCCCTGGACACATTATGGAAAAGAACAAGCTAGGGAACTAGTTCACCCAGATTTATTTCACAGTGGTAAGTCATCCAGGCACTCAGAGGCTGATACAGTTATAACACAAGGGAGTCTGGCTACCACTCAGGCTGGCAGCAGACTCTGGTATCATTCATATGGTGCTGATTTTTATGGTATAAAGAATACAAGAACTGTGTTGCCAGGGAGAGTTCCACTTAGATTTTAGAAGAAAGTCTAGGACAGGAATAGTGAATCTCTTAGAATTTTGATAACAACCTACTGTGACATGTATGCCATAGGTATGCCACCACTGGTCTAGGAAGTGATGTAGCATGCCCTGAGAAGGCAATTGATGAAACTGAAGACAAAAGTGCAAGAAAGTGGAGAAGTCAGGAACATATAATCCCTAAGGAAAGTCATTGGTAGCAAGCAGAGCTAATCTAAGGAAGAGGCCATAAAGGTTGCAACTGCCAATGTACTAGATGGAGGGCTGCCCAAGTCCTTTAGAGTTCACATCTTCACCACAATTTGCTCTGGGTGCTGAACGTGAAGTTATGAGATTTAATGCTTGACCTGTTGGGTTTCAGTCTTATGTTGGTCTGATTTCTTTCTATCTCCCTATTCCTCTCTTAGAAATTGGAATGGGAACCCTGTGCCAGCATATGTAGGCCATGTTTAACTTTCTTTTTGACTTTTTTCACAGGGTCTCACAGCTAAGAGTTTGCCTTGAGTCTCAGAAGAGACTTTGGATTTGGATTTCTCAGCAATGTTGGAACCATTAAGATTTTGGCAACTGTCAGAGATGGACTAAATGCATTTTTCAAGAAGAGCTAACACATGAAAACTTTGAGTGGCAGGCATGGGATGTTATGGTTTGGATCTGGGATGTCCCCCGCCTCCCCATTCTTAAGTATACATAGGTAGGGCTTTAAGGAAATGCTATGCTTTTGGGTGAACTCATCTGTTGTTGAATTCAGCAGCTGAGTGTGCTATTAGAAGGTGGGGCTTGGTTAGAGGCCAGTCACTGAGGTCATGACCTACAAGGGTATATCTCCACTAGCTCTCTCTTTGGTTTCTTAGCTGATATGCCATGGCAGCTTTATTCAACAACAGGCTCTTCCACCATGCTATTTCTACATTTAAGCTTGTCAACCACAAACAGAAACCTCTGAAATTGTAAGCTAAAATAAATTTCCCATTTAAGTTGTGGGTATCAGTTTTTGTCCCAGTGACAAAAAGTGACTAAAACACTCTACAACAAATTTCCCAAATTTTTAAATGTCATTTCAATTTCATAATTACACATTTTCTCAAGCCTACACCAAAGCATTCGGGTCTTTTTGGTTTTGTTTGTTTTGTTTTTTTTCACTCAAACTGCTCCTAAAGAGGTCACCATAAACCTCCTCTCAGTTGAATTCAACAAAAATATTTTGCTTTCATCTTCTTGGAGGACTTGAAACTTTCTTTGGTTTCTGAGATACTTCACCTTGCTGTGTTTCTGTCTTCCTCTCCTCTCCTTGACCTCAATCTGCTGGCATGATATACATTTCCATCTTGTTTCTCTTCTTCATCTATATTCTTCACTGAAATATTCCAATCTAGTCATGTCTCATATATAGAAGTGACTAAAAATAAATTATGTCATTGCATTGGCCTCATCTCTCAGAACTGCAAATCTCTGTGTCTATTACTAGGTTAGGGTAAATTCAATGTCTAATGTTGAATGTAGCATGCCCCAAAAAGATCAAGTTCTACTATAGTTGTTATAAACATTCCTATCTTAGCTATATATCACTCACAGTCTAATATAAAAATATTGATTATTCTTTTCTCAAGCTAACTTCCAAAATCCCTCGATAAACACCATCCCTATTGCTACCATGTTCACACATATAATGCGAACATAATGCATCCATAAGTACTTTCTGTTGTTGATGAGTCTTAACTCCACCTTTTCCTCAACTTTACTTCTAGCTCCATAATATAAGGCATGATCATCTTTCTCTTAAGCTACTACAGTAGTCTAAACGGTTTTCTGTGCTTCCATTCTTATACTTTATGAACAGTGCCACTTGAAGTAGCCAGAGATCTTCTAAACTCTAAATTATTGCTAACTAGCTGTTAACCATACTGATTTATATTTACCATAAAATCTAAGTTCTTTGTAATTTCAAAGGACATATAAAACACAAAACCTGCTGGAGGCTGTGAAATCTGCCCAGCCAAGAACAACACCCTGGCACCATATACTGGGAGGTGCACTCTGCCCAGCCCAGCACTCCAGAGGCTCTGAACTCCTTGCAACCAGACACAAGGTCTCAGTGGTGCCACACTCAGGGGTGTGCTCTGCCTATTCACCTGGGTCCTGAAGATTCTGAACTCCACCCACACAGCGGGAAGGTCCCAGTACCACACTCTGGGAGTCAGTCCTTTCTAGCTGCATAGAAGATACGAGCTCTCCCCAGTGCAGGATCCAAGCACAATCCATCTGGGAATGACTGGCCAGCCTCACAGGACACACACATACTGAGCCCAGCCCAACCCAGAGCCCCAGAGCTGCTCATCAGAGAGCAGCCAGCATAGCTGCAGGGCCTTGGAGAATTTGAGTGCCACATCAGAGCACAACACCCTATCTCCACAGTTCAGCGGGGGCGGCCATACAACAGGCAGTGTTCTAGTGCAGTCCATTGGGAGGCTGCCTGGCCAGCCACACAGGTCCCAGAGGAAAATGATAAAATGAAAGAGCAAGATACAGTCTCAGTCCTCCAGCCCACTGAGAACAACCCCAAGAGACACAGAAATGGAAATGACTGGGAATCAAACAACTGAACTTTCTACAATGATAGTAACTGAAGTAAAGAAACAACTTCATGAAGTTATAGAGGAAATCAGATCAGAGAATAATCTCTCACCTAAAAAATGAAATGACAAACATTATGAAAGAAATGCTGTGTATCTAAAGAAGATCAAGATTAAAAAAAGAAGAACATAACAAAATGATGGAAACTTTGAATGAACAAAATAAGACACAATTAGAATGCATGAAACAGATTCAAAGGGAAATTCAGGAAATTAAAAATTCTACTGAAAGGTGGCAAAACTGCTTGAATGAAGCCGAAGATAGACTCTCAGACCTTGAAGACAGCATGGAAGCTTACAACCATGAAAGAAAAGATCACGTAAAAATAACAAGGAACCAGGAAACAATTCAACAGCTGCAAGATGAGGCCAAGAGAAACAATATAAGATTAACAGGCATCAGTGAAAAAGCAGGGGTCAATATGAATGACCTGAGAATACTATTTGCAGAAATAATACCAGAAAATTTTCCAAAATGGGAAGAGAATCTGATATACACATAAGTGAGGCATACAGAAACACAATTAACCATAACCAAAATAAATCTTCACACAGACAAATAATAATTAGGACATCAGAAATTCAGCACAAGAACAGAATACTAAAAGCTGTCAGAGAAAAGAAACAGATCACCTATGAAGGAAAGCCTATCAGAATTATGGCAGACTTCTCAACACAAAGCTTCAAGTCAAGAAGAGCTTGGACTGAAGCATTTCAAATCCTGAAAGAAAGCAACTTTCAACCCAGACTGATGTATCCTGCAAAATTATCTTTCAAAATTGATGGAGAAATACAATACTTCCACAACAAAGAACAACTGAAGAAATTTATGGCCACCAAACCAATACCACAAAGAGTACTGGAAGACATTCTAGAAAGTGACAAAGATAACTACAATCTTAGAACAACAGCAAAAGGAAACCACTAAGCAGGGCAAATAATTAAACAGAAAATGCAGAACACCAACAAAAGAAAGATATCATGACAGGGATAAGTCAGTACATATCAGTTATATCAATCAATGTAAATGGTCTCAACTCACCCATAAAAAGAAACAGACTGGCAGAGTGGGTTAAGAAACAAAACCCAACAATATGCTGTGTATAAGAAACACACTTCACTCAAAAGGAAACTCATAGACTAAAAATCAAAGGCTGGAAAACAATACTCCATGCAACAGGAATCCAGAAAAAAGTGGGGTAGCTATTTTGTTGGTAGAAAGTGTGAACTTCAAACCAAGAATGATCAAAGGAGATAAAGAAGGTCACTACATACTTATTAGAAGAACACTTAAAGAGGAAGAGATTACAATCATAAATATATATGTACCAAATATGGGAGCACCCAACTATGTAAGACAAATCATAATAAACAGGAAAAAACAAATAAACAATAATACAGTTATAATAAGGGATCTTAACACCCTATTATCACAGAGACAGATCAACCAAAAAAATATCAGCAAAGAAATAACAGAACAGAATCAAACTTGTGAACAAATGGACCTAATAGTTGTGTACCGAGGGTTCCACCCAATAACATCAGAATACACATTCTTCTCAGCTGCACATGGGTCATTCTCTAAAATAGATCATATACTAGCCCACAGAACATGCTTAAGTAAATGCAAAGGAAATGAAATAATTCCATGCATATTATGTGACTATGGCGCAATAAAATTGGAAATTAACGACAAAAATCCCACAAGAACCCCATAAACATATGGAAATTAAATAACACTCTCCTAAACAATCAATGGGTCACAGAAGAAATTAAAGAATAAATTAAACAATATCTACAATTGAATGAAAATGCAAATACAAATTACCAGAACCTGTGGGATACAATGAAAGCAGTCCTCAGAGGGAAATTTATAGCACTAAACTCCCACATCAGAAAAATGGGAAGAATACATATAAACAACTTAATGCTGCACCTCAAACTTCTTCAAAAAGTAGAGCAAGTCAAGCCCAAAGCCCAAAGAAGGGAGGAAATTACAAAGGTTGGAGCAGGAATTAATGCGACTGAAACAAAGCAAAAAAGACAAAGAATTAATGAATCGAAGAGTTGGTTCTTTGAAAGAATAAATAAAATCCATAAACTCCTAGCCAATGTTAACTAAAAGAGGAAAGAAAAAACTCAAATCCATGCAGTAAGAAATGAAAAGGGTGAAATTATTACAGACCCTGTGGAAATACAGAAGAACGTGAATACCTACTTCGAAAACCTTTACTCTCATAGGTTCAATAACACAGAAGAAATGGACAGACTCCTACAAACCTATGAATTACCAAAGCTGAATCAAGAAGATGTAAAACTGTTGAATAACCCAATTTCAGCTAATGAAATTGAAAATGTAATTAGAACCTTACCAACAAAGAAAAGCCCAGGTCCTGATGGATTCACTGCTGAATTCTATAAGAAATTTAGGGAAGACTTAATGCCAACACTCCTTAAACTCTTCAATGAAATTGAAAGGGAAGCAAGTCTCCCTAACTCATTCCTGGAAACAAGTATTACCCTAATACCAAAACCAGAGAAAGACCCAACCAAAAACAAAAATTACAGGCCAAACCTCTTAATGACCACAGATTCAAAAGTCCTCAATAAAACACTGGCAAACAGAATACAGCAAGTCATCAGGAATATTATACACCATGATTAAGTGTGATTCATCCCAGGAATGCAGGGATGGTTCAACATATGCAAATCAATAAATGTAATGCACCATATGAACAGAACCAAGGAAAAAAACCATGATCATCTCAAAAGATGCAGAAAAAGCTCTTGACAAAATCCAACATTCATTCATGATAAAAACTCTACAGAAAATCAGAATAATGGTCTCTACCTCAACCTGATGAAAGCCATATATCATAAACCAACAGCCAACATCTTACTAAATGGAGAAAAACTGAAAACTTTCAACCTAAAATCAGGAACAAGATGAGGATGTCCATTATCACCACTCCGATTCAATATAGTTCTAGAAATATTAGCCAGAGCAATTAGATGAGATAAATAAAAGGAATAAGGATAGAAAAGAAAGAAGTTAAATTATCATTATTTGCAGATGATATGATACTCTACATAGAAGACCCCCAAAAATCCATTGAAAGACTTCTAGATGTAATAACCAAATTCAGTAACATTGCTGGATACAAGGTCAACATTCAAAAACTAATAACTTTCCTGTACATAAACAACAAACTCACTGAGAGAGAAATAAGGGAATTGACACCCTTCACTACAGCATCCAAAAAAATGAAATACTTAGGAATCAATCTAACAAAGGAAGTAAAAGATCTATACAGTGAAAATTACATTACTCTAAAGAAGGAAATCAAAAATTTCAGAAAATGGAAAGATATTCCCTGTTCATGGATAGGAAGTACAAACATTGTGAAAATGGCCATTTTCCCAAAATTGTAAACAGATTTAATGCAATCCCAATCAAAATACCACTTGCCTACCTCACAGAGCTAGAGAAATTATCCCCAAAATTCATCTGGAACCAGAAGCGACCCAGAATAGCAAAGGCAATTCTGGTCAACAAAGGCAAGGCAGGAGGCATCACAATCCCTTCCTTGAAGTTCTAATACAAAGTTCCTGTGATAAAATCAGCATGGTACTGGAATCAAAACAGACCTGAAGATCAGTGGAATAGATCAGAAGATACAGCCACCACTACAAACACTAAGCCACCTAATCTTTGACAAAGGGGCCAAACATGTACACTGAAAGAAAGATAGCCTCTTTAATAAGTGGTGCTGGAAAACCTGGCTTTCCATATGTCGTACACTAAAACTAGATCTATGCGTATCACCATGCACTAAACTAAAGTCAAAATGGATCAAAGATCTGAATATTAAAATAGAGACACTAAATTTGCTGGAAGAAATCCTGGCGTAGTGGCACACACTTTTAATCCCTGCAGTGAGGCAGGAGGATCGTTGTGAGTTGAAGACCAACGTGTGCTACAAAGTGAGTTCAAGGCCAGCCTGAAATGCATAGTGAGACCCTGTCTCAAAAAATACTGCTGGGGATTTAGCTCAGTGGCATAAGCCCCTGCCTGGCAGGCACAAGGTTGTGAGTTCGATTCGTGGTATAAAAAATAAATAAATAAATAAATAAATTTGCCAGAAGACAAAGAAGATAAAAATCTTGATGACACAGGAGTAGGCAGAGAACTCATGAACAAAAATCAAACTGCATGGGAAATACTTCACAGAATCAACAACCGGGATATTGTCTTATTAAAATGCTTTTGCATGTCAAAGGAAATCTCCAACAGAGTGAAAAGAAAACCATGAATTGGGAAAATATCTTAGCCAACAGTCCCTCAGACAAAGGACTTCTATCCAAAACATAAAAAATTAAAAAAAATCAGGCCACTAAAATTCAAGGACCCAATCCAAAAATGGGCATCTGAGATGAATACACACTTCTCAGACAATGACATACAAATAGCAAATAAATATATGAAAAAATGTTCAACATCAATGGTCATTCGGGAAATGCAAATTAAAGCAACACTGAGATTCCGTCTCACCCCAGAAAGAATGGCCAAGATAAGAAAATCAACCAATAACAAATGCTGGAGGGACTGGGGGGGAAAAGGAACTCTTCTCCACTGTTGGTGGGAGTGTAAACTGGTGCAACCACTGTGGAAATCAGTGTAGAGATTCCTCAAGAAGCTAGGATTGGAGATCCCATTTGACTCAGCTATCCTGCTTCTGGGCATTTTCCCAGAAGAACTAAAAACGTCATACCACAGTGATATATGTGCACCCATGTTTATAGCAACTCAATTTGTAATAGCCAGATCTTGAAAACAACCCAAGTGCCCATCAATCAAAGAATGGATAAAAAAGATGTGGTATTATTTTTATACAATGGAGTACTACTCAGCTATCTCGACTGCATTGAGACTTTTATAAGTAAATGGACATAACTTGATCCATACTCACATGTGAAATAAATCAAATTCACACATGTAAATACCATATTGTCTCTCTAGTGTAAAAAACTGAAAAAGTATATGCGATCCAAAATCTACAATAAATACTATGCAATGGTAAGAAACTGCTCAAAGAGGAAAAGTAATTGGGATAGGGGAAAGGAGAAAGAAGGAAGGGAAAAGGAAAAAGACATAAATTTGTATATATGTACACACAGTATAGCTAAAATGACTGTACTGCTAAATGTATTAGTTATTGAAAAAGAGCAGGTAATACTCATATGATTAGATTAACTTTACATGTGTATATCTGTTAATCTAAATGCTTTTGAAGGCAATGATGTGTAATATTGCAACCACTGTCAAATTACTATCATCTCGTTTTGTAACATATGTTATTGTATTGGACTTCTTGTTGTCTCTTTTGCTTTTTTTCTTTCTTTTCTGTGTCTTTTTTCTCTTAAATTAAAAAAAAAGAGAGAGAATCACTCATCCAGAGACAAACACTGTCATGGTTTATATTCCTATGGCCCCACCTAGTCTCATGTAATCATGACATGGCTGAGTCTAGCATTCGTGATTGGTTTGTTGTCTGGCAGTGGCATTGGCAATGTGAATGTTGCATCTGCCCAGAGGCGGAGTCAACATACAGTGTAAGGATGGAATAAAGGCATGTTTTCTCTCTCTAGTTGGCTCATGACTTGCTGTTTTGCAGCCACCACAAATGGCTGCCCCGCCATGCCATGCTGCCTTGGATCCAACTGAGTATGGACTGAAACCCCTAAGAACTGTAAGAAATAAACTTTTCTTTCCCTAATTTTGGGTGTCAGGTATTTTGTCTCAGCAATGAGAGAAAAGTAACCAAGACAAACAGTATTAACAGCTTGGTATGTAATACTCTAGATTTTTCTATAAATATATGTCTTTGCATAAATTTATATAAGTTAGATCAATTTTTGCACATATTGTTTCCTTATAGTTCTCTGTTTGAAAAGTATCAATAAATCCCAGCTTTGTATCCTGTAAAAAGAAAAACACAAAATCCTAGTTTCACTTTTTAGACCCAATTTTATATACAATGGTCCCCCTCATTCACTATGATCCAGAAAGCTGGATTTTCTTATTTGCTTATTATATCATATACATTGGTGCATCAAATGTTTACTTCACATATTTTTCCTCCCTGAAATGCTCCTTCCATAGGTCTTTATTTGTCAGGCACATTATTGCCCTTTAACTATTCTAAAAAAATTGTTATGGTCCAATATGTGATTTATTTTAGTAAAATGCCACTTTTATTTGAATGTTGACTACAAAGTTCTGTATATGTCAATTGGATCAAGTTTGTTAACTATAATGTTGAAATATTCTATATATTTTCTGGTTTTGATCTGTTTGTCGCATCATTACTGATAAAGTGTATATGAAATTATACCATATGATTGTAACTTTATTTCCTCTTTCAGTTCCAAGAAATTTTACTTTATATATTCTGAAGCTACTACCTACTGGGTGATACAGATTTAGTCCTGTTATATTTTCCTGGTGTTTATCAGTATTAGATGTTATAAAAAGGTTTTCTGACCTAGAATTTATTTTTAATGTGAGTATCAACACCTCAACTTTTTTAAACATTTATATACTGCATGTGTTTCTTTTCTTTTTTCCTTTCTTTTCTCTTTTCTTTTCTTTGCTTTTTTTCATGAAGGTCTATTGATTGAACTCAGGTTCTTTACACTGAGTTGAATCCCGTCCTTTAAAAAAACATTTTATTTGGAGACAAGGTCTCACTAAGTTGCTAAATTGCCCAGACAGGGCTTGAATTGATTATCCTGCTTCGGTTTCCCAGAGTGCTGGGATTATAGAAGCTTAACATGAATACCTGCCACTATGCAACACAACTTTTTGCATTTTGTGACTTGTAACATTTTGTGCCATTACAATTTAAGGCAAATTTCGGGACTGGGAGCTGGTTATTTTAATTCAGTTAAGAACTGTAGAGCAAAGAAGCTGGTTTGGGTTACAAAAGAACTATTCAGTCCATTTTGCTTTAGAGAGACTTTCTATTTGTGTTTTTAATCTCCTAACTCATATATTCAAAATATCCTAAATGTGCTACTGCTTGCATGTTCCCTCCTTTCAATATCAATAGTAAATCTGCTGGGTTTTGTATATTCTGGCAGTGGTTCTTCATATGCATGGAGATAGAAATTTCAGATTTCTGACTGAAATAAGCAATAATTATCCAAAGGATAAAACTGCTGTAGAAATCAGAGTTTCTTTCAGGTTCTTCACATCTACTGCCCTAGCCTCACAAGTATCATCACTCCAACAGCACTGTGATATCACTAAAAAAAAATTTTATTGTGAATAAAGGATTCTTCAGACTCAAAACTCAAGACTCAAGCCAGACGTGGTTGCCCATGCCTGTAATCTCAGCACTTGGGAGGCTGAGACAGGAGAATTATTATGAGTTCAAGGCCAGTCTGGGCTACAGAGTGAGTTCAAGGCCAGCCTGGGCTACATAGTGAGTTCAAGGCCAGTCTGAACTACACAGTCAGACTATCTCAAAACAAAACAAAACAAAACAAAACAACACCGAGATTCATAAGCTAGAACATAGACTATATACTATAAAAATTGACATAAAAAATAACAAAGTAGATGATCAGAGGAATGCAGTTGGAAAACTACAGATGACAAAACAGATCACCCTAGTAGGGACAATATATATGTATATATGTTTATATACATATACACATACGTATGTTGAGTTTGTGATTATCATTATTTAATGGTCGAAAAGGTAAGGGACAACCACTAAATTCTGTTGTATTATACGACAGCATATAATTCTTAGTCATATATAGAAATATATATTATTACAGAGGAAACACGATTTTGGTTCTTTTGCTCCCTCCACCATGTCTTCTTAGTTCTTCTGAGTAAACAGTGCTTCAGATTTGTGTTAGAAAACATATTTTTAAAAAAGAAAAGAGGGTCAGGTATACAGATCAGCAGCACAGTGCCTGCCTAACAAGCATGAGGTCCTGAGTTTTATTCCAAGTACAAAAAGAAAAGAAAAGAAAAGATCTTTTTTCCTGTTACATAACCTAATTTAAGGGCACACTCAGACTATCCTAAGGCAGTTCAGTATACTTCACTCATTTACCCACAGTAATTATTTTAAAAGTAAATGATCAAGTAAATGAACCCTAGCAATCTAACCTAAGTTAACAAGACCTAATTCTAGAATTTTTGTTTCTCTTTTGGATAAATAATCTCTTCATCTTTAGATTTCAACTGAGAAGAAGAAAGATTCAAACTTCTATTTCCACATAACTTGAAAATTGAGACAATATATAGATGACAGCAAACAAAACTCAGGAATAGAAAAAAGCTTTTTGGGTCCTGACCAAGACTCTCTTGAGATAAAAGGGAATAAACTACAGTTACAACACAATATGAAAATGTGAATGAACTTACAGTTACAAAAAAGCATTAGAAGTGGTAGCCCTGGTCTAGGGATTACAGGCACTGATTAACTGGAAAGCAACACAATCTTGGTGGGGTGGTAGAAATCTCTGTATCTCCATTATTGTAGATACATATCTGTCAAAATGCATTAAGTTATATATCTTAAATGGATATAATTTATTGTATGTATATTATACCTCAAGTTGACTGAATCAAAAGCAAAGTCATAGCTTGCTATCTGCAATGAACTAATTCCAAAACACCCAAAATCTGAGGTTCCCAAAGTCTGAGGATGGTACTATATGCACATATATAACCCATTCACATCCTTTAATATCTTTTAAATAATCTCTAGGTTACTTATAATACCTAGTGCAATAAAAGATGTATAGAAAATTAATAGTTGCTATATTTAATTTTGGGAAAAATGACAAAAACTCTGTACATATTCAGTACAGATGCAATCACTGTAGGCCTAATTTCATTTTCAACCCACAGTTGGATTAATCCAAAGACATGAAACATGTAAATAGGAAGGACTGGGTAGAATCATTGGAGTTAGACCTATCCTTGTTCTTTCCAGTTGCATGAACAATACCGTTCATTTTGGCTAAGCAATTTGGAGGATGGTTTTTCTGATCCTTGAAATGAGCAAATGCAACCTGATACAAATATATTCTATTTGCAAAATGCACTATGGCAAGCAAATATACTAATACACTTTTAAAAAAGTACATAATGGTTGAAATAAAAGGGTTTGCAAGCATTTAAAAACTCAGTTTTCTTTTTAAACAAAATTTACAATTCTCTAAAAATGTTGGTTAGTTCCACATTATTTTTAATCCTGAGAGTCCAACAATATTTTTTAAGCTGTTATATACTGTTTGCGAATTGTTACACAATGTTTTGCACAATCATTGATTTAGTGCTTTTTCCGTTCACATTTACTTCTAACTGAAATATACACAAATATTTGTCTTCAAGTAATACTTGATATTTTATATAAGTTATATCTTTGGCTTTCTTCTTGGTTTAATTATCTTAATTTCTCATTTAATTTATTTATTTTAGAGTATATTCTGAATTTTAAAGTTTTTCCATTTCCCCTTTAAAGTATCATTGGAAAGTATTAGTTGTAGAGAAATACGAATTATTAAACCCACACTACACAAACTACACTCCACACATCGGACTGGTAGCTTTAAGAAAATCTGCCACAAAGAGAGATACTCATATAAACAGGAAAGTTGAAAATATGCTAGAGACAGATACAAATATTAAATTTTCACTAAGAAATTATAAATTCTATATAACACAATAAAATGAATACACATGAAGTAGGCTGAAACTTCACAGTACTACCTAATGGGACTGTCAAAACTGACACGCCCAATGGAAATATTGTATCAGGTTTCCTGATTTAAATGAAGCAGTTTGAGTTTCTGGAAACAAATGCACTAACAGCCTGAAAAGAACTTTTCTCTTCTTTACTTCCTCATCAGCAATGAGGGAAAAAAAATGAAATGGAAGACTTCAAACAAAATTATGTTTTTTCTCAGTAGTTTTATCTGGCCAAAATACAGTAGTTCTCATCCATACTAAACTATATACAACAAAGTATTGTTATAAATCCTTAATATATTAGTTACTTGCTATATAATTTACTGCTTTTCTATGTTTAAAAATCATTTTTGCTTTTTTACCAAGTGTTTGCATATTTTAAAAACTTAATTATGTATCTTTCTCAAGATTCATTATCTTCTAGGTAATATATATATATAACTTTATTAAGATACTATCTACAGATGTATATTCTTCACCTGCATAGATGTCTACACCCAAAATTATTTAAAATGGACACAAACATACAAAATGTCAAAAAAGGTAAATGAAGAAAGAAAGATTAATCTTAAAATATAGAATTGTTCATTGTACATATCAATCAGGCTTCACAGTAACTGTCATCTCACAGAAATGTCCTGCTATTGTAGTTAGGAGTTTAAATATAGAGGGAATGCATTAGAGAATACATGACCATTAACTCTATCTGTTATACTAAAGAATTAGGAAGTTTAAATAAAAAACAGAAAAAAACTCAAGTTTATTCAACCAAAATCTCATAGAAAGGAACTTTCCAAATTGAGAATAACAAAGTTTACTTTATATCTAGGTATCATGTGAATGTCACAAAGTAATAAAAAATGTAGGAAATAATTATTTAAAAAGAACATATCTCTAAATTGGAAACAATGAACAGTTAAGAAATGATAGGTAAGGTGAAGCATCAACGAAGTCGGAAACCAGTAAAGAAGACAAAACAACACTAAAAGGGAAAATTACAACTGTAGATTTATAAAAATATTTTAAAAACTGATCCTTGTAAAGCAAAAAATAACAATATTAAAGATTGAGGAATACCTACTAGAGGATTAAAGAGTTAGCAAAATAATATAGTACATGCTAGGACACATTTGGCTCATGTAATTTTCTCCCCATATCATTTCTCCCCAAAAGACATTAATTTTCATTCTTTGGCAAACTTCTTTTTATTATAAAAAATACATGTGTACAGTGAATCTTACCAGCTCTTTTAACCAATTTTTTTCTAGTCAGTGAACAAAAATTAAAAAATAATGAGAATATATCAATAAAAATGGGTATGCATAGTATAATGCACAAATTATTTAAATCATACATCACCTTATGCACATACAATCTAATGATAAAATGTATAAAATAAGAAAAAGGATCTAAATGCTTGCAACAGAAAACAAAAAATGTCAAGACTGTTTTTTTTCCCCTGTCTACTATAAAAACCAGCCTTCATGAAGGACTGTGCCATTCTTAGGACACTTTCAGGCAGATTCTGAAAAGCTGGAAAGTAAACACAGGTGTTTTAAAACTGGAGCTGCTGTCACGGACAACCACAAACACCCTTAACTCTGATGTGGCAACGCCTCTTTCCCGCCCTCTGTTTTTTAAAGCAATGGCCAAAAAGAAAATGTCAAATGTTTCACCTTTCAACACCTCAGAATAAGTAAGAGCTTAAAGTATTGTTTTGCAAATCTCTAGCAAATAATCATTTTTCACTAGTTTTAAATGTAGCTAATTAAACATTAATTGCAGAAAATACAAAGTAGACTAATGAGAAGAAATCTTTAAAAATGTGTATGTTAGAGTGCTGTATATGATTATATAAATCATCCATTATATTTTATGCACATATATAAATATATGTATTGGTAAGATGTATAAAACAAGAAAACAGAACAAAATGTTTGCAACAGAAAACAAAGTGTGAAGTTTTACCCCTCTACTAAAAAAAATCTTTTGTTTAACATAGTAGGTTTTTATTCTGCTGCATTATTTCTACAGAAGATATCTGATTTATTTCTTAGTAACATACAAATAAAAAATAGTAAAAATCTTGGAAAAGTTCTGAGATTTAATTAAGATATGTATTTCTTTTTAAGAAAAATTTACCCTAACGGATTATCTAAATTACAGATCATTACCTCTGCAGAAAAGCAAAACAACAAAAAATAAGTAAAATACTGTAATTCTCAAATTGCTACAAAAACATAAAATTTGCATTCATAAATCTAATTTTCTAAGATTGAAATAATAACCTATTCCTTATAATTGTACAAAACAGCCTCCAAAAAGCAGGCATAAAATTTGTTAGTAACTGATGAGCTGTTACATAACTACTGAATACAAAAACTAAAGTAGAATGAATTCTTCACATTATATCATAAACATCAAGAAGCAGGTGCTAGTAACTGAATGCCCAAGTATCTATCAGGTCACCGAATAATCTTGAGGGTAATCTTGAGATCTTTTAGTCTTATCCTCAGAATTCCACAAATAATTCTTTTGTGTACTCCAGACAAGAACTGAAATTACACTTGTATATTGATTTTTCACAATAAAACATTAATAGTTTCTCATATTTCCAATAGAGATATTTGTTTTTTTAAATGACAAAATAAAAATCAATAATTTTCAACAATTTCAAAAAAATCAACAATCAACAATTTCCAAAATAAAAATCAACAGGAATAAAAATTAAAATTGAAGATCAGTTTCTATCAGCATTTACAGTTTTTCAAAAAAGATCATCAAATATTTTATAGCTCTCTTCTATAATGCCTTTTTTAAAAATGTGAAAAATGCTAGAGTTGCATATTTGGCTAACAGAGACAATCATCTATAAATGAAGAAAAGTAAACTTTAGCATCTTGTTCAGATTCACCCATGTATTACTTTATCTCACATGTGAAAGATATTACATGGCGCTGAGACAAAATAATAAAGTTAAGTTGTGACATAAACCAACAAACTAAAGAAATTTAGAATTAAGTTTTGACAGTTCCTGAGCACACTGTACTTTGGTAGTGTAACACACATGATACCTTCGGGCACAAAGAAGCAAGGAAAGGGCAGTGTGTCAGCCTTAGAAGTTAATTTCCTTGCTTTTGTTGGTTTATATTACCATCTAATATTATGTAAACAATCCATTTCTAGGTAATTTATTTTTTCCTCTGCTATGACAAGCTGAGTTCATTTGTACGCTAAATATCTTTCCATATATAAAAATCCAGTTTAACAGCAACAAAAGCTGCTAAAGGAATGTTGTTTAAAAATAAAATTTACAAAAAATATAAGGTACACAAAAATTGCTTAATTGGAAGGAACACTACTACTTATGTTACAGGCTCTCAAAAGGTGAAAGTAATTAACACAACAGAATTTATTAAAAACAAATGGTTTACCTTAAAACCATCAGGACTTACTAGTAATTCTTTCTTGATCTGTCTAAAAGTAATCAACTGAAAATTTACAGATCTACATAAAAAATCAACCAGATAACTAAAACATGTTACATTTTAAAGACTATTGGAATAAGTGTATTTTTAAAGAGGCACCTCAGAGTTAAAAGCTGACCATCGTATAATGGAGCAAAAAAGCAATAGACAAATATACGTTTTCAAATCACTATGATCATAAATTAATTTCATTATCCTCTTGTTACGGCAAAAATGAATAGTCACTTTAATATTTAAGGCAAAAACTTTATGTAGTAAAATTCAATTAAAATTGTCACTTGTAGGAAGATGGACAGAAATGCTTAGAGATCCTAGATGTAAAATGTATAAAAATGATTCTGAACTTAAAATAGCAAGTATCAAAAGGAAGTGATGATTTAACTATATAAGCATAAGCCACGAACAATACAGGAAATAGGATACTGGGTTATATTTGAAACACTCTCATGAAGTATAAAACTATACTGCATAATTTTTGAATTTACTAAGGAAACAGAAACAAAAAATAGTATATGTGCCACTCAGATACAGTAAGATTCAAAGTTAACATTTTCTAAAGAAAAGGCTACAAGTTATCAAAACTCCCAGAGACTGTTATTCATATGAAATTACATGGAATTTTTCAATACTGAGAAATCTACTCTAAGAATATATTTAATATGAATACAAAACAACAAAAAAATTGGCAATATTCTTTGTGTATTGAATTTTAAATATGCTAAGCAATAAAGTATAGGATACTTAAAAATGTGTCTGAGTCAGTAGGCAAGAGTGACTTTCCAAGATGCCTTTTTTGTTTCAGTTAAAATTAAAATCCACGCTGTCTAATCCTTGGAGTCAATTTGTAATTAAGGGGATTTGATGAGAGACCAGGCACTGAATTAATGATAAAATTTAATATCTGTTTTAATGCATCAACATAACACAAAAACTAACCAACACTGAACAACACAATAAAGTCATTTGTTAAAGAGAACAGACTACTGCTATGGCATTTTGTGAATGTTAGTCTTTTTGAAAATAAATGTACATGTAAGACATCAACATTTATCCCAAAAATCAACATTTATGTCAAAAACACTAATAGAACAAAGCTTTTTGATAAGAAAAACTACACTGGTAAGTGCAGTTACTTGTACTGACAGTTTTATGTAATCTTTAATGAAGGTCTCCACTACTTTCCATATGTTTAAAAGAAGAAATATTTTATTTAGTAGCTAGAATAAGTTAATTGTAGTTGGCAATGTAAAATTGTTTTTAAATGTAGTTTTAGCTTAGAAAGAACATAGAATTAAAAATCCATCAAATCAAATTTCATTGTTTTAAGCAATCATTTGGATTTTGAACTACACTTTTTACAATGCATAAGACAATTTAATACATCACTTTTTCCAAATCACTTTAGTGTGTAACTTCATTTGAATGGGGCTATTGGAAATAGCTAAGCTGAAAGAGTAAATTTCATTTGACCAGCATTCTCTACATAGTCTCATCCAATCTACTCACCCCTCCCCCAAAGATACCACTAAATCACTCAAAAAAGACATAAAATGAAAAACGGCATCGAATAATGACAACGGCTTAATACAGCAATCAAGTCAAAAATTAAGCAGAACTAAAATTGGAAGGCACAGTTGTTATCTTTCTAAAAACAAAAATTTTATAGCCCTAAAAGAAAGAGGGGAAGTATTTTTTTTTCCCCTACTTTACTTTTCAAACATAAAGTCTGCAGAGGGCAAGTTTTCAAATTCAGAGTAAGGTATTCCAATTCAGTAGGCTTTGGGTCAGGCCCACATGTATTATTTTGAAAATATTCTTTTGAAGACTCTAATACATTTGTCTCTATAAAGATCTACTGACCTATATTCATCACCTAATAACCAATGAACTGGATCTATACTAGGTATCATTTTAAAGCTACCTAGGGCATTGCTCTCAACAGTATATCATGGACATCTTCTCCTCTACATCTTCCTGGACACTCTAATATTAAAAGTCTACCAGTCAAGAAAAAGAGGGAGGAAACTGTAAGGTGAAAGCAGATGTAGGAAAGAAGTGAGTAATGAACGACCTGTTGATGGGGACAGAAATAAGAAAGGCATGGGGGAAGAAATCCTGAAATGCTAACAGTTTCTCACATGATCTATTTCTTTTCAGGTCAGTGCTCATTTTCATAGTAAAGCTATTTTATTTTACCACCATCAAATTTAACTCTAGTTTGATCACAGATAAGAGAGTGAGCCCAAACTGAATACAGGATGAATAGGTATTAGGTAGAGGCGAAATTGAATACAGGATGAATAGGTTATTAGGTAAGCATGGGAAGAAGGGCAACAGGCTTTGGCAACGTAGAGCATCTCACTCAGAGGAAACAGCAGGTCCAAAGACCAGGTGTTACAAACACTACAGAAGGGTTTCGGGATCTAGCCAAAGTCAGTTTACATAATGATAAATCTATTCGTTGTCTCATGTTGAAAATTTATGCCTCCTTTCAAGTATGCACTAAAACACTTTTGACATTAAATATACAGTTTCAATAGTTAAATTTGCAATGTAATTTTACATATCTATTATTGTCAAAATAAATATCAAATTAAAATACTATGAAATTAGAAAAACATCATTAGCGACCAATGATAAAAGTAATTAAATGCAAGAATCACCAATGTACTACATTATGCTTGCAACTGATAATCTCCATGCAAGTTTCCCACATTAGTCTGTATCACTTTCATTGCAGTGATCATAGCTCAGTTGTTTCATCTGCACCTCATCGGTTTTTATTGTGTCTTGATAGACTTGAAGAAGCTTTATGAGCTTTAAAGATTAGGCTGTAACTGGTACTACAATCCATGAAGACACCCTTCAATGTATTTCTTCATTTTAGAGAGCCCATAGTGAATGTTGTCACAGTATTTTTGCATTTGGTACACAAAGTAAAACTGGTGTAGCTGAGAGTATTGCTTGTGAAGAAATACACCATTCAGAAAAAAAAAAAAAACATGTATTATGTGGAAAACAGCCTACTAAATCAAACAGGTGATCTTAATCAACTTTGCAGCAGCATTTGACACAGTAAACCACCCCCTTCATGAAATTTTATTTAATCCCAAATTCTCTGGTAACACAATCTCCGCATCACCTTCCTGTCTTTCTATTTATTTTAAGGCTCCTTTGTAAACTACTTCTTTGTGCAACATTTAACCACTGGAATGAACTATTTTTCATCTTTTTCTCTCCTGAATCTTCTGAGCATTTCTCATACACTTCAGGTCTGACTATAATCTGTACAAGATCTGGTGCCGTTGTTGTCTTCTTCCAACTATTTTCTGTCATTGTGCTTCCCACTGTACAGTTACTTTATACACTAAATGAAAGACAAAAATACAAGACTACTTATCAATGTCTTGCTTGCAATATTGAGAAGCCAGAAAAAAATCACAATGCTCTGCAATAGAGGACTGAGAATATTAAACGTTACCTATTAAGGCATTGAGAACTACAGATCCTAACAAAAGGATCATGTAGGTCTGCACTTGTAGATATGGAGAAATCATGTCATCTAAGTTACTGCAGTTTTGTTTAAAATATATTCATAATAATATTCAAAAAAATCCTGGGAATGCTGACTTCAATTGGTACATGTGCTCAGTTTTGAAGCAATTACTATGACAAAAGGTTTATGGTTTTATTACTGATCAAGACTGAGACTTCAAATTACATCTGAAGATGGAAGAAGGTTAGTATTCTGATAGGAGAGTCAGGATAATAAAAATCAAATGCAAGATAAATTAATTCTGTGTAGCAAAATTATTGCTGAGCAGCACCATTATACTAGGTAAATGTACAAAGAGAGAAAAGAAGTAGGGAGGATATGAAGAAAGGAAGAAAATAAGGGAAGGAGAAGATGAAGGTGTATATATATATTACAAGAACATAAAGTTCAGAAGTCTAAAGGAGAGTATCAATTCAATGACGGAATGCATATGTATAACCTTATAAGCAGTAATAGTTACAAACTGTATAACCTTCAGGCTTCCATTTGTTCTTGTGCTTCCCAAGTTCCATGGGAGCAATGCAGAGAGACTCAGGCTAACAATAAACACATAGTAGGATCACAACGGAAAAATTCCAAGTTTAAGGAATCCAAATCTTTTGAAATACGCTGTGCGACTTTTGCTTGAGGTGGAGACATTATTTTTTATCACAATGGACAGTAAATAAATACCCCCTCTGCTCTGAAGGGAGATAATACCTTTATTTTTCAAGATTATCTGCTGGACAGATTACTTTAAAACATAGCTTGAAACAAAGGCCCTTAGAACCTCTACAAGTTGTGGAAAACACACACACACACACACACACACACACATACAAACTTGTCACAGCTGTCTTCACTATGATCAATTTAGAGGTCTACAACCAGAATTATGTTTTTTTAAAAAAAATCAAGTAAAATACTAAGAAAAGTGTCCATATATATATATATATATATATAATGTATATGTTATGAGAGTATATATCCATTTCTTACATTTTGTCTTGATTTTATATTTATGTGTGTTTGTGTATTAACTGGGTCACAATATAAAATATGATTCATGCAGCTGTGCTTGAAATATACTTCACTATATGGTCAGCTATGATTATAATAATTTATTTATTTATTATTATTTTTTTTTTTGCGGCACCGGGGATTGAACTCACAACCTCGCGCCTGCCAGGGCAGGCACTTAAGGCACTGAGCCAAACTCCCGGCCCTGGTTTTTGGAGGCAGGGTCGCACTATGTAGCTCAGGCCGGCCTTGTGCTCGCGTTGTAGCCCAAGCCGGCCTGGAACTCACAATGCTCCGACTACCTCAGCCTCCTGAGTGCTGGGATTAAAGGCATGCACCACCACGCCTGGCTTCTTGATTATAATAATTTAAATACTTAACACCAATGAAGCAAAAATTTGAGTGAGTCAAGTTCTCACCTTTTTAGTAAATAATAACTAAAAATGAAAATCCAAGAAATGGCATGAACTTTTCAATTAGACACACAGAAAGAGACAAGTTAAAAGTGATCTTATCTGTGGAGCTGAAATCAGAAAAAGTAGATAAGAAAGCAGATTGCTTTCTTATTATAAGATGTATAGAATCATTTGACTTTTACAATATTTGCTTTATTAAAAATGAAAATTTGAAAACATGTTTATTTGCTGACTATGGCTATTTATACACAAAATATTTTTCACAATAGTGTTTATAGGAGTGCAAAACACAAACAACCTAAATATTCAACCTTAAGGGGAAATTAAAATTATGGTGCATCTAATTATATTGTAAATGACATTGTATTTAAAGGAATATTCAAAAAGTAAGTTTACTACAGAATGCTTATGACATGTCAATCAAGGCAAGGAGGATACCAAATTGCATACATGGCATTAATTCATGTAAGGATACAGTATTTATTCAATAAACATTACATGTCAGGTACCTTTGCAAGATGTGCAGCCAGGGCTAGTTTTCAGCTGATGTGCTTAGGTATAGCCACTGATATTGTTGACAGCTGGCAGCTGTTCTTCATTGATTAGTGTCTTTGACTTTCTGTCAAATAATTTTAATAGGTGGAGAAGTGTATAAAGTAAAAAACAAAAAACAAAAAACAAAACTCTGGTCTCATGGAGCACTAATTTTCATTAGGAAAACAATAAAAATAAAATATATATCATAAGATGATAAGTACTTCAAAAAAGCAGGAAGGGACAGAGAAAATGATGATGGATATAGGTTAAGATAGTGACAGATGGGTTAGGCAGCTGGCATTTGAAGAGATGTGAAAAAGT
>RJWM01000511.1:0-211757 GCA_004363535.1 Dasyprocta punctata | reverse complement strand
TACTCATATGATTAGATCAATCTAGCATGTCTATATCTGTTAATGTAAGAAACCATTTTAAAGATAACGATGTGCAATATTGCAACCATTGTCAAGCTTCTATCTACCGGTTGTGTAAACCTGCAATGTTGTGTATTTACTCTAGTCGTTTGCTTGTCTCTTTTGCTTGTTGTTTTTACTATATATGTCGACTTTTTTTGTTGTGGTTGTTGTTGTTTTTGTTTGTTTTGTTTTTCTTCGCTAAAAAAAAAAAAAAAAACCAGGCCTGCTTCTCCAGAAAGGCTAGACCCCTCTGGGGTTTTCCTTGTAGCCTAAACTTGCCTCTCAGTGCTCATCTCTCAATGCCATAGCCCTCTTGGTAACATTGACGCTCATCCCATGCCTCCATGACCCCAGCTGGATTCATTTCCCTCTCATGTCATTTCTTCTCAATGTGGTTCCTAGGAGGCAGGAATTCTTCTGTCTCAACCCCTTTTTAGGAAACTTGTACCAGGGTGCAGTCTGTTGATAGAATTGAGGATTCTGGAGGGAATAAGTTGTAGTGTTGTTTTGATCATTTAATTTGCATATAGGAGAATTTACCTTTCATTAAGCGTTGACTCTTGCGCCCATGTCACCAGCACCCTTGGCAGCCCTGCAAGTCACCTGAATTTGACGGAATCTTAAAAGAAAGGGAGGGAAAACAACACTTACTAGTTTTGGAGCTTGCGGTACTTTGTATACTGTTCAGTTTGTACCAGATCTTCACTTTAAAAATTAGTAACCAGACCCCAAGAGAATAAATGCTTGACTAATGCCACAGCTGCAAAGTCTGGAGGTCCCTATCCTGAAACCTCCATTCAGCAGTTTCATGTAAACACCGTTGAGTTTAATTTTCTCTGTAGTTTGTTGGAAAATGAAATACTGTACCTTATTAATATTTTCAAAAGTTCTTAGGAAATTTGAAGTATCGTGAAATGTTGAATAGAGAAAAGAGAAACCAGGAAGTGAGCACTTTTAATCCTAGCTTACGGGAAATTCTAATGAATAGGAAATCTAATTCAGGCAGCCCTGGGAAATATCACACGATAGGAGATGAAAGTACACTAAATTGAGATCTAATTCTATAATCTAAATATGTAAATATATATTGCAGGTTGACCTTTTCTGCTGGGCAGAGTATCACGGTAAAAAGTGCCTTTTGTATGATAGAGAGTAGCTTGCCCTGGTGACAGTTGAGAAAGGAAGGGGCTTAGGCAAGAGGGGCATTCCCTTTGATTCCTTGTCTTTATGTCCTTTGGTTTTATAATAAGAATCCATGTGTGTATTAGGTGTATAATAAACAAGTCAAAACGATAGGAAGGAAGGAACCCTGTAGGAAGGTTTTGGTGGAAAAGCCATAGTGATGTGTGTACAGAGGGAGAGGTTTGCTGGCCCAGAGGGTAGGTCTTGCACTGCTTTGGCTGGTTCTGCCATTGTGACATCACAAATGACTGCCTCAGTTGTCACCCTTAACCAGTGGGTATGGACACAGTCTCACTAGCACAGAATAATGTCCATTGCTATAAATTGTCTGCTGATCACTCACCCCCAAATGCTGCTTGAAATTCACATTTCTTCAATCAACAATGATGCTGGCCATCTTCCAGTATGTTTCTTAGCCAACAGAATCCCTTGTGTAAAGTATTTTTTAATAGCCTTTGCCTGTTTTTCCTGGTGAGTTGCTTGCCTTGTCTTACTGGTTCTTACCTATTTTTTGAGAATGTATTATTCTTTTTCTGTTACATATTGCAGATATCTTCCCCAAATCGACCATTTGTCTTATAAATATAAACATATCTTTTTAAGCTTTCTGATAGTAATTGTAGAGTTTTTCATTTGGTTTCTGAACCTAACAGTAGTTTTGTATATATGGTGTGAGGCATAGGGATTTCCCCCTACACCCCCATAGATAACTAGCTAATTTCTCCCAGTGCAGTATTCTTTTAAATACTCTAAAAGAGAATTAAAAAAAAATGTCTCAGAGATATCAGAATGTGAACCCAAAATATGCCTAAATAACCTTTTATTTAAAAACCTAGACAGGGAGCAGAAGTTTGAAGTGAATTTCTCCTAAAAGCTAAACCTTGTAGCCGAGATAGCCCAAGGGCTTTCCAGAGAGCTCTAATTGGATGTTTCTACCATCAGCCCTTCCTCTTTCCCTTTTTTGAGCAGCCATTAAAGTTCCAATGACTAGTGTGAACGCGGCAGCATTTTGGCATTTAGGATGGTAGCATAATTGCACATATTGAAAAACTCTAAATTTACATCCGTTGATCCACTGTGTCTCATTATTCTGGAGGTGTTAAAAATTGTACACGTGTCTCTGTACAATTGTCCTGCTCTATCACAATGCAGTGGGAATAAAAGTAACTAACCAACAGAGAATTATTTAAATCTGCCTTCATTCCATCTAGTTGATAGTGAAACCAGAATTTGAATATCTTTTCCTTTTCTGCTTTTTAAATTTTCTTTTATCTTTCCGCTCTCAAAGAAACCAGTCCACAAGGAAGCAGCCCCTTCTCACTCCTTTCCTAAACCTCACTGTCTTCCCACCTCCTGTCTCCATGCCTGCCACTATTCCTTTTGCTCTACTCAGTCTGTGAAAATGGTCTGGTTTGAGTGGAAACTATCTGTTGAAGAAATGTCCTTTTTAAAAAAATAGACAAGAAATGCCTCTCCTGAGAACTAAGGATCTCAGGCTAAAATCTTGTCTTCCCAGCATGATTGTGTGCAGGGGCTGGTGAGTGGGTGTGTGAAAGGCACAGGGGCAGTGACCAGTGAGCTCTTACTTGGCTGTTCCCTCCTCAGATCACAGTTGGTTCTCTGAGTGCCAGGCTCTCTGAGTGTACACCACTGAGCCTCGGCCTGTCCCCACACAGCCTCTCCTGTTGACACCCACAAGTCCTAAGGTCCTGTTCTTCAGTGCCTTTAGACTGTCCCCAGGGGACCACAGCTACTCTGACTTTAAAAACTCTCCAGAGAAAGATGGCATCTGTAAGCAAGGTTAACCTAGTGTATGCAACGTCTGTACTTCAAAAGGTGCCTCAAACTTGACACAACTTCAAAAGAGAAGCACTGATTTCCCCACCACCAGCCAGGGCTTCTATCACCCCAGGAACTGATGTCACCACCCACGGGTCACTGAGGCTAACCGTGCCCCCCAGCCCAACACACATGTGCATGCACCACCAGCAAGCTGACCTACTCCTAGACACACCCCTGTCCTATCCACACACTACTCCACTGCTGCCACAGAGTCTAGCCTAAGTGATTGACTCCACCACACTAGCATGCTCAGCATCTCTTCTCACTCAGTGACTTCAGGTTTTTCTTTTCTTTTTCATGATGCTGGAGATTGAACCTAGGACCTATGTACTGAGCTACATTCCTGACACCCACTCCCCCTTAAAGATAGGGTCTCATTAGTAATTCAGGTTGACCTTGAACTCACTATGTAGTCCAAACTGACTTTGAACTCACAGTGATCCTCCTGTATCAACCTCCCCAGTGCTGGGATTACAGGTATATGCTACCATGCCCAGACCCTTTTTATGTTTTGAGACAGGTTCTTACTAAGCCTCAGAGTTGCCCAGGTTAGGCTCAAACTTGTGATCTTCCTGCCTCAACCTTGTAGGGTGTTCAGGTGTTGGGGTTTTTTTGTTGTTGTTAGTTTTTTAACTAATGTAGTTCTAATCCTGCAGCCTCCCAGTGCATGACCTTCTGAGTTTTCCAGGGCCCATACCATCCTCACTCACTGAATGATAGCTGCCCCTGCTCCACCACCATTCCTTGAACTTACCCGGCTAGCCCTATCCTCACTCTGTGCCCTGTGATTCCTTCTGCCTGCATCCCCGTCTGCTTCTATTTTACATTGTCTGTCTTATAGTTTCTCTTTGTCTGTCTGTCTATCCATCTTATGGGGATGTCAGTCCAGTGAGGCTAGGGATCCTTTTTAGTCATTTCATAGCATCCCTCTGGCCCCCATTGTGGCACTCAGTAGGTAACTGCTAACTGGCTGGTTACTGTATGGGCAGTGTACTGAACAGTGTCACAGTTAACAAAGGGCTGCCTGATTTTGCCACCTGCTCCCCATCCTGCCTAAGAAGGGACATGGGTGAGGCACAAGACTCCTGGACTTTAGGTGCAAACTTTGAAGGAACATTTTTACTATTCAGAGTGTTCCAGGAGGTGACCGGGTGGAGACTAACGTGATCCTGGGGCTAGGAAATGGATTTGGGCTAGAAGAGAAGCTCCTTAGGGTCTAAGAGGCACCTAGACAGAAGAGAGGCCTTCTGGGGACCATGGGAGGCCCCTGGACCTCTTACCTGGAACGGGTCACCACACACAAACAGGTGGGAGAGCCATGTTTGAATTTGGTATGGCTTAAAAGTTTGACTTTTTGGCAAAACTGCAAGTTAATGAAATAATATGAAAGACTGATGTTATTAGATGTTGAATGGCAGCTACAGTTAGATAAACCATATAATTAATTATCAGTGTAATACTATAAATCACACACTGTATTGAAGGAATCCCTTCTAGGGTCTTCCTCATAGATATAACAGTACCACAAAAAATAAGCCAAAGCAAGGGACAGTGGGATTGACTGCCTGTGGCCCTTGATCAGTCTGTGAGTTTGGGAATGAGAACCCCCTTCGTGGTGCTCAGGTTTTGGTTTTTTCACCTCTCTCTTTGCAAGTATTTTGTGTGGACTAGATGCAGGCCCAGTGCAGGGCCTAGGGCGATCCAGGGAATTGTAAGGCAGAAGGGTTCTCATGCACCCCTAAGCTAAGGGCATGGCTGAAGTGTGGCAGGAATGTTGGCTCTCTAGAGCAAGATTTTACAGGTCTTTATGTTAACAAATTGGACCAGGTCCCTGTCTGGCATTTGAGTCGAAAATGACAGTCCAGTCAGCCCTCCATATCCATGGATTCTGCATCCACTGAGCCAACTCCTAGATCAAAAGTATTAAAAAATTTTGCATCTTTACAGAACATATGTGAACATTTTTTTCCATATTACTTCCTACACTCTATAGTCCAACAACTCTGTACATAGCACTTACCTTGTGTTAGGTATTGTAAGTCATCTAGAGTTGATTTAAAATCTACTGAAGGATATCCTTGGAGTCTATGCAAATACTACAGCATTTTATTTAAGGGACTTTAGCATCTGCAGCTTGGTGTCAGCATGGTGGGTGTGTCTTGAAACCAAGAGACAACTGCAGAAAGTAAGTGGCAGGTTCATTCTCAAGCTGTGCCTAGAAACACATTTGTCCCTAATTCAGATCCACTGAGGAGTTGCTGCAGGGGTAAGAGCCTCGGTCAGCTCCTGATGCTTATATTCTCCACTCTAATCAGTCCCTCCATGCCCCTGTGTCAGCCTGCAGAAAGGATCCCCTCTGGTCCCAGAAAGCAGGCACTAGCCCCATGGGTCTACTTGGACTCATCAGTCCCCAGTGTCCTTGGAACTTTCTCCAAAGACAGCACATTTACCATTTCACCCCACACTGTCTTGAGTTCAGGCTTTGCATTCAACATCCCAGAGGTTTGGTTTTCTTTAGTAACTGAGTTACAAAACTATATCACTTGGGCATTTCAGGATTAAATGCGTTTTTAGCCAGGTGTGGCCTAGGGAGCTGCGTAAGTACACCCCTTTTGACATGGTAGCTGAACAAGGGTAGACACCCCTCTTGTCTTCATGAATCCAAACTCAGTAATACATTCTTGTCTCCTGCCCCAAATATACCATCCTTCTTACCTTGCTGGGTTTTTCCCACCGCACTTCCCGTCTCCTGACATCACTTTCCATCCCCTAACAGTACTTCCTATCTGTAGATTCCTTTGTTACCTGTTTTTTCCCTTTGGGAAGAAGATACTCTAAATACAAAAATTTCTTTCTTTTTTCTTTTTCTTTCTGAGTGAAGTAGTGACTGGCACATAGCAGGAACTGAAAAGTTTATGTAATAGATGATGAAGATGAGTTCCAAGCATGAAACGTGGCCTGGGCCACATGAAATAGCCTACTAGTGGCCAGACATTGGTGATGAGCCATTTCCGGGGGTGAGGGTGGGGCAGTTGTTCTGCTTTACAGATACATGTTTATTAGAATTATGGTTGAAGAATTTAAATGGTGAATGCAAATACCAGAGATTCTGAAGTTTCTAACAAAACCAGGGAGGTTTGTTTTATTTCATTGCAGAAGCAGAAAAAAAAGTTAGCTGTTTTTTCTTTTTTTTTTCTTTTTCCTGTATTCACCAAGATGTCCTGAAATAAGAAAGAAGCCAAAGAAAAGCAAACCTGTGAGGTTGTTCAAGTATATCTTAGCAGGTATTTTTTTTTTCCTCTTGATTGCTAGAGTTCCTCTCTATCTGCATTTCTGGCTAAAAAATAAAGGCGTGACTCTAGCCTATAATACACCAATAATAAAAAGCCTTTAATCTTTCATGTGCTCTCTCACTCCCCATAGTTGTGAAAACTAACACTTTTCCAGTGAGTAGGAAATGCTGGGTGTACTCTGGCTGCCTCCTTTTGCGTCACTGAAGCATCATGGCCTAGTGGAGGACCCTGGGAGCAGAGATCAGCAGCCCTACCATAGCCTCAGTGTCTTGAGCTTCCTCATCCACCCAGCAGGAAGTCATGACCCCCTCCCTGGGTGGTAACAGGGTATCCACAGGGGTGCGAGCCATGTGCTTTGTGGAAAGCAGCATGCTGCACCCAGATAAAGCGCTTGCCAACCAGTGTGTTTGTTCACTGGACCAGCAGTTACTGACAGCCCCTGTTAACAGGGGAGAACATCACAGGGCCACTAACAATGACAATCATGAATACTCTTCAGAAGCCTGGAGATGTTTGAATTATTGATGTGAGGTCAAGGGCTGTGTGACCAAAACACTCTGTGAAGGACATTGGATGATAGGAGGTGTTTTAGATAGAAAAATCTTTCTTAAATGTTGTTATATTTGTCTTCCTTTAAGCTATTATTCTTTGGGTGACAACCTCTGTCCTAGAAATTAAACCTTGGAAAAAAAAGGGATAAAAAGCAAATGTTTAGGTGCCTTCCCAGCACTGGAACAAATATCTGAAATAATCAACTTCGAGAGAGAAGAGGTTTATTTTGGCTCACTATCTCATTTCCAGACCATAGTCAGTGGCTCCAGGCCAATGGCAGGGCAGCGCATCATGGTAGGAGCTTTGGTGGAGAAAACTGTTTACGTCCTAGCCAGAAAGAGAATAAGAAAAGGAAGAGACCTCAATCCCTCTTATCTGCTTTAAGGTCCCCTCAACACACACATACTTTATCTACCTCATAAAGGTCCCATCACTTCTCAGTAATGCCAAGCTGGTACCAAACCCATAACACATGGATCTTTGGGGGCATTCAAGCCATAGTAGCAAGTATTTACATAGGCCAAGTGCAGTGTCCTCCCCCTGGAGCCTTTTTGATGCTCCCATCCACCTGTCACCCCTGCTGGGATGGGAGGGTGAGAAGCTATGCCTTTTCCTCTCTGCTCTCTACCCTGTGAAGCCTTAGACCTGCTGCAGCTGCTTGCAATGAACAATTGTTTATGTAACAATCACAGTCATTAGTTTAAGGTATTGGATATGGCCTCTGCATCTTGTTTTTATTCGAGTCCTTGTTGACTAACATATAGGTATACCTCAAATGAAGTGGCAAGTAGGGGATTTACCTTTCCAGTCCTCTTCCTAATCTATGAAATCTACCCACCCTGCAGAATAGTTATGAAACTAGGCATATAAAAACCCCTGCATAGCACCTATAACTCCTGCACCCTGGGAGGCTGAGGAGGAAGACCACAAGTTTAAGCCCAGTCTGGGTAACTTGGCAACTTAGATCCTGTCTCAAACAAAAATAAAAACAGGCTCAGGGATGTAACTCAGTACAAAAGTCCTAGGTTCAGTCTCCATTGAAAAAAGGGGGGAAAATCGCCGCCTGTGTCCTGGTATACAGAGGGCACTAAATGCACTCTTTTGTGGGTTTGTTTTCTCATACTTAGGTTTTTCGGGGTGGGGGGGATCTATTACTGAAAACAAGAGCCTGCCCTACACTTCGTCAGGCTGTTTTGAAGGTCGCATTTCCCCCTGGAGCTGTATTTCCTAAATGGCATCCCTTTGGCACAGGCTCAAGCAAGCTGCGGCAAGGTGGCTTCAGCTTGGGAAAGCTAGATGTCAGTGAAAAATGCTGGAGGTGGTTGGCATCCACAGAACCTGCTCATAAAACCAGCATGTTCTCTGTCCAAAATGATTGCTATTAAAAATAAAGCAAACATGCAAGATGAAACCTATTTGAATATGAGGACGCCACAAACAGTCTCCTAAGGTATTAAGATCGCATTAATCTTAATTTTATTATGTATTAAAGTTTCTAACTTTTCAAATAATGCCATTTTCATTTTTTTAGAGCTTCTGAGAATTATAGAGCTATTTGGTGTGGCTGTCAGGCAAGGACTCCTGCCATTTATTGGAGCCCTGGTTTTATTTAATAGCCAGATGAATGGAACAGTTAATAAAAGAAATATTGCTTTATTCCCTGACATTTATGTCCTTGGTTTCCAATAAAGAATTGAAATTATGAATAGTTGATGGTTTAAATTGATGTTTTATGTTGAACGCTAGCTATAATTTGCCCTCTGAGGATTGTAATACCAAGAAACAGATGGTTTTTCACAGTAACAAATTGCTATGTGTATACAGTCTATAGTCTTGGCTTTCAGTTATGTTCACCTTCAGTTCTGAGCTGACCCACTGCTGCCAGACCAGAGGAAGATGCAGTCCCTATGGGAAGGGGCTTCCTGCTGCGGTGGGGGGGGGGGGGGGGGGGGGGAATCTCGGATCCAGTTGTGGTGAGGTTGAAAGTGGAGAGGTGTGGCCATGTGGCCAGGCTGAGCCTCTCAAGCAGCCAATACCTGCATGGAGCTACAGTGTCAGGAACTGGGGCCAAGGGAGTGTTCTGTTCAAGGTCGCAGTGGCATCTATGGGGCCGGCATGACGCTCTGCATACCTCATGTCCTCCCAGAACAGTAAGGGATACAGTGGAGACATGTTACTATGTTTTGCAGGTGCACTGCAGCAGAAAGCTTAAGAGTTTGGGTTTGGGACAAGCCAGGTGGCAAGGTTCCCTGAATTTCTCCATCTGGGTTTCCTCATCTGAAAGACATGAAAGGGGGCGGGCAGAGGCTACCTCTTTGTTAAGAGGATTGAGTGAGATAGTCCCCATTAAACAACATGCAGCATGTTGCTGGGTCCAGGCTTCATCCAGTATGCCATGTGGGGGTGCTCAGAAAGTGCAAAGCAGATGGATAAGCCTCGATTACTAACATTACAAAGACTTCCTTGTTGTTCCCAGGGAGTTCCCCTGGGGGCTCTCTAAGCAGCAATGCATTGAGGTTGCAGAAATCTTTCTAGAACCTTTTAAAGAAACAGGACTTCTCTGGCTCCTATAATGGAGACCACTCCAAGGTGTGTCTGTTGGGTTGGCCCCCGCTTCTGCCTGTAGGGATGGGCTGAGCCAGGAGTTGATACACTGGTGAAATTGCATGCCCGCACAAAGGATCCCTGGTAGAAGACTCAGGGATGACACATTGAGGCAGGACATAGTGGGCCTAGTTCAAAGGTGCACTTTTCACAAATGACAATGGAGACAGAGTTGATGATGATGCACAGGTGTTAGGTCTTAGTATTTTTGTGACATTTCATCAGTGGAGATGGGCAGTTCTTTCTTCTGTAAGATGAGTGTTGAATCTAGTGTTTATCTTAATTCTTTTAATTGTAATCCAAAAGTTTGTTAGCAAGACATTTATTTCAGAGTATAAAGTTCTTTTATACCAGGAAAGAAAGTGTTATAACAGTGAACCCCCTGAGCCAGATGTGGTATATGTCTGGAATCCCAGCACTCTGGTAGGCTAAGGCAGGAGGCTCCCAAGTTTGAGCTCAGCCTTGGCAACTTACTGACTTACTGAGACTCAGAATGACAAAGGCCTGGGTGTGTAGCTTATTGCACAGACTAGGTTCAATCCCTAGTACCTGAGACAGAGACAGACAGAGACAAAGAGAGAGAAAATGACAATATGAAGTGTGTTCTTAGTAAGCTGAATAAAAAGTCTCTGCATCTCCTGACTCATCTGGAAGAGAGCTGGCAGCCTTCCCCAATACCTGGCACATGCTATTCTGAATCCTTTCCTTAGTCTGCTGAAGAGAAGTATGGATGAGGCCCTTGCCCAGGCCCATCCTAACTGCCACAGTTCTGCCCTTGCTGGCATCATGTGTCTCTATAAGGGATCCTGGGATGAGCTCTGAGCCTGACATTCATGGGCTCCTTGTCCCTGGAGCCTGCCTTCAGTCTGGCTTCCAGCACTAGCACAGATCCCACTGCTAAGTGGTTGTTGATTAGTACTCAGAGGAAGCCAGCTAACTCTGGAGCCTTTCCCATCAGTAGGGAGGCCACTGAATTAGAATACTCCTTCTCCAACACTGGCACATCTGTCAGGGGTCAGCGTCTGAGCCTTCAGTGTCTGCCTGTGGCCTTGAGGACAAGCCTGTTCTTTCCTGGGAATCATGGTGACCTGACCTCCATAAAACTCTTAAGTCTCTGGGCTTCCCCTGCACCCCATCTTGTATCCACCCGCCCTGCCTACAGTGTGCTTTCTTCATTCTTGAGTACCGGGGAGCCCTGGCTTCCTCCCAGTTGCGGGATACCCTTTCTCGAAATGCTGCAGCCATGGGTGAGGTCCATATGAGGTGTCCATTGCACACACACCTTCTTTAGTTTTTCAGTACTGGGGATAGAACCCAGGGGCTCACACATGCTAGGCAGATGCTCTGCCACCGAACCTCATTCCTGGCCCACACCTCATTCCAGCTCAGTCCTCTGTTCCATTGTAGGTGCCAGCCAGGGTGCAATGGGTGTGTACACAAGTGTTTGTGGAGGCTGTGCTGCTGGTAGGCCGAGAGGGGCCTCCTCATCCTGCTCCTGAAGTACTGGAGTGGCTGGAGAGGTCCACATTGGTGCTGCTTAGTAGGACTCAGATACTTCATGAGCATGAAAGATATGGAGACTCCAGGAACAGTACTTGTTTTGAAATCTATTACAGATTAGTCATGTTTTAAAGTTTATTTTTTTTAATTAAGAAATTTGCTAAATTGACTATTGGGCTTTTATCTTGGTTACCCCATATGACAGTGGAGACCTTTAAAAACCCACTGGCTCCATGACCATATGGAGCATTGTCTTCTATAGAAGTAAGGGCAGGGATAGTCTCTGCTGTGGTGTCTTGCCACTGTAGACACATCAGCGACCTCAGGCAGTTGGAGGGCTGTATCAGAGACAGTGGACTACTGGTCTGACCGAAAACAGCAAATTACTGGAATTTCTCTGACTCCATATTACTCTTTACACAGATTATAAACAAGTATGTGCTACAGTTTGCCCTTGGAATAAGCCTTAATGAACTATTGACAAGAAAAGCCAAGGTGAAAAAAGGTCACAGTGTTGGACCCTTGCTGGAGGAAGCTATCCTCAGTATGGCAGCCCTGGTACCTGATAATGTCCCCAGATAAATGTCCGCAGCTCCTGTCAGCCCACTTAGGGGCCGGAGCAGTAGGTGAGAAACCCAGGCTGAACCCAAAGTGCTCAGCCTGCTGTGAAAGTACCAAGCTTATGTATGCTGCCCACACCTTGGTGGCTATGAATTTTGCTCAAGGTTCCTTCAGTGGTCTCTTACCACCTCATCCCGTGTACCTCCAGCCTCTTCTCCAGCCCTCAGGTTCCTGTTTAGCTCTTTTCCTTTGTTCCCAGTCCTACAACCCTAGCTGGCTCCCCATCTTTTGGCCTCTCCTGCTGCTTCCTAGTGACCTGTTGGTTGTCAGGACATAGCCTGGCTCATCCTCTCTGTTGTCAGTGTCCTTAGGAATCTTCCCAGCTTCCAGGACTTTTGGTATGAAGCCTCCACACCTGGACTTGGACTCCCAGGATCCTTGTGACAGGGCCCCACACCCTAGTACCAGGTAGGTGTTGTGGGCACCTGTGGTCAGGACATGCAGTGCCCACTGGAAGCCAGACTTCCTCATGCTAGGCTTTGGCACTTGCTTATCCTCCTCCTCTTTCTGCCATCAGCTCCTTCTAGCTTTTGAGGCTCACCTTAGGCCCTTGTTTTGCTCTCCCTCCCCTGCTCCCTACCCTGTCCTGCCTCCCCACAGGGCACACAGAACCCAGTTTCTAACTACAGAACTAGCTGCAGGTGGTGTGCAATTCCATGCACTGTCCCCACTGGTATCTCTGTTGAACCTTGACTGCACTGATCAGTGATAACCACTAAACAATAGAAGCACAAATGGAGGGCTTCGTGCCCCTATTTTCTCATCTCACTTTCTAGCATCCGGGGATCATGAGGGCAAGAAAAGTCTCCCAGCTCCCAGTGAAGGGCTCAGCACTGTGGCACTGTGTTGTGTTAACTGTAACTAAAGGTCTTGGCATTTAAGGGTTCAGAGGCACTTTGGCTGTCGTGAAGCTCAGCCCTGTGGTTTGGCAGGAGCTGAGACAGGCAAGGTGCATACCCACATTCTTGCAGGAAGATAGGGCAAAATTGGAGGACAAACATGGGTGTGCTGACTCCCATTGGTGTACCCAATTCTTCTAGTGAGTCCACCTATTCAGGTTTGTGCCCTACACTCTCTGGTTCCCATGGCCCAGACCAGGTGTATGTGTTGGGGACCAGTAGAAAGGCACATGCTAACGTCACTGAATAGCCTGATAGAAGATGCTTGAAATACAGTATCCTTTCTGGGGCTGTAATGCTTATGTGGATGCTTCTTGCTCTGTGGAGTGACTTTAAACAAAGTGGTGGCCCCACTACATAGGAGACAAAATTTGACTAGGAGAAGAAGTGAGGCAGCATCTGCATTTCAGATTCCTGTGACCTTAGTCCTGTAGTACATCCAGGTATGAAGACAAAGGAACTTAAGTTCTACTGTGCATAGATTCCAGCTAACAGGTTCCTAGGCTCTTTTTCTTTCTCTTAATAGAGGTGTTTGACCGAAAAGTTTTGTATTAGAATCATACTTGCATGCAAATAAGAGTCAGTGGGGTATACAGAGAAGATGATTTTGAGCCCAGGCGAAGTAAGTACTGTTGCTGTTAAGCATGAGTATCAAGAACCACGATTTGACCAAGTATAGTGGCTCATTCCTTAATCCCACCACTCAGGAGACCAAGGCAGGAGGATCACTGTGAATTCAAGACCAGCCTAACCTACATAGTGAGACCTTGTCTCAAAAAAAAAAAAAAAAAGAAAAAAAAAAGACCAGGATTCCCTACAGTCCCTTCTACAGCCAAGCAGTTCCACTTGGTTGTATTGCTCCTGTGCAGCACCTGGCAGGGCCACAATGCCTTGGTGGTAAAGTGTCCAGGAACAATGTGGCCAGTGGATAGGGTGAAGACCTCAGGCAGGAGGGCTTTGAAATTCTTTTCCTCTCCAATATGTGTTTTTTATCTTCACTGAGTCAACACTGCGTAAACCTCCCCTGAGATGTGACCCAGTGCCTTGGATGCAGGTGGCTTTTCAGACCACCCAGGTGCAGCTGAGCTGCACACTCAGCTTCAGAAGGATGCGTTTCTGTTGTGTGCCCCATGGAACATAGGATCTCTAGTTCTCTAGTTTCACTTCATTAAAACACAGCACAAAAGATGAAGGTTGTCAAACCATGGACACCGTTTGAAATAAGATGTTGTGTGTTCCCTGCCACTGTCATGGGTAGGTGATTGAAATGTTCTGGAATTCCAGCTAGGATGTTGTGCCTCAGAGAAAGTAGGGTACAGAGAAGACCGCTATGTCTTTATAGAATTCAAGGGAAAAACTAGTGGTATTTTTGGACCAAATTTTGCTTGAATTCATAGGTATGGAGTCAATCTATTACATTTTTTTAATTTCAACTATTTCTGCTTCTTTTTAACATGCTAGTTATTATTCCAGACTCGGTTGCCTGGATCAAATGGTGAAGGTCACTTGTAGTTGTGGCCTATGTGGCTATAGCTTTAGAAGGTCAGGTGGAAAGAGACCTGAAGGCCTAGTGCTCTAGCCAGAGCTTCCCTGCTAGTTCCTTGAAGCTCGGAGGAAGTGGGGAGGCCAACTGCTCAAACCCACTCCACTTGCTTTCAGCCAGGGCCACCTTGATTCTATCAGTTCTGTAGTATTGCTCATCCATGTGAAGTTTGATTTGAAAGTGGTCTTCCACAACTAAAAATACTGAGAGAAGTTTGAAAATCACTACCTTAAGCCGAATGTGGTGGTGCATATCCGTGATCCCAGCACTCTTTAAGGGAGAGGCAGAAGGATCACAAACTAAAGCCCAGTCTGGACAACTTCGTGACTTAGCAGAAACCCTGTTTCAAAGTAAAAAGAGGCAGGGATGTAACTCAGTGTGAAAACCCTGGGTTATATCATTGGTACCAAAAGCAAACAAACAGAAAAACACCCAAAAAGCAAAGAGGAGGAAGAAAGGCACTACCTTAAACTTCAACCTTTTTTGATTTTTTGATCTGGGAAATAGATCCACACTCACTTTACCACATACCTGCCTAGAGCTGGTTGAGTTCTCAGAGGTCTCGGTGCTCATTGTCCAGCAAGGGGACTTCAGTTTATGCTTGCCCAGGAGGTGACATTGACTTAGTAGATCTCACTTTAGCTGAATATGGAGATGAACTCAGATGTGTGTGAACAAAGTGTGACTATCATGGTTGTTTCTGCAAGATGCTACACCAAACTGTTCCCAGGGGCTAAATTTGGAGTATGGGTCTTGAGTATCTGCAGAGTTTGTTATCTTCAGGGGCCCTGGAACCACCCCATCCGGTACTGAGAAACACCTGTACTTCTGTTTGTAATAGAGAATAACAAATATGTAGTACCTACAGTGTGTAGATCTGGGCCCCAAGTCCCTGACTCACTTTGCCAGTTTGGCCAGCTCTGGGGTGGGTGGCAGAGTGGCCTGGGGAAGAGAGTTTAACAGTTCTGGGCTTCAACTTGTACTTTATAAAAAGAAGGACTTGGTATTGAATCCCTACCTGTCTGACATTCTCTGATTTGTCTTCAGTGATAGGTCTCAAGAGGGCAGTTTCAACAAGATAGGATGATACAGGTGGCTTATGGGAGGGACAGAATTCTGAATTCTGTAGAGTGGCTCTGAGGACCCCAGGGAGCCCTCCGTTCCCATTGATTGAATAGTGCCCCAGAGACCTGCTGATGTGAAGAGGAAGCAAATTGCCTCTCAGCACAGTTGCCCCCCACCTTTTGTTTTTTAATTCATCTATTCATTCTTCTGTACACCTTGGTGGCTAAGGAGCCACTTTTCCTCTCCCCTGTGTGACCCACACAGGGTTTTTTAACCTCTCTGAGCTATCTGGACAGGGCTGCCCTTTCTTTTCCCCCTACTTACTATTTACCCAGCCCCGTCCACCAGCCTCAAATCTAAAAATGCTTTCAGAGGGCATTTAAGAACTTTGAGACATGTACTTTGGGTCATGACTACAGGTGATTCTTGGGATCTGTCGGGATTGAGGTATTCCTGCCACCCCATTTTGCCTGGGTTGCGTGAGGCCCCTCCTCACCTTCTTCAGACAAGGGTCTCTCCAAGCATTCTGACTTGTTTATTCCTGCCACATGTGCTCCAGAAAACATTAAACCCATGGGAACTATGGCCCAACCCAGAGCACATATCATATGCATGTCTTGTCATTGTTTTAAAACTCCATGAATCTCTTGCCCTCATACGACAAAACCATCCAACCTGCTCAGCTTTTACACCTTTGGATTGTATAACCTGAGCCAAACATCTCTGAGTTAAGACTCATTTGTAATATACATTGTCTGAACTTCACTCAACAGTTTACTTTGGAAATAATTTTGAACAGAAAACAGAAAAACAAGTGCAGAGAAAACCCTGCAGTTTATAACAGTATGGCTAAGATGGTAGTTGCCAGAGATTAGACTGCGATGAAGCTCCCTCTAATGTTTGGAAGCATTTGCTGGACTGGGCCATATCCCCTAGTCAAGGTGACACAACACCTTGGTAAGCACAGAGATGCTGCTCTTGGAGACTAGGTGGATTGGTGGTCATTTGCAGGAAGCCTGGCAGCTTGTATTCATTTTCTCTGAGAGTCGTGGGCCATCTGCTGGTTTCATACTGTGGTGATCTCTGACCTGCCTGCATCCGTGGGGAGAACTGGGTCTCTCATCACTGTGTTGGCCCCAGGAGGCCGATTGTGTAACAGGCTAGCAAGTGACTGTGGACACTTCTGTGTCACTGTCTTCTGCTCCAGGCTGGTACCACACAAAGCGATAGATGAAAGGTTGCTGTGTGTCAGGGACCATGGACTCCAGGTCAGCTGACCCTCTCAGAATCCCCTGGCATTAGCAGGACTACAGTTCATGCCTCCCAGTGGTGGTCATTTCCTCAGTCAGTAGCTGACTTAAACTGTGTACCTTTAGCTGGAGTCCAACTTGGGGCTGTCCCCATTCTTCCCCTAACACAGCACCTGGCACAGAGCCAGGTACTAATAAGCTCAGTAAAGACCACCCAAGGTCCACAGTGCAGACTGCAGAGCGGTACTACCTGAGACACTGAGATGGCACAGCCAGTTTTTGCCCTGGGTGGAGGGTGTGTGACTGGCTCAAGCATGGGGCGTCGTTCCCAGCACAAGGACTTACCCCTTATTGTGTGTGTCCTGGCCTGTATTGCCTGTTTGGGGAGAAGAGGTTTTCCTGTCCCCTACTGAGGATGGCAATGTGAAAGGGGGAAGGGAAGAAATGGGGACTTCAGCTTTCCTGAAAGTAAACGTGTTACTGGGATAAGGGTGGGCTTTTGGGCAGGAAAGCAGCCTCTGCCCCTGGTACAAAAGCAGGTTCTGGCAAGGTGGAGAGCCTGCTTTCCAGGACGCTGCTTCCCCCCAGCTTTCTTCCTGCCTTTCTTAGTTGAGGGGAGTTGGTTTGTCAAGGGCAAGAGGGAGAAAGAGGCTGCTGACCTCCCAGGTTCACGTCTGGGCTTTGAAGTGCGTTTCCTCTGGGCCCCTAGTTACTCTGCCACAGGGTACCTCCTGCCTGCCAGGAAAGACCCTGCACCTCCTCCAGCCACCAGATCCGGTCTCACCCTGCATCCTGGGGCATCTGCCTATCCTGTGACTGCACAGGCATCTGGTCCTGGAGAAGTGTGGATGGACAGCCCCTGGTGACCATCCATTGCCTGACTGCACCTCCCTCCTTCTGCAGAATTCCCGTCTTCTGTACCAGCCTGTCTGCCGTGCCAGAGCACAGCCCTTTGAACTTTATTGACAAGAAGTACTGAGAGATTACTTTGAAAGCTCAGTTCTCTGGCACATGCACCCACAAATATATCCACTCAGTGGAGCGACCTCTCTTTGATTTATGCCGGTCACATCTGGGAAGCAGGATTGGCACTGCTTCTTGAGAGCAGCACCCCACAAGGAGTGTTGGAGTGTGGTTTCTGCTGTGCTGAGGCCAGTGACAAATTGCCTGGGAAGACCCCCTGACAGCATATGATGTTTTCATCTGCAGCAGGGCCACTTGTGGCCCAATTGCCTCCAAGATTAAACTTTCCCCAGGCAGCCTGTGCCTGCCCTATGTGGAGTCGCTGGCTGCTTGGTTTAGGATCACTGACAAATGTGTTGAATTGGATCTAGTTTAAAAGTATATAGGTTTTGAGGTTTTTAGGCTCAGTAAGAAAATGAAATTCCTTCTCCCAAACTACAGCCTGCTGGTTTTGTCGGTGGCTAGCGTACACGTGTGCATGTGTGTGTTTTAGAGAGTCCCTATTTTGAGCTGTTTGGAAGAGCAGCTGCCCTGAATCAAGACACATGCATCTTAAGCTTGTTTCCCAATGTTAGCACTAAAATAGAAACTGGACTCTGTCGGCAGCATCTCTCACAGACAACTTGTCAAGAAAAGTGCTTCCAAATGTTTTTCCAGTGTGTGTCTTTGACCCAAGCCTCTTTCTCATCTACCTTGGGTTGAAGATAGCATCTTTGGTTCTAATGACTTTTGAACACTTTCATACCTGGAAAGCAACATGTCTTCTGTGTCTTCTGAAACTTGAGAACCTTCTTGTATAATCAGCACTCAAGTCCTGTGGTGGACTCTTCCAGAAATAACCAGACTGTGGTCATGTAAGGGCCACAGCAAAGTGTATAATGTCGCTTTACACACATATGATTTTCTTCTTCACACATTTGCTGGTTCTTAAGCAAACTCTTTATTTTGTTGGATATGTGCCATTCCCTGTAATACTGATGGGCTGGGTAAGTGTTAGCATTTAGAGGAAGATATTTTTAAACATGATTTGCTGTTGCCCAATGTCCTACACCCCATTCCTTCCCTCAGAATTTACCAAATAGCTCCAGGCTTTCTAAAAATGACTGAGTTCACCCATCCTCCAGATCTGGGCCAGAGGAGCCCACCATGACATTAATTAATTCATCTGGGAGTCTTCTCAGTAACTCCCATTAACCCGGGCTAACTGATGCTTCCTCTGTCTTGAACACAATCATGTTTAATGTTTGTATTCCTTGTCTTTTAACTGAGAAGCTCTTGTTTATTTAACTGTGCATGGGGGATAGGGATGGGTAGTGGAAATGAACCTTCTTCACCCTTAAGTGCATTTGGTAAGCATTTATGTCAAATATGTCCTATTTGTCCTGTGCTGTGCTATGAATATAAACCTCTTTCTGGCCTGGCCCAGCCCCCAAGGGTGATAGGTGAAGTTTGTGCTATGTGCAAAGGAGATGAGAGCCGAACAGAGGGTTCTACTTGGGGAAGTGGGTGGGTTTCATGCAGAGGTGACATGGCAGGTGAAGATCTGGAACATTCCCAGGTATCCTGAGGCCTGCCCTCCTCTGTGTGTGTCCCACACATGCTCCCATTCTGTCTTGTTCATGCTGTGTTGCTGTCATGATTTGATTGTGTTCTTGAAGAACTTCAGCTTCAAGAAGCCAGGGCCATGCATGTCCAGGGCATATAGCAGGCACTCAGTAAGTTTATACTGAGCAAAAAATCAATTCCTACCTTCTTTTCTTGCTTCCTTCCTTGTTTTCAGAAAGATTGATCAAGGTTTACTTGGAGCAGCAGGTACTGGCTCTGCTTTGAAGTGCTTATGTGCTAATTAGCTGTTTGAGCCATCTCGGCTCATTCTTTAGTTGTGTCCTTGGGAATGTGACTGATTTATAACAGTTCCACTAAGAGGTATGCAGAGAACTATTCTGTAAAACAAGCCCAGTGGTTGCAGTGGTGGTATCCTGTTGGAGTTCCAGGCAGGGGAAAGGAATCGGGTTTGGATCCTTTCTTCTCTCACAGTAGCCATGGGATTTGGGTCAATTCTTTTCAGCCCATGTCTTCTCCCAGGTTTTGCTTCCCTGGACTGTCTGTAGGGATTGGGGCTTCTCAGTCTCATGTGGCTCTAAGTAGCACAGAGCAGAATCCCAGGAGATACATCCTCACTGCCCCAGCAGCAGGAGCACCATCGTACAAGCATCCTTGCTGCTGGGTCACGGTCCCGTACAAGCTCAACTCTGCTGTCCATTTGATCCTGAGTGAAGCTAGGAGGTCTGCTTGAAATCTCGCATCACATTCTAGGTCACCTCAGCGTATTTCCATTCCAGGCCACCGTGGAAAGGAGCATGCTCTGCAGGTTCAAGGGTAGTACTGGGCTACCCATCATCCTCTACCTCTAGCATGGTGTTTGTGAAGTTGAAACCTGTGGCTGACCACTCTCTTTGATCCTGAAGTGGGGAGGGGGTGTTCTCTGTCCCTCTCTAATCCACCCCACACAGCCCACTGCTGAAGCAGAGAACACAGACGGTGGGCTGTCACATGCCCCCAACTATTTCAGGCACACTGTGGGTTTCAGAGGCTAAGGGAGGCTAAGGGCTGTTTTGTTTCTTGTTGCATAAGCAGCATCACATTAATGGGAGCCATTTCTCAGCCACCCATGAAGCTGTCCCAGTGGGTATTGGTTGACAGCTTCACTTTATTGAAACCTGCTTGGAATGGGAAGGAATCTGGATGCAATGTGAGTTGGAGGAGAAATGGGGTTTTGCACAGGGGACAGAGCCTGAGCCCTCTCTGGAGTCTAGTGCCTGTTTCAACCCCTCCACTTTCTCAAGCCAGCCTGGACTTTTCCAGTTCAGTGGGTGAGTTCGCCCACCTTGTGGGCTGAGGTGAATGAAGTGGATTTATGGGGTGTCCACTATGTCACTTCTATGAATCTTAATTTGCTGCCTCAGTGTGGAAGGCCATATGATAGTATCACTTCTCACTTCGAAATACTCCAAGTTCCCAGCTTGTTTTGTGTTATAGGATATTTAGTTATTCTGGTCTTCCTAAAAAATACAGCTTACTCCTTTGTCTCCCTTAATCCACATCTGGATGCATTCAGAAAGATGTTGCCAATGGCAAGAGGTGGACTAGTGAGCTGTCTGGTTCTCATAGGAGGTTGAGGCTGCTTCTGCTCCCATGCACATGGGTAGAGCAGTGGACTACCAGGAAGAGAAGATGACCTTGCCCTGGCGATAAACTGGATCACAAGACACGTGGAGTGGGCAGAAGCTCAGACTGTGTCTTTGGCAGTGGAGCACATTCCCAACCTATCCACCCCGCAAGCTATACCAGGAGGACTCAAAAAGATGTCAGCTTTCAACGTGTGTGAGAAGAGAACTTGGATCATGACAATGTATCAACTCATAAACAACCACAGATAACAGTACATTTTCATTCTCAATGTTTCTGAGCTTTCACAAATATATTCACGCCCCATACCTGATTTGATGTTTACAGTAACCCTGTAAGTTAAAGGCATTCCTAGACTTGAAACCAAGGCTCGAGGGTTACTCCTGCCCAAGTTACACAAGAAGAGTGATGGCATGAGGCATGGGCTCTGGTGTCCTGACCCCAAAGCCTAGCTCCTTCTACAAGGCCTGATTTCCTTGCATGAATCCTTCTTGCTCCTTCTGACTCCTGCAGGAGCATGAGACAAGTACAGAGAGGAAGAAATGAGGGAATAGATCAGGGGTCCATAAACTGGATCCTAAAGAACCTGACACTTAATTATTTTAGGTCTGGCCCACCCAAAGGCAAAGCTAGAATAGTACATAGGCACTAACATAACCTTTTTAAATATAACCGCTTAAAAGTACAAAAACCATTCTTAACTCATGGCCCATAAAAATACCAGCAACTGGCTGCACTTGGCTGGGCTAGCCAGGGATTGCAGACCCCTGGAATGGGTCATCAGCTGCCAGTCACAGGCAGGATCCTGTAGGTTTTGTCCCCTCATTTGCTCTCCTCTGCCAGAGGCTTCTGCCCCAAAGTACTTAGAGTCATAGTAGTGTCATTGTGTCATAGACACTTTGCTTCCAGCAGAATCAGAAAGAAATTTCAAAAACACCCTCTAGATACATATTTTAAATCTTTTACTTCTCCTTTTCAAAGACTGACTAGTGTCACCAAGCATGACTTCTCTGCCATATGCACGTGCACGTGGGCAGGCCCCAGACCCTCAGGCCCACCAGTTTTTCTTTGGATGTGCCTCAGCTCGCTCACCCTCTGGTCCAAACTTTCCCCAGTTCAGGTCCTCCTGGCCTGTCATGTTGGACTCTGGTACCTTTTTCTTGGCATGTTTCCTATCCCTCCTCATACCACCAATTGTGTATATTTTATTCTCCTTGTGTGAACTTTGAGGGAGCAGCATACAAGGGACTGATCACAAAATACAGTATGCATTTAAATAAAATTTTTTTCTTATAGTAAAAAATACATTGTCATGAGTTCCCCTCAAAATACTCCTCCATGCTTCAAACACACTTATCCTATCATTCATTATCCTGTTAAATATAAATCACACTTTGTAATCATACTTTGCGCCACTTCCCAATCCCACCTCTTCAGGGGGTCAGAATGTGATCAGTGCTTGGTCCCTGTTGAAATGAGTCCATGAGTGATAGTCCTACCCTCTCTTGTTCTGCTGTGAACGTCCATGGCTGAGGTCACGGCCCTTCCTTCCCTTCCCTTGAATAGAACACATGTATATGGGGCCTTAACATCTACCAATCATCAAATTATGTATTTAAGGTGAACAAAATCTCTTTAGCAGGAGAGACAAGGTGCCATTTGGTGAATTGGGACATAGCATAGCCATTCTTTGTTAGGATTTATGTGTTTCTTGGTGGACACAGTAGTATAGCTTACCAGAGAGCTCTTCCGGATCACTCAACAGTCCAGGCTCACCCTGAGTGAGGTTCAGGCATCTGGGGGACAGAACAGAGGCCCACAGGGTCTGTGACACACATGCTCCGGCAGGTCCCAGTGATTAGCTTGAATCAGAGCATTCCAAGGTTTGGCCTAGTTTGCTAGCTGTGGCACTTCCAAAGGGATTACAGCTTAGGAGACAGCGTGGTATAACAGTGTTGGCACCAACAGGCCCTCAGTTTGCACTGTAGCCAAGTGGCCTCAAGCAAAAGGCACAGTCTCCCAGAGCCCCAATATCCCTCATACCTGAATGTGATGCCAACCACATGGATGGTACTCTGAGACTTCTTGCAGCATGTGGCCATCCCTCACCTATCACCTAGGCTGGGCAGCACCCTAACGTGTGTGCTGCGGAAAGCTTCCATGAGGCATCAGTTCTCAGGAGGCTGGAGAAGTCGCTCTGCTGCTGAGCTTCTGTGTACCAATGCAAGGTGCAAGAGGGCCAGGCCAGGTCTCAAACCCTGGCTCTGTCCTCTGTGCCTTCTCCCTACCAGAGGGTCCTCTGCTTCCCAGGTGAGGTAGCACAGAGATTGGCCAGCTGCCTTGGACTTCTTTATCCCTCATATGTATTTCAGCTGAATTTAAACTTCCTCCACTGAGTAAAAGCTTTAGAATTACTAAGATTCCTTTTGTGTTGCATAATATTCTTGCCATTTAAAAGATTAGCAGGCATCATTTCAGTGAGCCTTGGTGGATAGCATGCCTCCCTTAATTTAATCTCCCTGTGGTACATGTTAAAACACATAGTGTTAAAGCACATATGAGAGCCCAAACATGAAAGATCCCCGTGCTCCAGCCTGAGACTAGGAGACTTCTTAAAAGGACAGAAGTGAGGTGAGTGGTCCCCTTGCCACCAGTGCCCTATTCCCTGATAGGCACCAGGAGCTGTGGGACAGGCATTTGGAGTCAGTGTGGTATTGCTCAGCTGGGAGGAAGAGGCAGGTCTTCAAGCTCAGGTCATCAGTGGCATTAGAATATGCCTTCCCCAGCCACAAACTAACATAGATCACCTCTGAAAATTTCTGTCTGTGAAAAGCCCTCTTCTCTATGATTAGCCACCAAAAGGACCAGCAGGGTGGAGCCTGAAGGAGCAGGGTTACTGGAGTCTACTGGCTACCGAGAAGTCAGCAGCATCTAGAGGGCAGTGCCAAAGCCCTCAACAGAACACCTGGGAAGGAAGGCCTGGGTTTTAGCTCAGAAGTTCCCCAGGTAGTCAGTCAGACCACCTGGTAAGCTCTTCATGGCGCTGTGCAGGCCAGGTAGAAGACTTCCGGGACTAGCGGACTCTTGAGTAATGTACTTGTAGGAAGGAAATAATGTCATTGTCACCATCACTGTCATCACAGCAGCTACACTAAGTACCTGTTCTGTTTTTGTATTCATTCAAGTGTTTACGTGATGCCTACAGTGTACACACATAGACTGAGTCACATCAGAGAAGGGCCTGATAGGACAAGTGGCATCAGTCCTAGGAGGAGAGAAAACTGAGGTCCAAAAAGGTGAAAATGTATTAACCTAAATTCTCACAGCTGCCAAACCAAACAGAGCTGGGATTCAAATTCAGGGTATTTTGGATTCTTCTATAAGAATGACTTGTGTGTGTGCTTACATAGGAAAGTTAGATCTGTAGGGTAACTGAACAATGTGTAGTGTCTCCCTACTACCCCCAGTACTGGAGACTGGACCCAGGGCCTTCTCACTGAGCTACATCCCCACCTCTTTTTTACTTTGAGACAGGGTCTCACTAAGCCACTGAGTTGCCCAGGCTGAGGTCCAACATCTGATCCTCCTGCCTCAGCCTCCCAGGGTGCTAGAATTACGGGCATGTGCCATTGTGCCCAGTGCCTAGCATCTTTTAAATAAAATCTATATCATGGACAGTATAGGGCATCTATTTTGTGTCATACCATACATAGGTGCTGTCTATACCTTACTTGTATATATGCTAACTGTAGGGAACAAGTAGAGATGGAGCTATCTATGCCTTTATGTGTGCATGTACTGAACGTCTCTGTGTCTGTTGACATGCAAGCCATCCACCAGGCAGATTTACATGGCGAAGAGGTAGAAATTCCTGGTGGAGCCCCACAGGACAGTTAGGTAACCTGAGGGCCACTCCAACATATGCAGCCCAGTCCAAAGCTTATTTTCACTTACTGAACTGTTTCTCTGACCCCCTCAGAAGGTCTTTCTGTTTAGAAACCCTCTCTGGAGATATCATCTTGTAGCATACCTGAGCTGCCCTTTTCCTCTCATAGTATGCATGCCAGATTTTTAAGAGGAGGAGCAGTGCATCCTCTTGTATACAAAGGCACATTCTGATTTTGTCATTTTCTGCCCCTAAGGCCATTTTTTCGAACACTGCTCAGAAATGCCTTCCTGGTCAGGTTTGTTGTTCCCATTCACCCATCCTGGTGATGGGATTTCGGAGACAGAGATGGCCTCTTTTATATTTTATTGTTGTTAACTCCCTCTGTATAAGAGAACTACCAGATGGAGTTAGCACCTCACAGGACAGGACACTGAGATTTATTCCTCATTTGTTAAGGGAGTCATTATTTTGCCTACATCAATTTTTATTTATATACGTGTGTATGCATATATGTTTATGTATGTATGTATATACATACCTCCTTCCAGCCCTGGCCCAGATAATTTTGCACTATAGAAAGAATTCATCTAAGGGTATTGTAAAATAATTTTACCAGATAATATTTGTCAGTATAGTTTGTTGATCTTACATCATTTGCTTTTACAAACAGACCTTTCAGTGGTATGTCCACATCACTTGTATGGACGTTGCCAGCAGAGCTTTTTACACAGAGTCTCAGGGAGTCCCCTGATGGAAATTTCGTGTCTTAGGTTGTATACACATCTCTGGGTTTATGTTTCAGGTTGGACGGCTGAATGTTTGGACTATGTACTTAACATATAACCAGTTTTCTTCATTTATCTTTTAGAAATTGTAGCTGAAGAATTTGCACTTGTCACATGGGAGGATATGAAAGTAAAAGCAAAAGATAGACCGATAACTGTAGTTCCACTGCAGCCTCTGTGACTGGACTCCCACGTGATACAGCTGGGAGTCAAGAGACAGCTCCTAGCTACCACATGCATGACCCTATGTTTTCTACATCCTGGGGACCTCTAGGATAAGTCTGAGGCTGTTTATCTTTGTATCTTATAGGTTTGACCCTCAGTACATATTTATTGAATGAATTAGTGAATGAAAGAATGCAGTAAATAGTCCCCAGAGAATTCTTAAACTGTGTCTTAGCCCAACAAGGACCTTCAGCGGTCAGCTTTTAGAAGCAATCATCACCAACCAGTTTTTTAGTCAATCCTAAGAAAGTGATAAGAAACACAGTCCTTCAAGGAGGCAACTTGTTGAGGTGAAATGCTATGGAAATCCTCATTGCTCTGTGTTGTTCAGCTAGATGCAATGAGGACATAAATATCTCAGGACTTTGATCTATCTCAGATACCTATCCAAGGTAAACATTCTGCTGTCATACCACCCCAGCCTGAACTGAGTTTCAGGATTATCCTTAGGTACGCTGGCTTATGTGTCTGAGTCGTAGGTCAAGAGAAATTTTCAGGAAAGGCAAGAAGGTATGAAAATTGCTAAAGCTAAAGTCACGATGGTTACAGATAAATAGATCTATATTTGCCATATATGGTAATAAAAGAACAGTCTGGGCAAATGCTCTCGACATTTATGGACTTCTCTGTGATTCATCTAGCAGGGCCAGTGGTTTCAGCCAAGAGATATAGAATGTCTTCAACTGTATTTCTTTCCTAAATCGTTTTACTGTGAAGAAGCCATTCTGTGTATTCAAAAGAAAATCCCAGGGCTGAATTGGTAACAGGCCTGAGAAAGATTGCAAGAAGAATTTCAAAAGTATTTTCAAGCCATTTTTTTTTTCCACCAAAGCACATAATTCTCTGAGCATTAGCAGTTTTGTATAGACCCATTCACATATACCAAGTGACTGATCACTCTCCTCCCCAACCAGAAGGATTGCAGTCTGCTTTCTGACTGACGGACTCCAGATAGACTCTTCCTCATTTTCGTGTTTTGGAGTTTGGGTATAGTTTGTGGCTTCATTTCCACAGACAGAGTGATGGAGAAGCACACAGTCATATGTTTCTTTCAAGTCCAGCAACCTCTGATCTGTGTCTGATTTAGCCATCCTGGTCCCTGGCATCTATATGCCAAGGGGGAGTGAGACACTGGGAAGGAAGATACAAAGGATAATGAGTGAGCTCGAGTTCAAGGTGGCTACTGTAGGATCCTCCAGAAAAGAGTTAAAAACACAGAGCTTTCTTCTGTTGGAGAATTAAACTTGTCATTACTTGGTAAGTGCTCTGGGTAGTTGCCCCCATACCTACTAGTTCTGCATCCATGAATTCAACCAACCATGGGTTGAAAATGTTTTGGGGAAAATTTGCATCTGTAATGAAAATGTCTATACTGTTTTCTTGTCATTATTCCTTAAATAATATAGTATAACACCTACTTACATAGCATTTACATTGTGCCAAATATTATAAGTCATCTAGAGATGATTCAAGTTACATGGAGGAATTTACATAGATTCTATATAAACACTGACTTGAGCACCCAAGGATTTAGTTATCAGCACGGTTGGAGTAGGGGGCTGGAACCAATCCTCTGCCAGTACCAAGGGACAGACTATACTCTGAGCTTCAGAGACCAGCAAGAGTGAAAAGTCAGTGAATCTGAAAATTCTTGGACCTTGAACATGATTGACTTGCTCTAGAATGCACTTTTTCTTCCTGCCTGTGTCTGGCATCGTAAACCTGAGCTTGCTAATCTCTGACAATTTTGAAAGTTGTTGGGAAACACTGTCTGGAATTGCCAGATGATTTGTGTGACTTTTTGGTAGGATAAAGCTGAGTCCCTTTCTGGTCTGCCTTCAGGAGGCTGATACAGAATAGGGTCAGAATGTCTTTCTCGGAAACACTTTGTTTCTCCTCACTTGTTAGGTGGAGCTAACCCATTAGGAGACCTCTGTCTTAGTTACTTTTCTCTCATTGCTGAGACAGAATACCTGACACCCAGAATTAGGGAAGGGAAGGTTTATTCCTTACGGTTTGGGGGAGTTTCAGTCCATACTCATCTGGCTGCAAGGCAGGGTGGCATGGCCAAGGGCCAGCCATTCATGGCTGTTGCAAGCAGAAAAGTACAAACCAGCAAGAGAGAGAAGACACGCCTTCTTCCCGCCCTTACACTGTATGCTGGCTCCACGCCTGGGTGAGTGCAGCACCACCAATCCTAGTGCCAGACAACAAACCAATCACAAATGCCAGACTAAGCCACATCCATGATTATAGGAGACTTGGTGGTGGGGGGCATCCGAACACACTATAACAACCTCTGAGCATCGTTAAAGATAAAACCTGGTTTCAAAGGTTTAACTCTCCTACTCAGTCATATCTATTTCTTAGACCATCTGTATAGAATAAATAACTCCATTCAGAAATGATTCTTATGCCATTGGCTCTGTAGTATTTTCTAGGAGAAAATAAAAGCATGTAAATATCGTTGGGGCCCCACATGCATGAACTTTCTGGCTGCAGGTGGTTCATTTGGTGCCCTATGTGAATCCTGCCTCAATTCCATGCATGTGTCTTCAGTGGGCATCTTGAGAGAACATTCGTAATGTGCTTTGTGTCTGCAAATAGATTTACCCATCGTTTATTATTAATTACTCCTGTGGGCAGCTCTGTGAAGCTAGTAAATATTAATAAACAATATGTGCTGATAATGAAGCTAACACAAAAGGATACCTTTTCTGCCTGCTTAGTTCTAGGGAAGCTAGTTGCACACAAGTGATGAATGAACTTGAAGTAAGGCATTCAAGAGGGGTAGCAAGAGAAACTGACACCAAACTGAGCAGAAGTATATTTAAGATCTGATTTTAGGTGTTACATATCTGTTTGCATGATCTGTGCTTGTTGTATGATTTTCCTAGTCAGGTACCGACATCCCCTGTCTAGGGGTCAGAGAGATGTGTAGTGACCTGTGTGGAGACCATCGCTGCCTCTTAGGTGTTGGTTTGAGATGAGATTTTAAGTCTCAATATTCCCTAAGATGTTTGACTTGGTCGTCTGATGATAAAACTTATAGATGTTCATTATGGAAATTTGCATATCACATAAAGCACATAGCATAGAGAAGGTAATAAATCATCTGCAGCCCTAGACATGAAGGCTAGCATGTTGCTTTAGATCTTTCTCATCTTATTTCTTTTATTCATAAATTTTACTTCCCCCACCCCCCATGTTGGGGGTTGAACCCAGGGCTTTGTACATGCTATACAAGCACTCTCCCAGAGAGCCACATCCCCAGCATTATATATTTTAAAACAAGTAGGATTATGTTCTATAAACTATTTTGTAGCATGGGGTCTCCCCCTGCCATCAACCATAGTATTTATATAAATGAGGAAATGTAGACCATATGATGGACTAGTAGGTTTTCTGCCGATACCTATTATACTTATAAAATAACTGTCCCTTGGAGAAGCAAGTGTAGCTGTGCGTTAGCAGGCCCAGCATTACTTTCTTTGTGGGTTGTGCATAGCCTGAGTAATGCCGTGGTCAGCCATATGGATGCCAGTGCCTGGAGAGTGCATCACTGAGCAACTGCCAGGCAGATAACTCAGTTGTTCTCTAAATATTAAAAAGTCTTTTTAGAAATATCACTTGATACCCATTCTCAATTTTTCAAGTTTCTGATATTAAAAGGATACTTTTTATTTAAAGACAAAGGAGTGAAAAATAAGCCATAATTCCATCCATTAAGATACTTACATCATTTAATCCTGATGTTCTTGTCACTCATTACAAAACCATATACAGGCTGAGCATCCCTTATCCAAAATATTTGAGACTGGAAGTAGTTCAGATTTTGAAGTTTTTCAGATTTGAGGTTATGTACACTGCTTTTACCTGTTGAATCCCTGATTTGAAGTCCAAAAATGTGTTGTGCCCCAAAAGTTCTAGGTTTAAGAGTGTTTTAGAATTTGGATATTTGGATTAGGGCTTCCGAACTTCTGTGTGTACATTTAGTCATAGCTTTGAGGTTGGGTTGCAAACATGCTTTGTATTTTGCAGTTTGTGGTGCCCTCCCCATCTAATTCGTCTTCCAGATGTGGTTCAGGTGCCCCGTCCTTGCTCTCTGGGACAGACCTGCCTCTCTTAGTGACACCAGCGCAGTTTAGCATTTTCTGTGATGATTTGACCTTCAGCTTACCACATTGGCCAGAAGCCCAGGAGGTACAGGAACCCGTTGGCTTTGCACATAGTCAAAGGAGCACTGTGTCAATGATGGAGGGCACATAAAATTCCCCACCAAATATCTAGTGGGTAAATGGAAATGATGTGCTACTGATGCAGTAAAAAGTAATTTCATCAACTACCTAATATACCATTGTATTGCTTTACTAAAATTTCTTCAATAAGCAATCCTCTCTTGGGGATTCTGATTTTTTACTATCCCAAATGTGCTGAACATTCTTATACATAAATCATTGCCTCCATCTCTGATTATTCCAGTGGATGGATTACTCAAGGTAAAAGTACTAAGCAGAGGGATTACTCTGCATTCTAATTTTATATAACCATTTGTCTGAATGTGAGTAGGGTCTAGGTTCTCAAATTATGCAGTGGGTGTGTCTGAGAGAGTAGGAACCACACTTCCTGGTTTCAGAGTCCCAGGGTAAAAAGGCACCCTTGGAGCCTATCCCTTGTTTTGTCCCCTTTCCAGGAAGGGTTAACTTGGTGCCCAGTATTGGAAGATTTCTTCGTTATTTATTCATTCCACTAGTGCAGAGTGGCTCCTCTGGATGCAGCGCCACCCACTGTCTCTTAGGTACCTAGATCTGGGTCACTACTGTCACCAAGACATGAACTCCATGAGAGCAGGGACTGTGACTCTCATTCAGGGCATGTAGTAAATGCTGAAATGGTTTCTGAAAAACTAAATCCCATGTATTGACATGTGGTTCCCCTCTTTTGACAAAATCATAGCAGTATTTTCAGAATTCTGAAAGAAAATTAAAGGTTTAGACATGAACATTTATTCAGAAAGCAACCCAGAAGAATATTTTGAAATTAGGCCTAAAGATTGATCAGACTTTTGCTCAAAGAAGCAAGAGATTGCCTCCTTCCCATTCCCAGTACTAGCCCTCTGGCCAACGGCTGTCCTGTAGGAAGTTGACATTGGGGGCTGAAAGCATTTCCATGCCCTCCCAGGAGGGAACATCAAGCCTGTGGATACCCTTGAAGCTGCCATCTGTCCCATCTGGGCTGTCCTCAGAGTGGACACACAGCCTTGACCTGACAATCAACAGTTCTCGGCTCCAAGACTATCCTCCTTAGAGCAGCCATTTCTGAAACAGTTTGAAAAATACTACTGTGATTTTGTCAAAAGAGGGGGGAGCCACATGTCACTACATGGGATTTAGTTTGTTTAAAAACCATTTCAGCATCTCAACATTGTGGACTCTTATCCCAGTGTGTGTGTGTTGTATCCATCAGTATTGACCATGTAAGAGATAAAAACAGTTTTTGTACAATATCAGAATGAAGATGTCATTACAGGTGACAAAGCTTCTAGTAAATGCATCAGAAAGGCAAGTAAGCCGGGCGTGGTGGCGCACGCCTTTAATCCCAGCACTCGGGAGGCTGAGGTAGGTGTAGTGTTGTGAGTTCGAGGCCTGCTTGGGCTACAACACGAGCGCAAGGCCGGCCTGAGCTACATAGTGCGACCCTGCCTCAAAAAACTAGGGCTGGGAGTTTGGCTCAGTGGCTTAAGCACCTGTCTGGCAGGCGTGAGGCTGTGAGTTCAATCCCCGGTGCCGCAAAAAAAAAAAAAGAAAGGCAAGTAACAAGTAGTTTGGGCTGGGGATATAGCTCAGTGGCACAGTACCTCCCTGGCAAGCACAAGGTCCTAGGTTTGATTCCGAGAACCAAAAGAGAGAAACAGAAAGAGAGAGAGAGAGAGAGAAAGAGAGAGAGAGAGAGAGAGAGAGAGAGAAAGGAAGGACAGAAGAAAGAAAAGGAAAGAAACCTTCCTGGCTCAAGAACAAGTAGTTTGGGCCCCCTGGACCCTTGACAGGGTCTTAGGAAGCCAGGAGTCTCCAGGCCCCACCTGGAAGACAGTAGTACCCCAACATTTGAACTGCTTTCATGTTGTGGCCACTGCACATTGCACATCTGCCCTTCTTCATGTCCTTTATACCATCACAAGCCTGTCACCTTCTGTTCAAATTTGACGTTCCTGTGTTACCATTCACTGGCCAATGGATCCTCCAGACTTGCTCTTGCTTGAAAACCCAGGGGCCTCTCTTCTTGGTGCCCCTTGCTGGCCCTCTCCATGCACCTAGGCCCTGCACATGCCTGGGATCTCCTCCCCACCACCCTCAAGTTCCACAGAGCTCATCCTCCCATCGCACAGCTTTGTTAGGACAGTGCTAAAGGCACATCCATCAGCATTAGAGACTTTCTGCCAGGACACAGAACATGTTTTAAATGGAGCAAAGAAATTTAAATGGGAAGAAATTATAGCATGAGCAAGTTTATCCCTTTCAAGATAATCTTATTTAATAACCAAAAAACTCACAAAGATGTGCATTTTATCCTGCTACAAAGGCAGCATGGCAGGGTCTATACTGTGGTAATTACATGTTTGGGGTTTCATTCCTTCTTTAAACTAGATTTCTATTATTTCAGAAAATCAACCATAGCAGAAAAAGACTATTCATTTATTCTATTGCTGGGTGGCCCATACACTGTGAAAATAGGTCAAGAACAGTAATCTAAATTGACTGCTGATAAATAATTAAAGCTAATGGAATTTTCTCAAATCTGTGAACTAAAATCTTTGAGAAATTGCCAGGACCTACTGTCTGCTGTTTTATAGAGAGATATTTTTTATTTAACACTGCAGTTTAAATGCCATTTACAATTACCCTTTCTTATCCCAGAGACTGGAAAGAGTCTGTGTTCATCTGTAAAAGCAGCCAAAGGCCCAGAGCCCCATCGATAGCTGCCTGAGTCATCTTCGGATGATGTGATGGGAGATGAAGGTTCCAGTGTCCTGGAACAAAGAGAAACTTCGTTTTCCACCAAACCGTATTTTAGCTTGAGCTCTGTGGTTGGGCATAATACAACATACTGTCTTGCTTTGAAAATTTCAGACTTAACCTGAGCTCTTATGTACATCAACAAGGAAAAATTACAGGTGGGTCCCCACACCCCCTCCATGCTGGGATTTGAACCCAGAGACACCCTAGCACTCCCCATCTCCAGCCCTTTTTGTTTTATTTTTTGAAACCGTCTCAGTATGTTTCCCATACTGGCCTTGAACTTTTTTAATCCTTTTGCCTCAGCCTTCCAAGTAGCTGGGGTTACAGATGTGTACTATCATACCCACCTTTGAATCATTGCTGTCTTAAATGACATCCAGAGAATAAGTACTAAGAACAATTTGGCCTTCATAAATAACTGTGATTTCTCTCATTGGCCCTACCAGGACCTTCATACACTGGACACATATTCATAGAAATTATTAGAAGAGATGGCTTAATAAGAAGGCAGACTGTATATTATAGTCAGTAAGATTGTAGATATTGTGCATTGTGAACATTTTTCTGTATTAGTAAAGATTTAGTCATCAACAGGATGCCTAGAATGCTGCAGACATGAAAATGAAGAATCAGTATCCAGATACCGTGTGTACAGTGTGCCTTCAGGATTTTGGCTTCAGTTGTGGAAAAGGATTCCCCTCTTCATTTATTAGATTAAATAATCCTGGTTGAAAAGAAATTAACATTTTGTCCCATCCTATCCTGTCACCCCACCACCACCACCACCTCCGGTCCTGGGAATTGAACCCAAAGGCATTTGCATTCAGCTACATCCCCCTAATTTTTTTCCTTTGAGACAAGATCTCACCAACTTGTCCAGGCTGTGCTTGAACTTGAGTTCCTCCTGCATTAACCTCCCAGAGCACCATGTTTGTATAATCATGTACCACCAAGCCCAGCTTGCTGTTACTTTTTAGAGAAGTCATAGTTTTGTAAAACTGCTGTACTTATGTCTACTTGAATGTCGTATTTTCTGTGTTTTCTTATTTTTATACACGGTGAAGTCAGTTTCTCAAATTGAACTTTTTTTTGCGTTTTTTCTTTAAAAATATCTTTTTAGGAATGTCTTGGTTTCAAAAGATGGTATTCGATTTAAATTGCTCCTGCCTAGCATTTGGAATAATCTAGATTCTGAATATTTGTAGTTTGCACTTATGAAGACCTTTAGAATTTGGGGTAGGCTGTGTAGATGTGGTATTAGAATCTCATTCCTTTTCAGGTACGGGGGCTTTCTAGGTGACTCCTTGGACAATGTGAGTCACGGGGCAGATAGCATTAGAGATGCTGATGAAGGTTTAAAACAACTGCCAGGCGAGTGCTGTCAAGAGGGTCCCCAAAGGAGGCCAGGAGCCAGGGCTTCGCCAAGAAGGCCCCAAGGGAGTGGGCAGTACAGCAGCATAAAGGGCTGTGAGGAGAACCAAGCACCAGCACCCAGCCATCCTTGGAGCATGGGCAGGGCCCAGTGGCACATTCTTTGGCCATTCCAAGCTTCCCTGTTCTTGGGGACAGCTTGTCCCTAGGACAGAGTCAGGGACATGAGGAGCTACTTGCTAGGTTTCCCACTGAAAGAGGCACTTGGTAAAAGCAAGTTAGGAGAATGGGCATGACCACAGGAGACCCCCTGAATCTCTCACTCTTCTTTGAAGTGAACTATTCACCAGCTGTTACTAGTAACTGCACCCACAACAGGACAGCCTCCCCGCAAGTATCTGTGTTCCCCAGCACAGTGAATAGTATTGATCCCACAGTGAGCCCCAGTCTGATGGCCAGGACACTTGAGTATGATATTGGATGAAAGGACCCTGGTGTTTCCAGTTTCAGTTGAGGTCATAGGTTGTGATTTCAGAGAGGACATCTCTGACACCACACTCCTAGTTCTCTCTGCCTGTCTGTATGATTGCTCAGCTGGAGGCTCAGGGGTCTCAGAGTAAAACCGCTTTGAAAAAGTATTTCTATTTCAAATCCATACAAGATAGGGTAAATAGTATCGTATTCCCCAGGTCTTCTCATCCATCCATAAGAGCTGTCACCACCTCCTTCTCGCCCTCTTCCCACTTCATACTCCTCCCTATAAATCAGTTTGGCGTAAAAATCATATTTCATAAATATTTTAGTATGCGTCTCAAAAAGACAAAGCCTCTCTTAAAAAAACAAGACTACAATACCTAAAATATAGACTATTGTAATTTTTTAAAATATCTGAGACCTATTGGTCTAACTTTATTTCACTTTGTGGTATACCATGTTTTATTAACTATTATACTTAATGTTTTTACATGTCTTACCATCTTCAAAATCAGGGTGAATGTAATAATCGGGACATTCTAACTTTTTTCTTTGCATAGCAGACAGTAATAGTACAGCTTACATTTGATGGTATCAGATTTAATGAAATACGCTACAGAGTGACATTTCCAAGTCAGAAGCTTCTTGCTTTGAGGCCTGGATAAGTAGGGGAATCTGGGGGTAAGTTAGTAAACTCAGTGGAGATGTTTTCCATCCTGGGTAGGAGTGTGATGTGTCACCTCCTTGGTTTTTAATGAAAGTCAGTCTTACACTTTTGCCTAGTTGAACCCCACCCAACCCTGTACCACCTAAATACAAAGAAAATGTGAACTGGGTCCAGGGAAGGAAGAGGTAGAACTCCTTGGACTGGCTACCACCAGAGAAGTCAAGTACACCAAGAGCACAGCAGGTCTTGAACTCAGCAGAGGTATCCTGCAGGGGTGCACTGCTGTCATCTCAGTGCAACTCCAGAAAAACCCAGATTATCAAACATTTGTAAAGTAGACTCATTTTATGACTCCAAAGATGTGTTTGTATCTCACGTCTACATCCTGTTTACATGCAGCATTGTGCTGATCCCCTTGAGCTCCAAATACAAACAATCCCATAGGCACTGTCCCCGCGAGAGGGGGTCTCAGTGTTATAGCTATAGTAGTCACCAGCTCTGCATCTGGCACATAGCTCTGGGACTCACATCTCACCATTTTGCCTGGCCTTGCCTGCCACAGGAACCCAGGATCGCAGAGAGGAGACAGAGCCTTTCAGAGATCACCCAGGTACCCGCAGTGGACAGAAAGCCGAAATTCACACCCTGAGCATCCAGCGAGTATGTGTGTGTGTGTGTTGCCCACCTGTGCTCCACAGGTGGTACCAAGCATTCCGTGGCAACTGTGTGGTTTTCGTCTTTTTCAGAATGATTTTCTCTACCAATTCTTATTACCTATGAAATGCCTTAATAGCATTTTGCTGTTGAGTTTTCTAATCTAAAATGTGTGTAGTGAATCAGCAGTTTTGAGAATAATGAAAATCCTTTTCACAGAGGCATCTCTGTATAAACATTACTTATTATTTGCTACGTACTCAAGGGAGAGTTTGAAATGAGCTATTTTGACTTTTGCCAACACACATCTGATATTAATAATCTCACGGACATCACTTTCTACGCATTAAGATGTTTGTTGCTTTTCATGTAACAGATGGTATAGAGTTGAAGAAAATTGCTATCAGTGAAAAACTATAACTGAATTAAGGATATAATCCTAAAGTATTGTTAGAGTTTCAAATGTGTTAGTTACCTAATTATCACCTGTTGCAGTGTGGTTTTCATCAGCCTGATGAACCCTGCTTTCTTCAGCTGATGACTGTAGTGAAGGACATGTGGGTGGACATGACCAGAAGCAACAGCAGTCTGCTTCCTGGGCTGCTAGATGGCCAAGGGCGCTCCATTCCACAAAAATAATAAATCATGTCATGCCTTTGCTTACCAATAGCAAGAGTCCCACGGGTCAGAATTGAGCATCTTTGGATCTCTTTCTTTAGTTTAGCACAAACCCAGATAATATTTGCAGACAGCAGAATTGGATAAGGAATTTCTCAAACTGCCAAAAATAAAATTAGAACAAGTGACTTTTAGCTGGCAACTTGAAGCACATATGTGTCAGTTTGTGTATGATGTGTGAATATATAGTGGTTTCTTTCTCCTCAAGATCTTTAAATATGTGTGTGTGCGTGTGCATGTGTGTGCAGACACATCCTGCTTTAATACCAAAAAGCTTGCTTCAGCAGGTCCACTGTGATGTGCAGATGCTCAAATCAGTGACAGCGAGTTGGGTAAAAGGAGCTTGCTTGCTTTAAGGAATGAGAAGCACAGTTCTTCAGCCTTCCTGGAATTCTGACATAGGATGTAGAAATAATTTTGTTACCTCAGAGTCAGTGCTTCTCAGCTGGTGCTGTCATGATGCTGACCCTGTGCCAGGTCAGCAGAGTTGGAGAGGCCTGGTAGGAGGCACTGTTGACTGCCCATCTTGCCTTCGACCTGGACATCTCCATCAAGCTCTCTGTCCATCTTTTGTAAATTTGTGAATCCCCTGCCTTTCTTATTCCAAGACTCCATCCAGCTTGGCCATTTCTCCTCTGAATTTGGGCCCTTTTTTGAGCCTCTAGAGTGATAACTCAGGTCTGTTCACATGCCACCACACAGCTGTCCAGGTAGCCATCTGGCTGTGGCACAGACCTTGGAGAGAGAGCCGAGTTCAAATCCTAGCTTTCCCCTGTGTCACCTTAGACAAGTTGCTTTTTCTTCCTAAGTGTTGGTTGTCCTTATCTGTACAATGGACCAGTCCTTCATGTGGGACAGTATGTTGTGGAAAGAAATGGATCTGTGCTGAGCACATGGCAGCATTCATTTGGCAGCACTCACTTGGCATTCCTGGACCCTATATACCTTCTCCCGCTCCTTTTTCTGGCTTTAATTTCTCAAAACAGGCTTGCTACAGCTGGTTTCTATCTACTCGCCCTACTAAAGCTACTCAGAGGGCCAGGAGCTCCCTAGGGGCTAAATCTAGTTCTTAACCTGGTCCTCCCCTCCATGACCAGCGTTGGACCCAAGGAGCCCCTGCCTGACACACTCCCTTTTGCCTAGCCCTGTGTTCTTTCTGCTCTCTTCTACCTCTCTCCGTACCTGTTCTTTCCTCTCTTGTGACTCATGGCAGGACAGTGGATTACCATCTCTGCTGCTCTGTCCCAGGAGAGCCCTGATTTGCAAATGTATCTCTTAGCCATGAACTTACCCAGGATGGTGGCCACACACACCTTATTAATTACTGTGAAAGGGTAGTGTTTGAGATGTATGGGGATGAAATGAAATTAAAATCTAATGCATATGCTTCTGTTTGCATCTTTAAAATATAGTTACTAGAAATACACTTGTGTGGCTGGTGGTATTTTTGTTGGACAGAGCTGTCTTGGAACGAGGAGGCGTGCCCTGAGGGCTCTTCTACAGGTGGGCTGATCTCCCACCTCTCCTGGTTCTCAACTCTTTGAAGGGTTGTTTGTTCATCCATTTGTTCATTCATTAATTTTGTGCTCATTGAGTCTCCCTGTGTGCCAGGCCCCACTGTAGGCATGCAGAAGACAGCAAAATGCTCTGTGAGGTGCCCAGGGTCATTGGCACCCTTGGCAAGGGTTCCAGCCTGAAGGCTTGGGCTGGTCTTTTTGCTCTCCAGACCACCCCAAGTTCACATATCACAGAGTGTCCTGCTCCAAGCCCTGGCCACACCCACAGCCTCCCCCGTGGTACGGTGTGGTGCTATGACTAGTATGGGGTGGGATGAGCTAGAAATGGCTGGGTAAAGGGACATGGGGCCTGATGTGGAATAAAATCAGCTTCTAATCTTCTTCAGTTGTAAACTCTCTTGTGCCCAGGTGTCCTCAGGAAAGTAGTGCCCAGCCCTGGCTTGGATGCTGCAGATAAAGGTCATTCCTGGCCCTTCCATAGCCTCAGACTAGAAAGGAGAAGGATGCACTCCTCTCACCACAGCCTGATTATAGAGCTCTAACTGAAATGCCCAGAAGTGTGTCCTGAGACAGTGAGTCTTGGCTGCTTCCACTTCTGCCCTATCGAGATCCAGGCACCTTGGAGCCCAGGGTTCCTCTTTCAGTAACCAAAGGGCCATCATTGGCCACCTGCTATCAGTTCAGCAAAGCAGGTTGCTGGGCTGCCCCCATGGGCACATTTCCCTTTTGTCCTGCCTGCCCCTTTCTAGGGCAGAGGGCACCCAAGGCACACATAGTACACCCACCTGTGTTTATACCTCCTGCATCATTGCCTGTAGCAATCAAGTTCCTTGTAAAGAAGTCCCTTTATTCCTTCTGATTAAAGCATAGGCTTTGCCACAGACTCTAAGATCAATCTTGCTTCCATCATTCTTCACCCTTCACACTCTCTCCCTCATTGCCTTTTCAGTGTTAGGTTTGGGCCTGTCTTTCTAGAGTACAGTGGGCTAAATAAACAAAGGAAAGTTTTGCTTTCTTATTGCAGCTGTAGCAATTTACCAGAGTCCTCATGGCTTCAAATGATAGAAATCCATCATGGACAGTGCTGGAGGTCAGGGATCCAAAGTTGGATCCACTGGGCTAACACAAAGGTGCCTGTAGAGTTGTACTTTTAGAAACTCTGGGAGGATCTGTCTCTGTCCTTTCCAGTTTCTCCTGGCAGCCCACATTCTCAGTGTCCCAACATCATTCATTCCCACCTTGGCTTCCATCTTCAAATCTCTTTCCTGACTCAGGCCCTGCTTCCTCCTCCTTGTGAGGATACTGTGATCACATGGTGCCCAACTGGATGATCCTAGATCATCTCCCAGACTCATAGTTCCTAATTTAGTCATACCCACAAAGTCCATTCCTAACTCATTCACAGGTTCCAGGCATTGCAACATGGACATATTTAGGGTATCTTATTTTTTTGAAACTGGTAATGAGTCTTAATTATTTTTTGTCCTTAAACTTGGTGTGTGTAGAAATACAGAAAATCATCCAGTGGAAGAACAAATTCTTGGCTTCTCCAAGAAAATAATGGTATTACATTTAAGAATGCGTTCTTTAGAAAGTAGAAAAGGAAAAGGAAAATAATAGGAGTGTGTGTGTGTGTGTGTGTGTGTGTGTGTGTGTGTGTGTTTTACTGGGGATGGAACCCAGAGTCTTGCATATGCTAGGCAAGTGATCTACCACTGAGCTACACTCCATCCCTTATAGTACTTCTTTGATGAAACGTTTTTACTGGATTGTGACACAAAATAACACATGGTAGTTAGGTTTGACAGAAGCTCATGAGACAGCCTTGTCCAATGAATGGGTTCCTGCAACGATGGAGATGTTCAAGATCTACTGATCTCACGGAGCTGTTAAGCAGTTGAGATGAGGCTAGTGTGACAAAATTCGTCACCTTTATTCCATTCTAAATAAGTTACAGTTAGTTACAAATATCCACATGTGCTTGGTGGCCTTGTGTGGAACAGCATAGGCTAGAGCAAGTCTCCCTAACCAGGCTCTCTCAGTAGGCCTTAGGACACCCCAGTGGATTAATTTGTAGTTCTGTCCCTGAGGGCAGGATAGTAGTTTTCCTTGGATTCTCAGAAAGCCTCATGATCCCAAAAGCTAAGGGGCTTCCTGCCTATCTTATGAGACTGTGCCTTGATTCAAATATACCTTTTGTCTTATGTCTTCCTGTAGCATTGGGTTTGTTTTTCTGGAATAATACTTTTATTATTTTCTCCCCCATCATAGATCAATTGATGTGTTTGTCTTTATCAGTGCTAATCAGTTTCACTTGGGCATGTACATCAAAGTGAGCTTTGGAGTTTAAACAATTGTTATTGCCTGGTTCTAGTCCCAGATCTAGTGACTCTGATCCCACATATAGATTATGCTCAGAAATGTGGTTTCTATGTCGACACTGTCAGTAAAGAAGTTGGCCCCTTCAAGTACTTTCCCAATCACTTTTATATAAATAAAATACTCTGAAAAAGATAAGGAAGTACCTACTAGATGTCTCCATATTACACAATGGGTATACTACTGGTGGCTTGGAATAAAATTTCTAGTGACAGACTGCATTAGACATGGATTCAGAATAAGCTGGATCTCCCACTAACAGTGCACAAAATAGCTGCTAAAATTCACGACCGTGGCCTAGATCCATCTCAGATAGAAACAGCATCAAACCTACACTGCATTTTATTCTAAGTCAGTGATCTCACTTAGACCAACACCAGGACTTTAGTCTTTAGCACTTTCCAACCAGGACTTAGCAGAAATAAAATCTAGTACTCTTATATAAACCAGTATAAATTCTGGAGTTAACACTGTTGATTCTTTTAGGAGTGAAGGTCAGAAGGAGCCCGGGTGGTTTTATGCAGTGATAATTAGCACAAAGCCCCAAGCAATTCTTAGGAAGCCCTAACCAATGTTTCCCTTCTCTTTCTTCCTTCAATGGCCGTTTGCTGACCTGCTCTCCTGTTCCAGGATTTGCGCAAGCAGGTAGCGCCACTGCTGAAGAGCTTCCAGGGAGAGGTAAGCCTTTATCTTCACTCCATACCCCGAGCCACCTTCATACTCTCAGTCTTTCTTTTCACTCACATTCAATAAATTCCATTAACAGTAGGCACTTACCCTGATGGAGACTTTCGGGCTATAGTAAACCAGTATCCCACATATTTTGCACTTTGCAGTAGAACTGTCTCCACTGTGTCCTGAATGAAAGCCCCTCTGGAAAGCGAGCCATATTCGTGATACGGAAAGATATGGAACATATGGGGAAAAGTGCACCGCTTGGTTGCGCTTCCCACAGCAGACTGAGGTTGTCCGGGCCCTGTCTTTAGGGACCCACAAACTACCTCCGGTGAGTCAGTTACCTTGTGACTATGAAGACTCTCATGAGGAATAGACGAATGGGGACAGTCTGGTGCTGTTTTTTTCTTTTTTTTTTGTACTAGGAATTTAGCCAAGGGTCTAAATATTGAGCTACATAATCAGCTGTTTTCAAATTTTTTTGAGACAGGATCTCGCTATGTTGTCTGGCAGTGCATGCTTCAACTTGTGGTTTTCCTGCCTCAGCCTCCCTGAGTCCTGAGATTATAGATGTGTACTATCATTTCTGGCTTAGTCAGGTACTTTATGAGAGACTGGTGGGGAAGAGTAGAATTTCATTTGATCCACAGACCAAAACACAGAGCACCAGGGAGAAATCACAAGGATAAGCTTGAACTCCATATGAGAAAGTGTTTTCTCGTGGATCCTTCCAGGAATGGACTGAGCAATCTGGCAAGTGGGCCACAGACAGCAGGTTACAACCCTGGCCACCTGTGAATGGGAACAGTGCCCACAAACAGCACTGAGGGCCAAAGCAGGCAACAGAGGCTCCTTCCCAGTGCCTGCATAGAGACCTGGTGAATTGTAGAAAAGTGTGAATAGCATTTGCACTGTGGTCCTCACTCCCGCCTCTTCCATGATGGAGAAGTGGAAGCAGTGGAACACCAGGCTCATAGGAAAGGGAACAGGAGTTTTCAAAGCCCTTGTAAGAACTTCCATGGATGCAGTCTTAGGAATTTCATTTTCTTGCAACTACCCAGGTTACAGAGGACACAGAGTGTGGGAAAGGGGCAGAATTAGGTGAAGCAAGACACTGGACTTGAGACTCAAGCACCCAGAATGAGTGCCTCAGGCTGACATGTGTCTGAGGAAGACTAAATTCCTGGCATAAGTGGTTGGGCTGCCCTGGCTGCACTCTCCCTCAGTAGACAGTTGATGGTGAGGTAGGGAGGTGGTTCCAGGGTGCCAGAAAGAAAGTGCAGTGGTGGCTGTGGGCAGACACTGAGGGCTTAGCAGGTAGACCAGTACCTTTCTTTTAGTAGTTGACAGTACCCAGCCTCATGAAGCCTTAATGTCCTTGGCTTGGTGAGGTACCAGGTACACCCTTACTGGGTCTCTGATGGACTACAATAGGCCCTTTCCTCAGCATCTGTCTCTCCACCCTCACTGGATTAGCAAAGCTGTCACCTGACACATGTCTGCACTTGATCTTATCTGTCCTCCTACTTGTTCCACAGCTTTGGAGAGGCCCTCTGGCTAAGGGTTTCTCTCCCTGAAAGGGCTCAATGGATTTTTGTGTGATCACTTGTTTTTCTTTTGTTTGGGAAACCTTAAAAAGCTACATGGAAGTAGAAAATTTAGTACAGTGGATATTTGTACACTTTACCAACCTACTCCCTTGCTCTCCAGCCTTCCCCAAGAATTGGAAAGTAGGTTGGTCACATTTTGGCACTGTGATCTTAACCTGTGTGTCTCCTAAAGTTAGGACTGCAGTAAGAAACCCCAACATTACCACCTAGTAGCAGATCTCACAACCTAGGAAAGTAGCAGTAATTTAAGGCTAGACTATCAGGTACTGGGGATATAGCTCAGTAGTAGAGTGCTTGCCTAGCATGCACAAGGCCCTGAGTTCAATCCCTAGTACCAGCCCTCCCCAAAAAAAGAAGAAAGGAAAAAGGAGGCTACACTGTCTAATAATTCATCTACAGTCAAATTTCCCTAATTATCTCAAGGTGACTCTTGTAACTGCCCCCATCCCTGACACATGGGGTCAATCAGGTTCACACATTGCATTTGGTAATGTATGAGTATTGTGTATCTATATATCGTTTATCTATTTTAATGTCAAATATCCTCTCCATTCTCCTTACCTTTGCTTTTGTTTTTTAATGCATTGATTTGGGGAGGGGGCTAAACCAGTTACTTTATAGATAGATTATCCCACATTCTGGATACATCAAATTTGAAATGCCTGAGAGACATCTAGGCTTCCTGTTGACCTATTCTTTAAAACCTACTTGAAAGATAAAATACTTTAGCACTGTTAATTGATATATATCGAACTTTCTCATTGCTGTATTTTAAAAAAATAAAATTTTTTGTATATGTATATACAACATGATATTATGGGATACATACGGATTGTAAAATGGTTATTATAATGAGCAACTAAACATATCCATCATCACAATAGTTACTTTTGTGGCAAGAGCAGCTAAAGTTTTCTTTAGCAAAAATCCCTAATACAGTACAGTAAGGTGTTGCTGTTAAGATGAAAGGGAATATCAAAGTTATGCCCAGGAATACTTTTAGAAGCCAGTAACTGTTGTCCTTGACTGAATAGTTTGAAATGTTATGGTCATAATGACTGTATCCAATTATTATAGCAAAGTCATTGAATTATCACAGAAATTTAATTGATTGATTGTTATACTTAATTTTCTGTTTCTTAAGCCCTGCCAGTTAACAGAGAGGGGGAAATCTAAATGTCACTTTAGTTTAATCATATTCTAGTTCAACAATGATGTAAACAGTCCCTTGAGTAAAGTAATGCACTGACCAGGAGAATGCTGAGTCTCTCAAATTTTCTCCCATATCTCCCAAGAAGAGTCCTGCTCTAGAAGGCTGAGTGTCAGGGTGCTGATTTAGGTGGCTCTGGTTGGGGGCGGGGGGTCTGGGTGTTTAAGTGTCCCCAAGACAGAAAATCCTCTTAGAAAATAATTCAAGTGCTTACATTGGAGGGGAACCAAAAGACCAAGAATCCTGAGCTAAGCTATAGCTTGAGAAAAGTAAAACAGTAAGTTCAAACAGGAATAAGGAAATAATCAATGTAAGTACATTATGTAATAATAGATGTTAAGAACAGAATAGAAATGAATGAAAAAGAGGAGGTCCAAGAGAGAAATATAAGCTGGGTGGGGTGGTGCACGCCTTTAATTCCAGCACTCTGGAGGCTGAGGCAAGAGGATCATTGTGAGTTCGAGACCAACCTGGGCTGCAAGGTGAGTTCAAAGCCAGCCTGAACTGCATAGTGAGACCCTGTCTCAAAAAATAGGGTCAAGGATTTAGCTCAGTGGCATAAGTGCCTGCCTGGTAGGCACGAGGTTGAGTTTGATCCCTGGTACCAAAAAGAGAGAGAGAGAGAGAGACATAGTAAAGGTTGGTTCTTTGAGAAGATTTATACAACTGACAAACCACTTTACTTTTCAAAAAAAAAAAATACTGTTAGGTTAAAAGTATAAAAAAGTAAAGATAACATTATGACTGGAGCAGAGATTAAAGATAATAAGGGAATACTATAAGAAGTTTTATTCCAAATTAAATTTAGACAAAACAGTTCAGTTCCTAGAATACTATAATCTCCAAATCTGACTAAAGAAGTAGAAAAATTAAATAGCCTTATAACTGTTACAGAAATATTCCCAAAAAGTTCAGACAGTTTTCTGGGAGAGTTCTATCAATCACTCATGGAACAGATAGTTCTAATCTTTTGCAAACTCCTTTAGAAAATAGAAAAAGAACATTTCCTAACTCATTTTATGAGGCTTGTGTAACTGTGATGCCAAAACTAGACAAGAACAAGAAAGCAAAAATAAAAGTCAGTCTTATTTATGAATAGGTGTTCAGGAGACCTTAAAAAGGCAAGTTGAATTCACCAACCTCTGTCTATCCCAAGAACGCTGTTTGGTTTAGCATTAAGAAAATTTATTAATGTTAATTCATATCATTAAGCAGATTAAAGAAGGAAAAAATGCCACCTCAATAGTTATAGGAAAAGAATTTGATAAAATCTGTCTATGAAAAATACTACCAACAAACCAGGAATAGTGAGAAAATTTACTAGCTTGGTAAAAGTATTTATCAAATATCTTTTCGATTCTCAGACCCACTGATGTTAAAAACATTTTCTTTACCATTAGGGACAAGAAAAAAAAGTCTATTTACTGCTAATGTTATTTAAATGGAAACCTTACCAGATAAGCCAAGAGAAAAAAATAAAGCATAGGCTTTTTTTTTTTTTTTAATCGAGAATTGAACTCAGGGCCTCGCACTTGTGCCGCTGAGCTATATCCCCGGCCCAGTATAGGTATTTTCAACAGAAGAAATAAATTGTCATTTTCTAAGTGAGCCTCAATGATTTAACAAGGTTACTAGATACATAATCACTATACAAAAGCAATTACATATCTCTACATCAGTCGCAAATCAAAAATGTAATGTTTAAAAAAGGATACCACTAGAGATAGCAACAAAACCCAGCAATTATACCTTGAAATAAATATTACAGTATACAGAACTATTTCTGTAGAAACATAAAGCATTTATATTGAAGGATATTAAGATTTAAATGAGAATAGTGTATCCAAGTATAAAAATTCTCACTACTATTATTAAGGTCAGCCAAGCATGGTGACACATCTGTACTCCTCACACTTGGGAGCACACAAGAGGATTGCCATGAGTTCAAGGCCAGTCTGGGCTACATAGTGAGACCCTGTCTCAAAACAAAAGAACCAAAATTTTAAAAAAGGTCAATTTTCTCAAAGTTGATAAGCGTAGTCATTGTAGTTCTAATCAGAATTTCAGAAGGATTTTTATAAAACATGAAAAGCTGATTCCAGATTTTCTATATACATATATCCAAGAGCAAATGGTCAGTTAAATAGACAGGAGGGGGACTTATAAGAATGGCAAATATTTGCAGTTGACATTATAAATCAGTAAGGAAAGGGGAACTTTCCAGTATATAGTTCTTGGATGGTTAATCAATATGGAATTAAATATATCCCCTACCTCATGCCATATATAAGCACAAATTATAGGTAAAGAGTTAAGGCAAAGCAAAATGTTAAGTCTTATAGAAGAGAATACAGAATATGATGGTTTGGGGTTGGATAGGGTTTCTTGACCAGAAAACCATTAAGAGAGTGTTACAATCAGTTACATTAACTTTTTTAATGTCTTTTTTTTTTTTTTCATCGGTACTGGGGATCGAACTCACAGCCTCGTGCTGCCAAGCAGGTGCTGAAGCCAGTGAGCCAAACTCCCGGCCCTTACATTAACTTTTTAAAGTAAGAGTCTTTTCATGGAAAGATACCCTAAGGAAACTGAAAAGATGAACTGGTTCCATTGTAACGTCCTGTGAGCCAGGAGAAGGTTCTACCTTCCTCAGGACATTTTACGTCATCTAAGGAAATGCAGCATCATTAAAATTCCGGTATATCTGATGTCTGTCATGATAAAGGTCCAGTTACCTGTGGTGCCTCCTGAATTGTACAGTGCACAGCTGAATGTGTGGTAGACTTGGCCACAAGATGCTTACCAGGAGGAGGTGGTGCCCATGCCCATCATTAACAAAAGGCTAATGTTCACAAAATACTAAACACTCTTAAATATTAATAGGAAAAAAAAAAAAACCCAAACACTGCATGCCAGGTGTGTTGACTTACAAATGAAATACCAGCACTCTGGGAGGCTGAGGCAGAAGGATCCCAGTTTCAAGCCCAGCCTGGGCACCTTAGCAACTTATTCAGACCCTGTCTCAAAATAATAAAATAAGGGCTGAAGTTGTAGCTCAGTGTATAGTTTAACTCCCAGTACTGCAAAAACAATAAAAGCACCCCAATCTGAAAATGAATAGTCATAAATAACTTCAGAAAAGAAAATCAGAATAGTCAATACATATATGAAAAGATAAGGTACAAAAACTCAGCAATAACTAGAGAAATGATCATTAAAATACTTTACATGCCAATTAGTCATCCCTGCCAGGATGGCCAAAATTAAGAAGTCTACAGTATAAATTGGTTTAACTTTTTAGAAAACCAACTTGGCATCCACCAATAAAGCAAAAGAGGTGCATAGACCCCAACATAGCAGTTCCTGAGTGTATGTCCAAGAAAAACTTAAATTTGTTTGCCTCAGAAAACCAGCTCGAAAATTTTGAAAATGGTGGTGGGGGGTGGGGAGGCACAACCTAGGTGTCTACCAACAGTAGAAAAAATACTGTTAACTTTTTTTGTAACCCCTGTACAAGACCAAAATAGCTATATTATGTAAATTTAGTTTATACAAATTTCCCGTGACTTCAGAAATAAAGTCCCAAGATACTCATAGGATGAAATGCGGCATAGCAGCGAAAAGCTAGTGAAACTGAAGAGTATGCAGACCCCACTGGATGTTGTGTAGGGATTCGGGCATCATTAGACCCTGAAGAGCGGCAAGAAAAGGATAAATAAGGTTTTTATAGTGGGGCAAGGAGTGTTGGGAATATTCTCATTCATACCTGTTCCTTCTGTTACTTATACTTCATTCTTTGTATATGTGAAATACTTATTTGAAAAAGAAATAAGCCTGCTTACAGGGCAATAGCTTTATGATGTTGTTGTGTGCATCAGAAACCAAATATTTTTATCTCCTTTTGGTTTGCATTTCACCAGTAATCAATTTTAATTGCCACGTACTTGGGTGCCTTGGACAAGGCTAGGTGCCTAGGCAGTTGCTGGGAAAGCACATTCCTAGCAACATCCCAAAATAACACCCACTGAGCTTGTGTTCATGGGCCAGGTAGCATCTTTTCCAATTCCATGGCAAGTTCATGGCTGAGGCCCCTACACTAAGCAACAGATTAACAAGAAAAAAGTGTACAAAATTATTTAATAAAAGTTTTCATTCAGAAACAAAAATCCAAAGAAACGAGAAAACTGTATTTTCATGGACAGTTGTGCAGAAGTATGATTGGAAGACAGAGAGTCTGATCTAATGCAGTACACTGTAGGGAACCTAGCCAGGCCAGTTTGTCCAGATGGTTCCCTGCATTACCAGGTGACGTTCCTTGCCTCCTATACAGGGCTGACGCCTTGAGGGTCTGTAGGGGAGAGAGCAGGTCAGAGACATCTGCAAGCTTCTGCTGTTTGTTGAAATCCAAGGTACCATATTTAGGGGTAGCATATCCTGAATCCTGACAGACACTGGGTACATTTCAAGTACACACTCACCCAATCACAATTTTGAAAAGTCACATTTGCTGTTGTCTTCCTATCACCAGATCTCCAAAACTGGAGGAGAAAGTTCTCCTTCCCTGCCCCACTAGTCCCCAACTAATGGTCTGGAGCCTCCTGCTTTCTCAGGAGCCACAGTGCTCTTGTTATCCCCTTTCCTCTATCTTTAATCCCTGGTATTTTCTGGATTGTTTTCATCAGTATTCCACAAGCTTTAGTATGTCCCATCACAAGAGAGACAGAAAACCTCCTTCCACCAGCTTCTGGCTTCAGAGCTGTCTCCATCGTCACCTGCTTATTCTTCCTTAGCCTACAGCAGCCTGACGTACACCCTCCTGTAACCCTGCTGGTCCCTGCACACACTATGATGTCCTGCCCTGGGCTTCCTTTCACTTCCCTGGCTGTTGATTGGGCTTCTCAGACAATTCCTTCCCTTCAGTTAGACCTAGTAAGTGATATTCTTTGCTACGTGACACTCAGTGTAAGGCTACAAGATGACTACCTGAAGATGCCTGTTCCCGACTTGTCTTTGTTTTGAGTCCCAGGCACTTATGAGGTAACCTGTTCAATGTTACCTCTTGGACATTCCAGAGTAGAGAGCTCTTCACCTGCCACCATGTCCCTTACCCCTGCCTCTGCACCTGCTTACATTCCTTTGCTTCTCCATTTTTCCCCTTCTGGGAAAGTCATTTTCAGTCTACCTAGTCACCTAATCTGGAAACCCAGGACATCTTCCTTTGTACACAATTTCCCTCTACCTGCCTCCACATACATTTTAGATCCATCCAGTCTTTTCTGTCCTTCCACTACCACCTTAATCTGAAGCCACCATCGTGTGTCCCTGAAACCCTTGCAGTGATTCCTCACTGGTCTCTCAATTTTGGCTCCTCCCCAAACCACTCCTCCCTTTTGTTCATACAGCAGGCAGACTCTGGTCACGTCCTTGCTTATAGCCTTCCAATGGCTCTCCAGTGCCCCAAAGACAAACACAGAACCTTGACTGAGGCCTCCCGAGGTCTCTGACCTGCCTCACAGCCCAGCATTCTCCCTGCTACCAGCCCTGTTTAGGTGCTCTGACAGCTCCCAAATCTGTTCCCTCTACTGACCCTCCTGCCTCCGCTCCCTCCCTGTCTGATCCTCTCCTCTTCTCTTCATCCTCTGGGGCTTGACTCAAATGCCATGTTCTTTTTTTTTTTTTTCCCCGGTACCAAGGATCGAACTCACAGCCTCGCACCTGCCAGGCAGGTGCTTACACCATTGAGCTAAATCCCTGGTCCTCAAATGCCATGTTCTTGAGAAGCTCTCAGACTACCCACCTAAGTAAAGGGCCTCTATGGTTCCCCATAGCCCCTTTTTCTTTTGGTTCCAAATATTTGCTGCATGTGTCTCTGTGTGTTCTACGTACTCACCCTTAGAGTATAGCAGGGGAAGAGGGTGGCTCATCAGATACCATCATGGAAGGGTGGAGGAGGGGAAAGCCGAGAGAAGTCTTCAGTGATAAAGGGGCCAACCATGTTCAGAGCTGGGGAGAACAGGGAGAGTCGAGCTGTGGGGAGCTGGAACAGACAGCAGGGCCAGACATGCAGGTCAAGCAGGCCGAGATGGCACATTGCTTTGGAAAGACTTAGAGAAGTCTGTGTGCAAGGAAAGCTGTGACCCTTACACATTTGCAGTATCTTTGGGTGGATTTTAATCGAGTAACAGATGCAATAGAGAAAGTTGGGCAGATATTCTATGAATTAGTTAAAAATGACTTAAGAATTTATTCCTTGACCCAAGTCTGTTAAGCTGTACCATATTTAAGAGGCAGAAGGATAGCTGGGCCAGGAGTTCAAGGCCAGCCTAGGCTACATAGTGAGTTCAAGGCTAGCCTGAATTACATAGCATCTCCAAAAACATAAATAAATAAAAATGCCATATTTAAGTGTTCAAATCTAAAGGCCAGTCCTATATAAAGCCAGGGTGTCTGAATGGTGTATTCCAAGAGCATTTCACAGATAGTCCCTTGACCCAGGAGCCAGTCCAAGTGCTACCGTCCACTCTCTCTGTGACCTTGGGTACCTCCCCAGGCCTCCTTCTGCCTGCCTTTTAGCATCTTTAAAGTGAGTAGCCAAATGAGATTCTGCACAGAAGCCCCAGCTTTGAGGTCCAGGATGACGCAGTGAACAAGTTCCTGGGGTGACTATCACCTGCACAGCAGAAGGGGATGTTTTCCAGCAGTTTAGACCTGCTCTGTTACAGGTAATGGGCTCTGTAATTAGGAGTTCAAACAAGGGCCCAGTGACCACTGTCAGTTCATACCCACTCTTCTTCAGAGCCACCTAATTGCCATCTCCTCCACGTCATCCCATTCTTCCTTGCCCTATTTGTAACTGTCTTGATTTTGAGCCTAGATATCTGTGCTCTTGTATTTTACTTACTTGGATAACATTTAACTTGCTTTATACCAAGCCTTATGATTCTGAAATCTAGAGAGCAAGAACTGTGTGTGTGTGTGTGTGTGTGTGTGTTTCTGCATGTCTGTGCATCTCTGTGTCTGTGTGTATACTTTTGTCCCCACTGTACATGGGCATAGCAAGGACTGCATTAAATATCCTGGGTAAGATGAGAAAGAGTAGGTTGCATGGTTACTAACTCTGGGCCTCAGATCAGTGTTGTTCAGGCTGCATAAAACTTACCTGTCTCTTTCTGGAAATACAGTTTCTAGCCTTCCCACACCCCCAAGTTTCTGATGGAGCAGACTTGGGATCAGACCTCAGAATCTGAACTTTACTTTAGATTCTCACATATTACTCGGCCTAGGTGCCCACAAAGGCCTCTTCCTCCAGTGTAGTCTGTGATGTTGTACTTGCTCACTTGCCTCAGATTGGGGTATGAGGTGCTCCATATATTGGTTTAAAAGTGCATTTCCAGCCAGGCATGGTAGTGCATGCCTGTAATCCCAGCCCTCAAGAACCTGAGGCAGGAGAATCACTATGAGTTTGAGGGCAGCCTGGGCTGCACAGTGAGACTCTGTCTCAAAGTAAATCCGGGGTGGGGGTAGGGGGTTAAAGTACATTTCCAGCCTTCCGAGTTCTACATTCTGTTCTGGTCAAACTGGCCTCTTTACGTCACTCAAGACATACCTTCTGGCTCCCTGCTTCTGACCCTGGCCTCTGCTCCATCTACACAAGTTACTTCCATCCTTAAAGGCCTACCTGAAAGTCTGCCTGCCTTCATTCTCCTATTTTAGCCTTTTTTCCTCTTTTGTCTTCTTGCTTTATTGAGGCATTATTGACAAATAAAAATTGTATATGTCTGCTGTAGACAGGGTGATGTTTTGATATATATAACATAATATAATGATTCCTAAGGCTAAGTAGCATAACCATTCTCTCACATTGTTATTTTGTGTGTGTGATGAGAACATTTAGTATCCATCCTCTTAGCAAGTGTCCTGTGCACAATACATTAACTGTAGTCATAACACTATACCTTAGATCTCTAACACTTATTCATCTTTTATAGCTAAAATTTTGTACTCTGAGCCTTTGGCACCCACCATTCTACTCTTTGCTTCTATGAGTTTGATTTTTTCACATATAAATGAAATCATATAGTACTTGTCATTCTATACCTGGCTTATTTTCCTTGGAATGTCCTTTAAGCTCATCCATGTTATTAAAAATGACATGATTTCCTTTTAATATTCTATTGTGTGTATATGCCACATGTTCTTTATCTGTCCCTTTGTCCTGGGACATTTAACTTGTTTCTACACTTTGGATGTTGTGAATAATGCTGTAGCAAACATAGGAGTTCAAGATGATGATTATTTCAGATCCTGAGATATATACCGAGTAGTGGAACTACCAGATCGTGTAGTCCTATTTTTAAGTTTTAGACCAGCCTCAGTGCTGTTTTCCATAATGGCTGTACCATTATAGGCCACCCAAAGGTGGGTACACCCTTGCCAGACTTGTCTTTTTTATTATATACATCCTACCAGGTTTGAGCTAATAGCTCATCGTGGTTTTGATTTGCGTTTCCCATGACAATTAATGACACTGAGCATTTTTTCATGCACCTACTTATTGGCCATTTGTGTGCCTTTTAGAAAATATCTGCTTGGGTCCTTTGTCCGTTTTTGAATTGGAGTGTTTGCTTCATACTGAGTTTTAAACCTTCTCTTCTACCAGATTTTATTCACATTTAGGAGTCTGTGTCTTATCTTACTTGGAATCTCAGCTGCCCTCTTGGTTCTCACTCATTATGAAGGACTTTACTGAGTGCTAGTTTTTAGAGACTCACCCAAAAAATAAATAAATAAAATAATAATAAAGTTTGGTGCCCAGGGATGTTAGAAGCCATCTGCAACTTTGGGGCCTAGGGTCCCTAACCTCTTGAGGCCAGGCTGACCAGCTCTTGCTGCAGGACAAGGGGAAGCATCACTGGAATTCAAGTAGCCTACTGTCCAAACCCAGACTGAGGGAATTTTCATCTTGCCCATCAGGCCATCCTTAGGCTGTGGGGCCTACTTCAGTAGTGGAGATAAAGTAGTGGTAGCTACAGTGATCACCATGGCAATTGGGTGATGCATTTTAATTGTCTTGGAGGATAGTCCCAAGGCCTCAAAGTGCAGGCTTACTGTAGGCTGGCTTACTGATGTCTCAATTAGAGGAGCAGTAGGACTGTGGTGCCGCACACAGGCCAGCTTCCTAATTGAAAGCACATTTTCTCCTCCAAAGCTGCAGCTGGTTTGGTTCTGCTCATGCAGAAAAGGATATAACCTTGCATAACATAGGAAATGAACGGTTGAGAGAGAAGCCAAATTCAATTTCAGTCAGATATGTTGAGGCCGAGCCCATGATCTATGGGAGCCGGGGCAGGAGCGGTGCGCATGTGGAAAGGCGCGCACTCAGCAGTCTATTAATCACGGCCGCCCGCCTGGCGCTGCTGCCCCGTGCACTGGGGGCTGCTGAGCCCGCGCGCTCCTCCACTCCTCAGCATGGCTGGAGAGCAGCCAAGCACTCCAGAAGTTAACCTCTTAAAGACCCGGAGCTGCTTTCTGTTGAATAAATGTAATTTTGTGGTCAGAAATAAATGTTTGTGATGTAGCAGGAGCTTTGAAAACAACAGCGAGCCAAAGCTATTACAAATTGCTCTGTGTTGAGGAAGTCAACAGCAGACATCAAAATTCCGTGTGTACGGCAAATTGATTTCGGCCCAGAGCTCTGCAGCTATTCAATAAAAGTCCTATTAAACCATTGTATATAATGAACAATCCAGAGCAAATCTAATATTTTCAGTGGATAATTATTTTTAACATCCTCTTGGTAACTGTCAGTGGTTTTCTTAGATGTTTACAGCATGCACCAAGTGGGGTAGGCCTTCCCAGCTGTTGTTCAGCCTCACAGCCTTGCAGGCAGGCACCCCATTGCCTGGGTGGCCACCTGCAGTGGGGTCAGTGGCAACTCGAGGCTAGCCCTGCTCCTGAGGGAGGCATGTAGAGTTTCTGAGGTCACCTGGTGCCTAGCACATAGGAGGTGCTTGAGAAATGTTTATTGAATTGACCTGAAACTAATTGAAATGGGCAAAGGAGAGTTCAGAAAGCTCTAGAATGAGTGAAGACAATGATGTATTAGCAAAGCTGACTTGAAATCTGAGGCTACAGAGACCAGAGGCATAGTTAAGTGGGGACTGGAACAGACCTGGCACCCCAGGAAGCCCCAGGACTTGCATGCTTTACTTCATTCCTTGACAGCACAGAAAACTGAGCCTTTTCACCATCCAGGTGACTGCTGCCACCGGAGTAGGGCTTACCTCAGCTGCTACACTGCACCGGGGCTGTGACCACATAGCACTGAATTTTAACTTTTTTTTTTTTTTTTTTTTTTGTATCAGGTATCGAACTCATGACCTTGTGCTTACCAGGCAAGCGCGTGAGCTGCTGAGCTAAAGTCCCAGCCCTTTTTTTTTTTTTTTTTTTTTTTTTGGTACTGGGAATTAAACACAACCTTGTACTTACAAGGCAGGAACTGTGCCACTGAGCTATATTCCTAGCCCAAATTTTAACTTTTTATTAGTCTGCTTTTCTAAACCATGAATTTCTCAAGGATAAGGTCTATATATTCATTCTTTGCTCAGTAACACATTACTAAATATCTGTACCTGGCTAGATTTGAACTAGTCCTGAGTATGTGATGCTGGCTAAATGAATGCAGATTCTACTTCAACAGACTTAACAGTTTAGCAGGGTGTGTGGCTCTTAGTAAATGATGGATGGCTGAAAGATGGGTAGAAAGATAGAAAAATGACTGGTTGAATGATTGGTTGATTGGGTTGGGTAGGTATAAGGGTATGAAGGAATCAGTAGGTGGACAGATAAGTATTTGAACTGACAAATGTACGAAAAGAGATAATTGGGGAATGGGTGGTTGGATAGATGGGGCTGAGTAAGGATGAGTAAATGGATTGGATAGAGCTATGGATGGGTGGAGTTAAAACTCCTGCTGTATGAATGAAGAGCATTCCATGTTGATTTTTTTAAAAAAACTTTGTGTTCTGTCTGCGTCCATCCCTTTCCCAATTCAGAGATATGCAGGTTAAGAGCACTTAACCTCCAGTTACATGGTTGGAGCCCTGAGTTGTCCTGGCCTTGACCTTCACAGGTCAGCTGACCTCTCAGTGCCTCTATTACTTCATCTGAGAAGTTGGGGAAATGGATTTGCATGAAGATTAGAATTAGTATTGTATGTAAGAATCAACAAACTTTTAATAGTTTGTTGTTTTCATGGGCTAAAATTACCCAATCATACAGTACTTACTTGAAAATCATAGAATTTAAATTATTATGGTTTTTTATTTTCTGCAGATCTCTCTTCTCTTGGAAAAACTCAGTCTGGAAGTTAATTAGGTTTTAGTAATGTTTCATCAATTTAATATAGTAATTCCTTAAATGAAACTGACACCAAGGACCAGATGGCCAAATTGAGGACCTTGTGAACCTGAGAAGGGAGCATGTAGATGCTGTTTGATTACAGCTGAGGACCAAGACATTTTGCATTTCCCAACTCTCCATGTCCACTCCAATCTGTGCCTTGTTGTGCCCTACAGTGCACCAATCCCATGGTCACACAGCCTGCCCCCCCACCCTGTGCTGGGGATGTATCTGTGGCTGGTGTACAGGCACAAGGCAGTGGAGAGTGAGAGGGTCAAGCAGGCGCTGTCCATGCCAGCAGTATCCCCATCCTGGGATTTCCCCCACCCCTACCCCCAGCATCTGCTGGTCCCTGAAGCCTTGTTATGCTCACCCAAATGCCACCCTCCTGTCACTGCATACTCACCACCCCAGCAAGTGTTTCCAGACTAAAGGACACTGGGACAGAGCTATCTTTGGCAAGGTGCCTTCCCCTTCAACAGCACTGCATCTACCACGTCCCCACCCCTTCCTAGTTATCCCCAGGCTGGGACCACTGGTATTTGGGGAGTTAGGAGGCAACTCTGACCTACAGTCATGGGGCCTGTTGTCCTCCCAGAGCAAATGTCTGAGTGTGTGTCCATTGAAAACTGACAGGCAAGTGCTTTCTCCTAGGAACACAGGTGTCCTGCCACAGGCACAAGGCAGCAGGTCTAACTGTGATCTTCCTTAGTGTCCCTGCCATGGCATTAGCACCATAGGCTGGGCCCCCTCTGCAGAGTGGATACCATTCCTTCACATTCTTGATGCCCTCCTGAGTTCCTGCTGAGAATAACAGAGAACCCAGGACAGATCACAGATACCAGAGTCAGACAGATCTGAATTCGAACCTGACATTATCATTTAGCATAGTGATCTTGATGGAATCCTCTCAACTTCTGTCTTATCCATGGAGTGAAAAATCTCCCTTATATAGCAGAGGTGTATGTGGAAATATTTAATGATCATGACATAAAAATAGTGCTAGATGCTGGTAGTTCAAGGTATTGCTCATAGAATCCTTTAGCTCTTTTGGCCTCTCAAATCCTGGTGCTACCCTGGGATTCAGCCCCACCTTCAGGACTCTACCTGTACACCTGTCCCAAGTTACTGCATCTAGACCATCAGGATTGATGATCTTAGTTTGTTTCTGAGCAGAGCATCTCTTGCTCCAGGCCTCTCTGGAGCTCCCTCTTTGTTATCTTGAAACCCAGTTATCTGCCTCCCTGCAATACTGTCACAAGTTGAACATTCCAAATCCCAAATGCTCCCAATTCCAAAACTATTTTACTACTAAAAGTTTCGTATTTTGGAGGATTTCAGGTTTTGATTTTTTTTTTGAATAAGGATCTCAGTGATTAAAGTTTGTGCAGTTATTCCTAAATCTGAAACACTTCAAAATATGAAATACTTCTGGTACCACACATTTCAAATAAGGGATATCAACCTGTTCCACCAAATACCATCTCCTCTGCACTTCCTATTTCAGAGGAGCCAGAGCTGGATTCCCCACCTCCTGTGGCGTTTCCCTCCTATACAGAGTGGTCCTTTGGTGATGGGGGAGGGGATGACTGGGGAGTGAACACAGGTCTTTCATAAGTGAGCTACACCCCCACCCCACTTTAATTCTGTTTTAAGTCAGGATTTTGCTAAGTTTCCCAGACCGGATTTGAACTTTCAATCCTCTTGCCTTAGGGTGCTGGAATTATAGGTGTGTCCCCACTGTGCCTGGCCAGAATGATACCTTCATGTCACTCCCTGACTGACATCAGGTACCCATGACTTTGCAGCATGAAGCCACCACTCACAGGCACATCCTGTGATCCCTTGGCTTGGATTTAAGATTCATCCCTGTTGTAACACATATCACTACTTCATTCCTCTTTATAGCTGAGTAATAGTTCATTGTGTTGGGCATGCCATGCTTTATTTATCCATTCATTGATTGATGGCCATTTGGATTTTATTCCACTTTTTGAATATTCTGAATAATGTTATGAACATGTACAAGTTTTTATGTGTATATGTATTTATATTTCTCTTGGGTATGTGCCTCGGAGTAGAATTGTTAAATATATGCTAACTCTTTATTTAACATTTTGAGGAACTGACAAAATATTTCCAACTGGCTGTACCATTTTATATTTCCATCAGCAATGTGGGAGGATCTCAAGTTTCTCTAATCCTCCATAACAGTTCTCATTATCTGTTTGATTATAGCTATCCCAATGGGGTAAAGTGGTATCTCACTGTAGTTTTGATTTGCTTTTCTCTAACGACTATTGATATTGTGTATCTTTTCATGTGTTTTTTGGTCATTTGTGTATATTCTTTAGGGAAATATCTATTCAGATCCTTTGCCCATTTTTAAATTCAGCTAATTGTCTTTTTACCATTGAACTATAAAAGACTTTTATGTACTTGAATAAAAATTTCTTTTCGAATAGATGATTTGCGAAACTTTACTCCCATTCTATGGGTTGCTTTTCTTTCTTCATAGTGCCCCTTTGAAGAGCAAAATATTTAAATTTTTTGAAATCTAACTGATTTCTTTTTCTTTTATTGTTTGTGTTTTTTGGTGTCATATCCAAGAAATCATTGCTGAAACTAAGGTCATGAAGATTTACATCTGTTTTCTTTCAAGTGGCTTATAGTTTTAGTTTTTACATTTGGGCCTTTGATTCATTTCAAGTTAATTTTGTGTATGGTGTAAGGTTGGAATCCAACTTTGACCCTTTGCTGTGAATATCCAGTTGTTGAAAGAATATTCTTTTCCAATTTCATTCCCTTGTCATTCTTGTCAAAAATCAGTTGATCATAATGTAAAGTTTTCTTTTGGGGTTTTCATTTTTTCCATTGGTTTGTGTATTTAGCCGTACGTAACTGCCATAGTCTTGGTTAAGGTAACTTGTAGCAAGTTTTGAATTAGGAAATGTGAGTCCTTCTAGCCTTTTCCTTTTCTAGCTTTTTTGTTTGTTTGTTTGTTTTTGGGAGGGGATCCCTTGAGTTTCCATATGAATCTCAGGATCAGTTTGTATATACAAATTGTGATACAGCAAAACCACTTGGCATTTATTTTTTCTCTTAGCATGGAGGATCAAACCCAGGACTTTGTATCACCAAGCTGCATCCCCAGCCATTTTTATTTTGTATTTATTTTGAGGTCAGAGTCTTGCTTAAGTTGCCCAGGTGGGACTCAAATTTGAGGTCTTCCTGCCTCTGCCCCAGTAGGGATTTTGGTAGACACTACACTGAATCCATAAATCAACTTGATGATTCCTACTATCTTAACAATAGTAAATCTTCAATTCAGGGAAAACTTCTGTTTAATTTAATTGCCCTAAAAGGTGTTTTATGGTTTTCAGAGTACAAGTTTTATGTATCTTTTGCTGAATTTATTTCTAAGTATTTAGTCTTTTGTTTGTATTGTAAATAGTACTGTTTAATTTCACTTTATTCTTAGTATATAGAAAACAAGTGACTTGCATATCAATTCATCTTGTGCAACCTTGATGAATACTATGTTTCTATATCTTTAAATTTTTTTACTCTATAGCCATTATTTGTCATAAAAGCAGTGGTTTAAAATCTTTGGCAGCCCTTCCTCCTCGAAAGCCTTCCCCCACAACTCCACTGTGCATTATCTGCAAGTGGAAGGTACTGAGAGGGAGGCCACTACCCCATCCTGTCCCTTTGGGAGTAGAAGTAGGAAGCCCCCAGGACAGGACAGGACACCACCTGCAGATTATCGGCACTCCTTGAGTGATCTCATTGCAGAGTAAAGCCGTGAATGAGCTAGTGAGTGAGCTGTCAGCCCACCCTCCGCCTCTGTGAAGTCCTGCTATATGCAAAAGTTCCTGCTGTTGGAGCTATGATCTGCTGCATTGTAGCTCCTACCCCCTGGTTCTGCCTGTACTCCAGGGAGAGAGGAGACAGCTAATCCCTCCCCACTACAGCCCTTGAAACCTTGTTGACAGTGACATGTCAGTTGTAGTGAAGGCTCTGTGAACCACACACTAGGAACAAGGTGCTGGTTACGACTTTTATTATCTGTACTGTTCTTCTGTCCCCTGCCACACATCTGTTCTCTGTGGCCTTAAGCCCTGGTCCCTCCCTATGTTCCATTTTTTACAGCACTGTCTTATTTCTGGGCTTCCCTAGGTTTCATCTCTTAGGAATCTGGCAGGATACAGAGAGCGATTAAGGAATACTTCCTATCTGTTTCTACCAGAAGTAGTTTTGCGACATTACGCATATTTGCCAGGCTTCATCTTTATGACCAAAGTGACCCTGAGAAATTTATCTCCCTTTGTACTCAGAGAAGTGCTCTGTAACAGGGTCATGTGGACAGGATTCAGCCTCCCTGAGTACTCTACCAGGTGCTGGGAACAGAAAGGAGAAAGACCTTCAGAAACCAAGCTGGTGGTGACAGCTGGGCCCACACTCATTTCCAATTTTTCTCCTTCCCCCTTGTCACGACAAAGATGGTCAGTATCCTCCTAGGGGGGGGGACAACCTTCCATACCCAAGTCCTCCCTCGTCTGCCTGAAAAACTCTCATGCCAGTAGTAGGACTGCGCCTCAGCCAGACACAAAATGAACACATTTTAGAGGAAAATTACCAGGTTCTTAGCTACCTTTATCTTTTTTCAGAAAAATGTGTGCCCTTTTACCTGGCTGTGTTCAGATAAAGCTAGAACTCTGCTGCTTTGGCCTGTTGACATGTCTGTTTTAGGCAGGACCTGGGTCATCTCAGCTGACATGTATATTCTGTGTGACTCTGTGGACTGAGTTTTGCCCTTGAAAAAGCACTACAGCCAGACAGAGAGTAAAGAACTGTTCTCCTGTGCCCACTGATCTCTGTGGCCTGTCACCTAGCAGAGCACACTGACATGACAGTTCTTGTAATGGTCTGTCTTTATTTCTGAGTTGTTAGCCTGTAAACTCCTGGGACATAGGATTATTCCTGAGCATGTCATTGCCACCATGGTGTCTCAAGGGTTAAGCGTACAGGTTCCCCGGGACTTTTAAGTATCTTGGCCCTCTGCTTTTGTTGATAGTGGAGGGAAAAGCCCATGGTACAGTGTTGGGAGCCACTTAGCTAGTGATCTTTCACCTGTGCACAAGTACCCAAACAGGAGTGCCCCAAGGGCACAGAAGACCTTAAAAACGCCCTGAGGGCATAGAGTGCTGGAGGTAAACAGATGTTCTAGCCCCAAGAACACAGGGCATAAAAAGTGAGCTAGTTAAGCAAAGCAGTGTCATAGAACAATTGTATAAATACATGCATTGCAGTGGTTGAGCAATCTCTTCCTCCCATCCAGAGAAAGGGCTCCACCTGACCCCAAATTTCTATCTTTATTTTTTCATCCTCTCATCGTTCTTCCCCCAAAAAACTTAGAGAACTCTCGCAGACAGACAGTATAGCAGGAAACAAGTACTGAGTTTGGGTTTGACTGTACCAGACGCCTGATGTGGATGATACCACATTTCACTGTCATAGCCGCAGGAGGGAGTCATTGCCCTCACTTGGCAGGTGACAAGACCAAGCTTAGCTATCTTCAGTAACTTGCCCCCAAATCACCCGTAAGTATGCCTCATAGCTGGGGCCAAAGCCAAGTCTGTCTTTCCTGCAGTGCACACTTTCTGCCTATCGTATGGCCCAAGGCCCAAACTCAATGCACAGTGCTGGGATGCCACCATATCAGTGGACCCTTAAGGGCCTGGCACTGGGTAACTCGGTGCCTTTCGATAGCAAAAATGTGAGCTGGGCCTTTAATCCCAGCACTTGGGAGGCCGGCTTGGGCTACAACGCGAGCACAAGGCCGGCCTGAGCTACATAGTGCGACCCTGTCTCAAAAAACTAGGGCTCAGTGGCCTAAGGGCCTGCCTGACAGGTGTGAGGTGTGAGGTTGATCCCCAGTGCCACAAAAAAAAAAAAAAAAAAAAAAAAAAAAAACCGTGGAGCTGCTAACGTGGCAGCTCTCCCTCTGTTTACTAACTGCCACTGTGACTTTGTTCTTTACAATACCAAGACCTGCCCTCCCATTCAGCATATAAAGAAACTAGGCCCAGGAAGATAGTTCAGGGGCTCAAATGGCATACCTGTGTAAGAACCAGCCCTGCCCAGCATTACCTGCCCCATGCCTGTGTCTGGCAAGACCTGAGGACACCCAGGAAGAGGCTCCCATTCCAACCCGAGGCATTTTACCTCTGGAGCCACAGCCACAACCTCTTCAGAATGTCTGGTGGTTGGCCCTTTGGGCTTTGGGGAGTCCTAGAACCCTTATAACAGTCCATATCATTGCCTCTGTTTGTGCCTCACTCCAGTTGGACCAAGGTAGCCTACTGTGAGGTCCACGGAGCCCATGCAGTACACAGCGTTCACTGGTGTTCCCTTTTCACTATGAGCTGATGCTGATGGTTGTGGCACACATTCCTCACACACCAGGTGAGGTTTGAGTCACCACCATGACAGCAGCTGATGCAGAACCCTGAAGTCCTCTCTTCTCCTTGGCAGACATGATGTCACTTGGTTAGAACCCTCCCTGTTCTTGGTTTAGCCACTCACTTACCTGAGCAACAACTTTCTCATTCCAACCAGGGCAATTCCTCTCCCCTGGGTGACATTGCAGTCGGGTCTCTTTGGACTCCATTTGTGACTGGTAAAAGCTTTTAATTACAGGATGACCTTCCTCACCCTGATCCTCTGTGTCTCAAGTTCAGGAGTGTGTCTGAGGGAGCCCAGGCTTCTCCCCTGACGCCCTTTTCTGCACTCAGCGGACCCTACAAGCTGCGCTGTGTACGTGAGGCCTTACCAGATGCTGAGTCAGAGAGAGGAAGGTGACACTATCCTGGCCCACAGCAGACCACAGGGGCTGAAGGGAGCTTGGGAGTCCCGTGGCATGGTGTGAAAAATGAATAGAGGGATTTACATAGTGCTCAGGGGGCAAAAGGACCCAGTGACCAGCAGTGCCAGGGGAAGGCAAGAAGTCTCCATAAAGGAAGTGCTGCCTTGACTAGCTTATGAAGGGAGAGCTAGAACTCTGTGACCTAGGGTAAGGGACATTTCTCGCAGAGGGACTAGCCTGGGGAGATCTGGAAGCATGCAGAGGTATGGTGTGTTGAGAGGCCTGAAACCGGGCCTGTTGTGTGTGCCCAGTGTGGGATTTGGTGGCAGGGTTAAGCTAGGATTCTGCTTGAAACCTAAGAACTATGGACTTTAGACTGGGAATAGGGGTAGCCATTAAGGCAAGGTGGCCATGTAGCTCTTCTGGGTCTCAGGATGGCAATCTGGGGCCATCGTAGAAGACATTTCACTGTTAGTGGCAGGGGACTGACTATGAAAGTGATCCCCTGGACCTTTTCTGCAGCATCCATGCTGGGAGTCACAGGGCCTTCCTGTAAGGCTAAAACATCAAAGGAGAAAAGACAGTTTCAGTGACAGATGGTTCAGGGACTTTTGTAGGGATGTCATTTTGAGGCACAAACATACCCCAAGGAGTTGTAGCAGCCCATTATAAATACTGTTTAAGAGAGTCTTTGGCAATTTCTTTTGTACAGTAACTAATGCTGTTAGCTTATGAGTTCATCTCTCATGAACACTGCAAGGTATGGATACCATTGAGATCTTAGCCTTGTTCTTCTAAATAAGTTCCTGATGATTACCAACCCTGAGAAATAGCTTGCAAATCATTGCACATTTTTATGTCATCTGCCCCGTCCCATCTCCCTAGGGTTCCCTCATGGCAGCTATCCTTACCACCCATTCCCCTAGACATGGACAGTAAAATCACAGCAGCAGAGTCTCTGTAGTAGGCTCACAAATCAGCTATGCATGTTGAAGCAAAATCAGGTCCTCTGATTTCCAACCCAGTTGTCTTTAGTTTATCACACCATCTTCTCCCTTCCCTGCCCTGACAGATATAAGCAACCAAGCTTCACAATAAACAAGCAGATGAAAATCTTTTGTCCCTCAGTGCATTGGTTGTCTAGTCCTTGTTTTTTACTTTGCACTACCATCATAGAAATATGACCTGTATAGAGTCGGGACCCATGACAGTCAGCTTGCACTGTATTATGCTACAGTATTGCGCGCGTGTGCGCGCGCGCGCGCACACACACACACACACACACACACACACGTTTCCATCACCCATGGCAACTAAAGATTGTCTCTTGTTTATCCTCTGCTGACTGTGGGTTGACTATGACCTGCGCCAGCACCACATGTGGTCTTATCCCCAGGTCCATATTGAAGCCACTTCTGCTAGTCATGCTGTTCTTGAGGCAGAGGGGATAAGTTCAATTTCCAAACTGTGTTGTGGCTATTAAATCAATGCTTGAACATGGCCTATGGGACTGCCAGTGCTGTCACCAATGCTGTTCATCAGAACTCATGTGGCCACACCAGATGTCAGTGGGGATGAATCACCCACCTGGAAGTGCTGTATACTTCGAGCACCAAGACTGGTGCTGTACACAGCCTTGTGCCCCGGGGCACAGATGTTTGATGGACACGGAGGATGGACAGTGCCTGGGAGCAGTAGCACCTTCTCTCCTAAATTTCAGGGTTCTCCTGCAGCGTTCTGTGAACTTGCTCTGCAACCCTGGACTCCAACCATTTATAGTACTATAAGCAAAGACTGAGATTTTGAATAAAATACCTTCATATATACATTTGTCTTTGTATAATTTTTATTGCATAAAATACCAAACTCAACAGTATGAAAGACTGCACAGTTTGAAGACATCTCGGTGGTGAGAAACCAACTCACTGCAGGAAGATGCCTCAGGAGCACCTGGAGTGTGTGCTGGGAAAGACTGCTCCTGATGGCTCTGGCCAGCTAAGTGGCTGTCATCATGTTGCAGCACACAGAACAAATGCTTACCACTTGCATATTACGCATTTTCATAAAGATTTGAAACCAGACTCCTTAGCTGTTGGCTCACTTTTGCAGATAAAGGAGTTGACCAGCAGAGGTGGGGTTTTGTTCACACGTTTAGAGTATGTTAGTATCTACTGTGTACAAGTGCCTGGGAAGGAAAGCAGTGGAGCCTCCAGTGTAGTTTGGACCTTCAAGGAATTTGGGATCTCCCGAGGGGAGGGCCCCTGTCTGAGGTCCAGGCACTTGGGGACAACCCCCCAGGGTGGTGGGAGTGGCTGCAGCTGGGAGGTGGATCTCTGCTGAGCCCCAGGATCAGGGAACATTCCAAGGAGGCGCCTTCCAGGCTGAGTGGAAATTGCTCCAGCATTCAGGGAACAGGGAGTGACTGGGTGTGGCCTGAGTGGGGGGCGTGGCAGGAGGCGAGCCTGAAAAAGAAGCCTGTCTCTTAGCCCAGAATGGTTTTTCCCCTTGGCACACCCTGAGGGGCCACCATGGCAGCACCTCTGTCCTTGGCACTTCTCCCAGGGACTATAGGGAGAATCTCTACCCTAGGTTCACTTGTGTGTGTGAAGGAGCCACTGTGTATATACTAATTCCACACTCTGTCTTCAGACCTTGTTTTAACCCTTCTCCACAAACCTTTTCCTTGGGAGGATCTTCCATCCTGGCCACCATATGGCACACAGCAGATGAACACTGGGGAGGCAGGCATGGTGGAAAGTGTCTTTCCCACCTCCCTCTGACAATGCTGAGGGACACACAAAGGAGGGTCCTGTCCTCTTGCTGGGTGGTAGCTGCATGGACACCTGGAGGAAAGCAAAGTCAATGTCAGGTGGCAATTCCTTGTGCTGGGTACTGAGCACATCCCTTGTGTTAGTTCATCTGCTTGCCAAGCCCTGGCAGGGAGGTGCTGTCACTTCATGGAACTGACATTCAGAGCCAGCTAGGTGGTTTCTGTGTCTGGGTGTTCCCTCCCCACCTTGGAACCCTGCTAGCCTGGGAACCCAGTACTAGATCTAGGGAAATGGACTTTTCACTTATCTGAGATGGCCTCAAACACTACTCCAAGTATTCAGAAGCTAAAAATAGGAAGTCACAGACTATGACAAAGAATCTATGTCACCAGAAAGAGAAAAGCCACCACAGGAAAGATGAGCTGAGAAAGGGAGGTAGACCAGAAGGCATACTCCCAGGACTGTCCTGTAGCTGTGGGGAGGAGCCACATGTCAAAATTTCTAAAAGCTAGATTCTGCCCAATGTTTTTGAAAATCTTACAGAGATGAAAAGGTAGAAACTCGGCCACACATAGAATGAATAATTAGTATCTCTTAAGAAACTTCACTGGGCATAGCAAAACTCTGTAATCCCAGCACTTGGGAGGCCAAGACAGGAGGGTCACTGCAAATTCAAGGACAACCTGAACTACTTAGCAGACCCTGTCTCAAAAAAAAAAAAAAAAAAAAGAGAGAAAGAAAGAAACTTTATAGTCCAGTTGCCTCATGAGTTAATTAAGCTCAATGTCTTTATCCTCTCTAGATTGATTCTGAACTTCCTTGCATTTGTGGAAAAGGGAAGGGAAGAGGGTTCAGGATCATGGTCCCTGAATTAGTTTCCCTGGAATCATCATAACAAAGTACTACAGCCTAGATGACTTAAAGACCAAAAACGATTGTCTTCAAATCCTGGCAACTGGAAAGCCATGGTTAAGGTGTGAGCAGCACCAGATCCTGTACTTCTGTGGGTTGTGAGGGAGAATCTGTCCTAGGGCCATTTCTTAGCACCTGATGGTGCTGGCAGTCTCCAGTGTTCCTTGGCATATTGATGTGTCACCTGATCTCCACTTTCCTTTTTGTCATGACATTCTTCCAGTGTAAATGTCTCTTTCTGTCCCAATTTCCCCTTTTTATAAGGTCATGATGAATTAGGGCCCCTAGTAATGACCTCATCCTAATTTGATCATCCCAAAGACATTATCTTTAAAAAAAGGTCATGTTCAGAATTGATGAAGGTTAGGACTTCAGCAACTTTTGCAAGACACATTTCAACCCATTTCTGTCCCGTTGGCCAGTGGGTATGTAGATTAGAAGCCAGCACCGCCATGTGCCCATGAGCAACCCAGACAGGAGTAAGGACAGTGTGGGGAGCCTCCAGACCTATCCTTCGCCCACCAGAGGGGCAGCCACCTCTGTGCCCTCAGGGGGACACTTGAGAAATGTAAGACCCTTCCTAGGCCAATCCTGAGCAAATCAGAAAGCCTCTGGGTGGGTGCCTGGCAGCTTGAGAGTAGCCAGTTGCACTTAGGAATGTTCCAGACATCCAAGAAGCAACCCCCAAGTCTTATTACCCCAGACCTCTAGGTTTATGATGGTTAAATGCAATTAAAATAGTGTTGATAAGACATTTCTCAAAATTTGTAATAGCTATTGAGAAAGATACATATCTTAGTGAAAGAAAACACGTGGTAAAGTTTTATGTATAGTTTGATTTCAAATATATGTGCACATGTTGTAAATAGCTCTATTGAGATAGAATTCACATGCCATAAAATTCACGCATTGAAAGTCTACAGTTTGTTGGCTTTCTATATATTCACAACATGGTGCAACCTTCACCACAGACAATATAGGACATATTCATCACCCCAAATAGAATCCCATATACCCCTTAGCCAGCCTCTTCCAACCATCCCCTCATTTCCCACCCAACCCTAGATATTTCATCTGTAATTTTCCTATATGCTTACATTCCATTCAACTGTACTTTTTTAATTAGAAAAAAAATTGAAGAGAAATACAGGCCAGACAGTATGACTTCCTCTTGTGAATGACAGAATTACAAATTTAATTTTCTTTGCTAAATGTTTGATCCTTTTCTAATTATGTGATGAGCATGTATGTTAATGATGGGGGAGGGGAAAGGTATTTTTAAAATAAAAGACAGAACGGTCTTGTGTTAATAGTCCTTGCAGGTTATTCTAAACACACTTTTCTCCAGTACTTAAATGACAGTGTTATTTTATTGTTGGGGGGGAGCGATCTGAGTATTAAACAGCTGACTTTAGATTAGAATTTTAGAACCCAGTTCATTAAAAATCAGCAATCCACAGCTCCTCCTTGATGGCTTCCCCTCCTAGGTGATTCCTCTGCTTGGTCATGTGGCCTCTCAGCCCTTAACAAATTGTGGGGTGGCTCAGGTGAGAAGACCTATAATTAAGCCACATCCTTTGCTTCTTTATAACATTGGAGACTGAGAGCATAATTCTACAAGGGGACAGGAGAAATATATAATTTAGTGTCCTTTTCCTGAGCCAGTATGAACGGGATGCATGTAAAATCTTGCACACTGCAGATGGAAAAAGTGATCTGTTGTCTTACTATTGTGTGATGTAAGCTAAATCTGGAGTGAAAGGATCCAGAATTGGAGACTCTGTGGACACGTGTCCAGTTTGCTTTGGGGATTTCACACCTCACTTTTCCTTGAGGAGGGGATGTCTATACAGGGAGAAACAAGCCGGCTCAGCTCATGAGACAAACAGGCCCTGTCTAACGTCACACATCCCACCTTTTGCCCAGGCTGGAAACCCAGGCAAGTTCTCAACTCATCTGTGCCTCACACTGGCTCAGGCATTCCAAGATTCTCTCAGTAGCCCCTCCCTTCGCATTGCCCACCTGGACAAAGCCAACACCATCTGAGCCATGTCCTTCTGGGCACTATTCATGCTGACCAATTCCCAGATGATTAATCTCCTTCATGTACACTGATGGCCTCATGTGCTCTGACCCATCTCACCTGTCTTGTCTTGACTCCCTAACTCTTGAGTGTGTATCTGTGTTCCTGCCATCAGACTCTTGATGATTTCATATATTCCATGGCATGTTATGGCCCCTCTGTGGGTTCTTAACTTGGAATTCATGTGTGGTATATAAGTGAATATGTGAGGATCTTAAATTAGAATATGAGAGAGAGACAGACAGATAGATCTAGGACAGGGGTCCTTGGCATTTATAGAATTCTTAAAGAGGACCTCCAAACTCCCATACTTAAGAATTTTGCTCCAGGCTTCCCCTTACATAAGCAGCATCTTACCTATCCACCCCAGTGAACTGCTCTTGGGGTCTCTAATCAAAGGTCCCCAACCTACCTTCATGTCCCTTCTTCCATGTCCTTGTGGTACAGCCTGCCTAGCATACTCCCAGCTAAGATTTAATAGCTTGTTGTCATGCCCGTTTTCCCCACCAAACCAGAGCTCCTGGGTAGGTACTGTGTCTTCCTGCCCTATCTCCAGCTCTGCCTAGCACCTGGTTGGCTGTGACTCAGCACTTGGACCAGGAGAACAGAGGCTAGGAAGAGTTCACTGAGAAATAACCCCCCAAAGCGGTCCTTTCTCAACCTGGTACCATTGCGTTTACTAGTACCTGGGTCCTCACTGACTGTCTCTGTAGTGGATTGGCAGGCACTTCTAAGAGGTTGACAGCCCAGTTGTCAAGCACCTACATGGAAGATCATACTTGCATTTGCTGTGCAAACTCACTAGATACCGTATATAATGATTTTTAAATTGCCTCTCAACAAATTTTAAGCTGTTTTTCTTTCTTTCTTTTCCTTTCAGATTGATGCACTGAGTAAAAGAAGCAAAGAAGCTGAAGCAGCTTTCTTGAATGTCTACAAGAGATTGATTGATGTTCCAGGTAAGCAGGGGCCCTTGTAAGCCCACCTGCAGGGCATGATGTCTGCTGAGACAGTGGGGCTTGGGCTTTTTCTTCTCAGCTTTCCTTAGGGATGTGGGCCTTCAGAACAACTTCCCCCAAGAAACCGGCAAGTCCTGGAAACCCAGATTCTCCAAAACTCAAACTTTTAGGTGTGGAAATTCAATGTATCTATTAGAGTAATCCATGATCTCGAACTGGTGCTTTGTAAATACAGAAACCTAAATTTCCCAAGCTACATTGCGAAGTACTACACATAACAGAGAAGATGTGTAGGTACCACTGTGCAAAAGACTCTTGGGCTATTGATGCCACCTGCAGGGCTTCAGGAATGTCACCAATAGGACACCTGGAATGCCTCATTCCCCTCTTGGCTCATGCAGGATTAGTAACCTCGGGACAAGACTTTCCATTAAAGGATAAAACTGATAGTCATTTTAGCTAAAGCTAAGCATGAGGACTGTTTTCTCTTTTAAAAGAACTAAAATGTTAAAACTTAAATGCATGTTAAGCAACCCAGGAGACAATAACTTCTAAGTCCTTATTTTAGAAAAGTGAAACAAATTTTAGAGTGCCTGAGCCCACTGGTCCTGTTTGTCATTCTTCTCCCAGATTTAGAATCTATAGAGGGTGACAGACATGGTCACCTGAGCCTCACCTCAGTTCTGGAGAGACTGTGATCAGAACATTAAGAAAGTTACTTAGATGTCTTCCTTTGTTGACAGTGAAACCAAATTACTACCACTCTCCCACTGCCATTCCCACCTGTTGGAATTGCGTCTTTACCCATGTCAATAAATCTCTGAACATCATTGATGTTACTACCTTAGCAAACCAGGAACAGGTGTCCTCTCTATCTGTATGTATTCTGTAATTCAAATTCACAGTGGGCTTTGCTGAACCTTCTTGGAACTGAGATTCATAGATGCTACATCAAGCCAGGGACAAGAGAAAATACTTCAGATAGTGGAGAGATTCAGAATCTCTGGCCATGTGCTTGTTGTGAGGTCTTGATCATCTTCCTGCTTCTTTTGGATCTGTTTCCTCATCTATAAAATGAAACAGAGTGGAGGAAATGGCCCAAATAGTGGAGAATAGTTTTCTTTGTTCTAAGTCTTATCTGGCTCTTGGTTCTAAATTCTAGCCTTAGAATTTTTTTTGCAAGAGTTTATATCTGACTAGTGGTTTCCTGAAGACTGACCAAGGCTCACAGGGAGGCTCCTTTGATGTCAATGGATCATTTGATACACAGGATACAGTGTTTCTCAGCTGTCAGCACCTTGGTGGACACCACTCATTTTCTTACATGTGAGATGGTGTCTGAGAATTTTGTTTCTGAACTATGTCGTATCTATGCTGACTCAAAGGATGAAGAATTTACAGGGAAAATACAACCTGGACTTTGATAAGTACAACTCTCTATTTCAAAAGAGTTCATTCTTTATGTTGGCTCCTTCTTTTGGGAGGGTTCTACTTCATCTGTTCCTAGTACCTCCTGACAACATTGACTCTCTCAAGTGCGTTCCAGCAGAGAACTCAATGCCTGTCATGTCGATGACTTAGCTGAAGGGTAGCTGGCGTATCTTCTCTTTGCTGAAGAAACAGAGAACCTTGAGTGCTGTCTTCTAAATAACAAGTACGCTCTTTTCAAAAAGTCAAGTTCATACCAGGGTTTCTCCTTCATGAACTTTCCTAACTAGATAACCTTTTAATAAGTTATTAGGTTTCCTTTTATGCAGTTATTTTTCTTTCTTAATCTTCTATAGAATGCAAAGAGACAGTTTTCCTTATGAACGTTCTTGTTTGAGCAAGCCTTGTTCATATACATGGACAAATTTTACAGAATTTTGATCATAACATGGGTATATATTTATATTCTGCTTTTTTTACTTAACATTTTACCATAGCATTTATCCTATCTTAATGAATCATTCTGGGCTGGAGAATTAAAAGTTCATGATTTAAATTTAAGATGGTGCAAGTAAATAAGATTTAATGTTTTCTATAATAATAGTCAATCAAAACACATCTGTTTTCCACATAAATGACATCTGTGTGTGACCTCCCAGGTATTTCTTACAAATGCTGTGGTCTGGGAGATATAATAAGTTACTTAAAAAGCAGGAAAGGTGCTCCAAGCACTCCACCTGTGTTTTGAAGTCTGACTATTGCTCAGATGAAGTAATCTTGTGGTAGAGGCTTACAGGAAGGCTATGGTCAATCTCGCTGCATTTACTGACAACTGCACAGCTGGGCGCAGGTTGGGGTGCCTACAATGTTTGTGCTTCAGGTTTTAATCCTGAGGAATCCAGAAGCACTCATGGCTGTGTTAAGGGCTCCTGGTTGCAAGCGACAGCAGCTCACACCATCTCTGGAAGCTGGAGGAAGCCAGAAGATATGCCAGCTATGTACCACATGGCTCAGCTTCAAGAGCTCAGGGAGAGCAGATAGCCACCCCCAGAAGAGTTGGAGATGAGTCCCACCGAGACTAAAATCATAGAAACCTGACTGAACCCGCCCCACACACCATGGCTTCCTCAGATTTCATTTACCCTTGCATGTTCTTCTTTCTTCTCTATTGATCCTGCTGCAGGGCATACTCCTCAAGGACAGCACTTTGCCTTATTGCTTTATGCCCAGCACATGGCAAGTGTGATGTGCTGAATGACTGAACCAGTCATTGACCCAAAGTCTCCCCTTCCTAAGTCCTCAGAAGCAGCATTCTAAAGGGTTAACCTGGAGACTGACAGCTTTCTCTCTGCTCTGGTTCTCACTCCCAGGAGCCAACCTGCATGTTCAGCTGCCCCTAACACTTTTCTGCTGGGATTACTGATGGGTACCCACCAGGGTGTCTCATGGAAGCAGTCCTCTCCCTGCAGTACCTCCTCTCTACCAGGGCATGTGGTCACCAAGACCTAGCCATCCCACCTTGTGCATATGCCTCCATCCTACTTTTCTCTATCCTGGCTCCCGCCTTCCATTCCACAGCTGAGGAGAACATGCAAGTCTTCCTGCTGTCCAGCACATACCCTCCCCCATGCTGCAGGAAGCCAGACTGCCATTCAGCTGATCTCTTCTTACACCTCCAGTGTTGAGGATACTGTTTCTTGCCATATCTGGCAAGATATCCCTGGCTTCCATATCAGTCAGTCAGTTGGTCTCTCTCTCTCTCTCTCTCTCTCTCTCTCTCTCTCTCTCTCTGTGTCTCTCCATCTCTCATACATGTACACATGCGCACGCACACACACACGTGTGTGTGCGCACACACAGGCATATACCCTAAGCCTAGTACCTTGTGTTCACCTCTGTTACAACTATGGGCATGCTTTGCAGCACAGCATTTGGTTGACAGACTACATATTTAACAGTCGTCCCATTACTGTGTCTCTTGGTGATGTCTTACCTGACTTAATTTGTGTATACATGCTCTACAATGTATATAAACTCTGAAGACACATTTCTCAGGATATCTAGGGTAGATGAGTAACTGTATTTGGTAACTGTTCTTTTTAACAGAAAAAATTGTCCCTAATCTGTTCCTAGTGTCTGCCCCAGTGCCTACCACGTAGCAGAAAGGCCATATATATTTGTCAAATGGATGCCTAAAATTAATGGATCAAATTATTTCTTCCAAATATGCTCTGAGTTTCTTTGGTTTGGTCTTTAATTGTTCACATGAAACTGTACTCGTGAGATTGACACATCCCATTGAGAGCGAGCACCCCAGAGCATTAGGAGCATTAGACAGTGTCAGTTGCAAGAGAACAGAATTATCTTTCATTGCGTTGTAGCAGTTTAATAGCTCTCTGAACTCTCATTTTGCTTTGGTGTCACTCCATAAAGATTTACATGGCACTTAGCATGCAGGGTCTGTCCAACCAGCACACACACTTTTGCAGCCTTCACTTTTGGGGCCAGCACTTAACATCCATCCAGCATCTGTGCTTGCTTTAACAGCTGTCTTAGGCCTGAGTGTGGGATCTTTCTCTGCCATGACCCGTCTGCCTCCCGTCATTTCTTTCATGGTCTGATATGGCTGGTCCAAGAGAGAAAACTGAGCCATGCTGGCTCCTCCCTGTTCATCTTCTACTTCTCAAATCCCAAATTTCCAAAATCATCTTCATGTCAAAGACAGTGACTATACATTTGAATACACATAGTTAAGACCTCATGTTTCTGACCTTTGTCACTTGCCACCACATTACTCCTCATTCCTTAGTGAATTTTGATAGTATTTTCACTTTCTAGTCTCCTTGAGCCCTAACATGTTCTTCCAATCTGCTGTGACCTTCATCTCCTTGGTATTGCAGTTCACTGCTGAGACCCACATACATCCCTGCTATGTGCCCAAAACAGGGCTATATCTTGCTGGGTTCCTACCTTCGTGAGCCTTAGTCTGGTGGGCATATGAGCATTATCAGGTCATTATACAAATAAGTGCTGAACTCAAGGTGTAATAAATGTGACCCAGCAAAGCCCTCTAGGCAGTAAGCATGTAGAAAATGAGGGGGATTGTGCAGGGTCAAGAACAGCTGTCTTGGGGTAGGAGCCCACTGAGGTAGGGTGCACACACAGGGGGCAGGTCTGTGCCTGGAGAGAGCCCAGCCCTGAGCTTATGGCCAACAGAAGAGGGCCCTGAGGTGCCCATGTCCCACAGCGTTCAAACAATGGTACACATCATGGCCGCTATTAGTTATCATGCTGAGTAGAGGGCCTGCGCCAGACAGAGGACCATCTTGCTGCCGGGCTAGGTGGGGGCCTGTTCAGTTACTTGGGTATTTCTGGACATTTCCTAACAGAGAAACTAGTCCCAGTTTTAAACAGGGACATGATGTGAGCCAGTCTGTATGTTGGGAAGGTTATACAGCTATACTTTGGACAAAAGATTCAAAGGGGATCTAGAACAATGTGGGGATCAGCAGAGAGGCAGAGATGGGGAACTTGGTGTAGGAGACAGAAGCTAAGTTGGAGAGAAGTGGATGGATCTGAGCTTTGTTTAGGAAGGTAAGGGACTTGACTTGGGTGGGACAAGGAAGTTAAAGAAGACTGGAAAGACTTATCTCAGGACTCTAAAACAGTATCATTACCTCCTCTGGAAAACAGTGGTTGTTTACCCGGTTCTACCTTGTTAACAAAATTGAAAGGAAAACCAACAAAAGTTGGGAGAATGAGCCTCCCATTCCTGTTTCTATTCTCATCTTTCATCATGCTGGTTGAAGATGGCCTTGGCCATCCCTGCCCACACGATAGTTTCTAAGGGTAGTTCTGCATTTAGATTCACAAGTGAGTTACAGTTTTGTACTGTGAATTTAGATGGCTTCATCTGTCCATTTTGTTGCAAACAGAATTTATATCATAATGTGTGTAATCAATATAAAGGGATTATCTCAAACTTACCCATACTTATTTTTATTTTAATGCACACTTCTAATTGATTCTTGTATTTATTAATTTCCTAATGATTAGCTCAGTGAAGTAAAACATTACAACTGTCTGCAAACGTCATGACCAGATAGGATCGCTGGGTGTGGAGGCCCCCCAGACAGAGTATTCCCTGTAGCAGCCTCACTGATCAGGAAGCCAATGCCCTTTTGCACTGGGGTCTGTCTGTAGGTGAGGGCAAAGCTTAGCAAGTGTCAATGCCAATGACCCTAAGTGTGCAGAGAAGGGTCTGGGATGTGCCATCTAATAAGTGGTAGTATGTAGTGTGCCAGCCCCAGTGGTGACCAGTCTGTGGCACACATGCCACAGCAGGATGTTTGTATCATTAAAAGCTTTGTTATTGTGTTTTTCTCTTAAGACGAAAGATGCTAATGTGTGAGTTGTTTTTTCCTAAATAACACCTCAGAATTCAGGTTTCATTGCAGTGTTGGCACTTTGCGATAAATGAATCTTGAGCTGTAGTTTGAGCACTTGGTCTCTATAAGGTTCATCATCACTGCCCTAGGCCATGTACCCCAAAGGATACCAGTACAAATAAGACTTGTCTCCTGTTGAGTGGACCCAACCTTGCGCCCCACCTGTGTACCATGTTACACCTTCCTGCCCAGTGGCAGGAGAAAGTATGCAGTACCTTTAAGAAAATATTCCACAATATCCTTCCTGTCATAAGAAATAAATATCTGTGCTCTTAAAGTATGACTCTCAGACAGCTAGAAATATCTTGAAATGACCTCTTTTTAAAGACTCTTGAAAAGCTGGAATTTTACTGGGTTCTGAGCAAAATTATGATGGTATGCATAATCTGCCAGTCATTAACCTTGCGTGGGTGACTTGCTCTTGCTTCTTGATATTTTCAGATATTTTACAATGAGTATGTATTTATTTCTACAGTTGAGAGGGGGGCTGCATAAATCAGTAAATAATCAACTTGCAATCTTAAGTTTCTGAATAGCCTTTATTAATATATTACATACAGATAAGGGCATAGTCATTTGACTTTTTGTGGGGTACTTATAAATTTGTATAAAGCATACTCTGACATTTTTGTCCCAGAAACATCTCAGTAACACTATTTTTTTTAAACAAGAGTCCCTAGATAGGAGAGAAAGACATCAAATTGACGGAGCCACCACCCACACATCGGTGCTGTCGAACTTGTCTGCTTGGGTTGCAAAGTTCCTTGGGAGAATCTCTTCACAATTTGCTACTTCTTCTTGCCTCTACCTGTGGTCCCTTGTAGGAATTACATTTTACTCTTTGCTCAGATGTGGTTTAGTTCCTGTAGACACAGACCCTTCAGATAGAAGTAGTGTCTGGAAAGGTTTATTTTAAGATTTAAGTCTTAGGAAGCACATTACCAGTGATATAAAATATTCATTGACTCATGAAACATGGCTCAAACCCAGGGTGTCATAACTAACTTGTCTTGCTTGATTTCTACTGGAGACTGGCCTGTGCTATGACTATGAAAAGTAGATGTTTGTAGATTTTTCAGATGCCCTAAGGGAAAACTGGCTGAAGAGTCCACTTATGGGCCATTCTGTTTCTATAACTGTCCCAAGATGCCATTATTCCCAGTTGCCCCACATAGAGGTTTCCATTTGAATTTAGGAAACCTCCTCCCCAGGAAATGTCCCCATCAGCCTAGCATTTGAGGATCTGGAATCAAAGTGAAATGTTGTTCTTTTTCAGAACTCTTCTTTGCTGCTCTTCCACAAGAATAAAACAGCAATCTGGTCCTTTGTATCCGTTGCTTTCTGGAAAGGACACATTACAGGTTAAAATTAGAAAATGCCATTCCATCCATTCTTTTTCTTCCGTCTGCTCCATCCTCAGGATCCCATAGTATGATTCCTAGGAAAAGGTGATGAATCCTATGATTTGGTTAGAAATACCCTTTGGTTTTCATGCAAAGATTTTGATCAATATGCTACTTGGTAGCATTGTCAAAGGCCATTCCAGCCTGATCCTGAAAGGCTACTCCAGTCCATGTATTCCAAGTATCCTGGTGTTGGCACATCAGACCAGTGCCCAGGCCCCTTCAGAGAGCTCTCTGTGACTTGAGTGGCCTGAGACAGCAGGAGCCCCTCTACAAATGCCTAGTTTGCCTTCATAAGTCGTTTTCATTCACATTATTAAGAATCCACCACAGGCACCGAAACAGGACAGAAAGGGAATGCAGGGCTGTAGCCAGGAAGCACTAACCTCCTTGTGACAAATAGATTCTGGGCTCATTCTTGCCTCTCGGGGATTGTCTGGCCTGGCGCTAGTCCTGAAACTACTTAAGGCAGCAAGGGACAGTTTTGCTTGGTCCAACACTTGGGGAACTGGAAGCCAGGCAAGAGGCAGCTTAACCTCTCCATCTTGTGCATACCATGTTCAAAGGTGTGGAACTGACTGTAAACACAAAAGCATGAGAAGGTGGGCATGTGTCCCCTGCCACCAGCTTCTGTGGGCTGCTCTCATTGTCAGGGTCTTTCCTCCCAATCCCTGCTGCCCCAGCCCTCAGGGTACTGGAGTGCGAGAACTCCCTGCATGTGACTTTGGGATTCCTTTCCTGAGTGCTCGCTTGCATGTGGAGGTGTGTAGCCTCATTCCCCCTTTGCCATGACTTGGGTGGTCCTGGCACGCTGGGTATCTAGACAGCTTTTCATCAGTCGCTCATCAGCATGCTAATTGCTGTATGACTAATTATGCCCTGAATTCCAGTTGATTTTCTTAATGAGACAGCTGGGTTAATTATGTAATCGTATGATTACATTAGCCTAGAGTGCCCTGGCGTAAAGTAGTGTCTGCCATGCTGTGATGTCATTGCCCGGATGATGCTCACAAGGGGCACATTCATCCCAGGGCTGGTGGCAGGGGACAACCCTGTTGCCCGCAGAGCTCTCTGTGCAAACACAGGCCTTGGGTTTATTAAGATGGGGCTTTTCAGCCCTTCCAGTATGAGGCAAAGCCATTCACCACAAGCCTGCCTGCTGTCCTCCTATATGCACACCCAGGCCCAGCCATATCTGAAGCTGGGTTGTCACCCTGACTGACACTGCTGGAAGCCCAGCAATGGAGAAACCAGCTCTGGCCTCTTGCAAGTCCTCACAGCAGCAAGACCTTTGGGCTTTCATCAGGCATGCCAACACTTCCTGTCAAGTGATCTAATACCAAACCTGTGTGTGTTACATGCCCCAGAGGACCAGAGGGAATAAGTTGTAGAACAGTGTAGAGACAGCCTGAAGCTAGTCCCAAACTTAGTCCCATGGTGCCTCACATGTGTACTGTGTCACACCTGCTTCCTGCCCTGAGCTCTAAGGAGCCTCCAGTGTCACTGAAGAAACACACATATGACATCTTCCAGTTGCTGCCCCTCTTGGCTCCAGAATAAGCGAAACTCCCTGGAGGGGTGGCCCTGCCTGCTGGCTGCATGCTCTACCATTGTCAAAGGCCTTCTCTTCCCCTGCCAGTGCTCAGCCTTTGCCTTGTCTCCACTTACATTCTCTTTTAGGTGACTTCCAAAACTCTCGTCTACAGAAAGAACAGTTGACACATGCCCCTGAGCCCTGCTGGGATAGTCCAGAGTGCCGCCATTCATGCATCTGCTTTGGACACATTTATAGGTGTCAGCCTAGATTCCTTTCTTCCCTCACACCTGAGAGGCAACCTGTCAGGAAGTCCCTGGTGACTCAGCCTCCAGAAGGCATCCTACATTGCTACAACTGCCACTGCCCTTTTCCGTGCAACTGTTATGCCTGGGCTTATACCTGCTACTACCTCCCCCACCCCCGCCCCCACCCTTAGCCTGGCAGCCCGATGGAACTGTCCATGTCACTGGTCCCTATACTACTATAGCATGAACAGTTTTGAATTTGTAATCCCAGTATGTTCTTATTTCTCTTTATGATATGTGTGTAATTATAGTAGTGTGTTAAGTAATTGTTCATTGCAGTTCAAAAATAGAATGAAAGGTAGTGATGACTAAAAATAAATTTTATTTTAACAGAAATACAAGAAAAATTTTTACTGTTCAAAAATTATGCATGCATGCACACATGGGATAACAGTGCTAAGGACAAGACCTCAAGCATGCTAGTCAAGCACTCTGCTACTGAACTATGCCCCAGGTCCCCAAAACTATATTTGAAGTTAACTATGTTGATATATAATTTATATGCAACACAGCATACCCTTGTCAATATAAAGTTTGATAAGGTAGCCATCCTCACAGTCAAGATACACAGCAATTCTGTCATCTTCAAGTTCCCTTACAATCCTAAATCCCAGCAACCAATCATCATTTTTCGTTACTGTAGATGGGATGTGTCATTTCTGCAGTTTCACATAAATGAGATTGCTCAGTATGTATCGGTGTTCCTCAACTCACAGTGGGGTCACATCCCAATAAACCTATCACAAGTTGAAATTTCGTTAAGTTGAAAATGTATTGAGTACACCTAAGCTACTGAGTAAGCATTAGAGCACAGTAACAGTGTGCTGGAGTCTTTGTTGCACCCCAATCACCTGGTTCTGCGACCTGCAGCTACTACCCAGTATCACAGGAGAGGGTCTCACTGTACATCATTAGCGTGGAAAAAGATTAAAATTCAAAATTTGAAATACAGCTTCTATTAAACGTGTTTGTACCATTGTAAAGTAAAACAGTAAAGTAGATTGAACCATTGTGGGTTAGGACTCTGTTCTCACACACAGCTTCCTTTCACTCTGCACAGTGCTTGCGTATTCATCTGTGTTGCTGGTGTCCATGGTCTGTCCCTCCTTGTTGCTGAATGGTATTCCACTGTCTGGATACATAACAGTTTTCTTACCTATTCACCACTTGATGGACTTTTGGCTTGTTTCCAGTTTGTGGTTATGAAGACTAAACCTAAAATGAATATTCTGACAGTTGTTATGTGAATATATGTTTTCATATCTTTTAGGTAAATATTTAAGACCTAGGATTGCTGGGTCAGGAAATAGCTGCACATTTAACTTGGTAAGAGATGGCAGACTGTTTTCAGAGTAGTTGTATCAATTTATCCCTCCACTAGAAACTGGAGAGTTCCAATTGTTCTCCATCCTTTCCATACTTTCTGTCCTCTCCATCATTTGGTATTACATACTTTCAGACATTCTAGTGAATGTATCATTTATTTCATAATGATTTCAATTTGCATTTTCCTAACAACCAATAATACTGAATGTTTTTCATGTGCTTTTTGGTCATTCATAGGTCTTCATTTATAACATCTTCACTTTTTTGCCCATTTTTTTTAAATGACTTGTTTGACTTATTCAGTTGAAATTTTTTTATATATTCTGCTACAAAATTGTTGTCAAATATATTCATTGCATATATTCTCCCAGTTTGTTGTCATTAGAAGTTTTTTATTTTAGTCAATGCAGTTGGATGAGTTTGGGTTTTTTGTTTTTTTAGATTTTTTTTGTTTTGTTTTTGTTTTTGTTTTTTCTTTGACCAGTTTGGCTAGAGGCTATTCAGTTTCAATGATTTTGTTTTTGGAATCTTACTTTCTTTGCATTGATTTTTATCTTCCTTTCTGTGTTTCCAGTTTTATTGCTTTCTGTTCCTGTTTGCTAATTTCTACTTACTTTGGGTTTAATTTGCTTTTTTTTATTTTCTTGAAGTAGAGTTTAAGACCTTACATATTCTATTCAGAGAATACGCTTTGTGTGCCTTTTGTTCTTTTATTAATATTTGTTTTCTAATTCTGTGTATGTTCTTTGTAGGTGAATGATCCCTGTGCATTGGGTGGGAATGGTGCTGTGTGGTTATTGAGTGAGGTGTTCTGTAAAAATCAAGTCAGGTTGGTCAGCAGCATTCTTAAGTATTTTGTGTCCATAATGATTTTATATGTAATTGTGCTATTAATTCACAAGAAGAAAGTTTCAAAATCCTTAACCATTATTGTGGATTTTTCTTTTTGTTCAATCAGTTTTTGATTCTTGTGCTGTGAAGCCTTGTTTGGGGGTGTAAATACCATTAGAGTAGTTATATCTTCTCAATGATTTGGGGGGTTTTAAGTTTATACAGTGATCTTCATTCCTGATGCATAACCTAAAGTTTCTTTTGTCAGATTTTATTTTAGGCTCTCTAGCTTTCTTTTGATTAGTATTTTCATGTTATATCTATTTCTGTCCTTTTACTATTAACCTGTCTTTAAGTCATATTTCTTGTAAAAAGGTGTGTACTGCTTTTTTAATCCAGTCTGATAGTGTGGCCTTTAACTTTACATTTAATGTTATTATAGATAAGGTTGGGTTTAAATCTACTTTAAATCTTACTGCTTAAATCTGTCATCTCACTGTTTCTGATTGTCTCACCTGTTTTTGTTGTTATTGCTTTCCTGTTTTCTTTTGATTGGATACTTTTTATTTTATTTCCCCCATTATCTTATTAGGTATAATTCTAATATGAGTGGCTAGTTTAGGAAGTAAAGTAGGCATCTTTAACTTACTGTATTTCCTCAAATAATATTTTACCATCTTCATACAATGAGTTCTACAATATATTTGTTTTATCTTATTCCTTGCCTATAGTTATTCATTTTTCTACTACATGTGTAACAATCCCTCCAATATTTGTTACTACTTTACTTTAGTCAACTATCTTTTAAGGAAATTAAAAAATGAGGAAGCAGTATATATTTTTATGCATATGTTCCCTTTTTCCAATGTTGTTTATGCCTTTATGTGGATCAAGTCTCCAGGCATCATTTTATTTCATTCTATAGAATTTTCTTTAACAATTTTTTTGTTTAGATGCACTAGCAATGAATTTTATTGGTGTTTGTTCAGCTGAAAAAAAATTATCTTGCCCTCATTTTTAAAAGCTAGGATATTTTTATTGAATATCAAATTCCAAATGATTTTTGGTATTTCTGTCTCAGGTCTGTTTCTGACAAATCTCCAGTCATCTTGTCTCCCCCCCCCACCCCCCCGCAAATACAGTTAATTTTTTTCTCTGCCTTTTAAGACCCAAGTTTTTATTACTATTTTAGCAAGTGGATATGCTTATTGGTGTTCAATCTTCTCATGCTTCTGTTCAAACAGTTTTTATGACTGTCTTTGAATTCAGTTTTTTTTCTTCTTAGTACCTAATCTGTTCAGCCAATTTAGTGATTTCTTTTCATTTTAGAGGTTGTATTTTAAGCTTTGGAATTCCATTTCACTGTTCTTTGTCCTATTTCTGTCCTTATAGTGTTCATATTTTTATTTAAATCCTTGAGCATATTTGTAACTGTTTTAGTCTTGGTCTACTAATTCCATTCTTTCTTGTCATTTCTGGTTCTGTTTTTATTAACTGATCATTTCTCCCACCCCACCACTTTCCTGCTTCTTTGCATGTCTAGTAATTTTTGATAGGATGTTGTACATTGTGAATGTTACCTGTATGGATTTTGTTTTCTTTCTTAAGAATGTTGAAGTTTATTTATGTAGGCAGTTAAATTAATTACAGATCAGCATGATCATTCTGAGGCATATTTTTAACCTTGTGATAATTCTGAACTACCCTTTATTCTAAGATTAATTTAGCCCTCAACCCTATGAAGGCTCTCTTGTGTCTCCACTGAGTGTCCTTGCTCTTCAGCAAGACTCTCCTCCATGGCTATTTGGAACTCAACAGTCTTCCAGCCCTCAAATTCTGAAGAGTTGTTCAGCTCTGGCCTTTTCTGTACCGTAGTTCTTCTTACAGTCTTATAAAGTTTAACCTTTGGCGTATGCAGTGTGGCTCTTAGCTGCACACTCTAGATTACTCTCCTGTATATTTCTGTAGCTTTTTGGCTATCCATGCCCCTCCTTTTCAGAATTCTGCCCTGCAAATTCCAGTGTTGTAGCTCCCAATCCTCTGATCTCCACTGACTCATTAGGGAAACTCGTTCGATCTTCTGTTGGTTTCCCCTTCCTTATGCAGCTGTCCAGAAAGTGCTTCCTAGCACAAAGTCAGATGATCTGAGGGCCTCCCAAGTTTGTTTCCCCTCACTCAGGGATCAAGTCCTGCTCTGCCAATTATTCAGTATCCATAAACCATTATTTCATATGTTTTACCTAGTGTTCTAGTTGTTTATGGCCAGAGAGAAAGTCCAGTATCAGAGTACTTGTCTTAGACAAAAACAGGAGTCTCCATGCTCTGTTAATTTTGATGCTTGGTTTTAGTTGTGATTGTAAATGACTGAAAGCCAAATGCGATGGCACACACCTATAATGCCAGCACACTGGAAGGCTGAGGTAGGAGATCACAAGTTTGAGCCCAGCTTAGGCAAATTTAGCAGCTTAGTGAGATCCTGTCTCAAAATTTAAAGATATAGCTAAAGGTGAAGGCCCTGGGTTCAGTCCCCAGTACCATGAAAAGAAATGGGGGAGGAGGGGGGAAATGGCTGGAAAAGATAACTCACAAAGATAAATAGATCCAAACCAAAGAAGCACATTAGTGGCTCTCTTTACAAAAACGGGATTCATAGTTTCAAAACCTGTATAGCAGGTAGGATAAGATATTCATTAAACCTCAAATAGTAAACTTGCATTTTTTCTGATATTTAGTTTTTCTTGCTAACTAATCATAAGCTATCACATTAACAAATTGTTTGAAGCTTGAGTTGATAAATGATTTACTGAGAATTAGCTCTGCGCCTGGCAGTTTTCTAAGTTAATCCTCCTAACAACCTCATGATACTGGTGCAAATATTATACCAAATTTACAGATGAAGAAACTAAGGTACAGAGAAGGTAAGTGTTTTGTCAAGGTTCGTGCAACCAGTAAGTAGCAGCATTGGGATTTGAACACATGCAGCCTGGCCTACACTCTGAATTTTCCCTCTTTATGATATGAGGCACTGAGACAGTTGAATAGAGGCTCTTGTCTTTTCCTCTACATATATATGTTGATGGAAGTATTTCCAAATACCCATTTTTAGAATCTGTCACCATACAATGTGTTTCTTTAAGGAAGTAGTTTTTTCCTATGTATTAAAGTATCACATTTCTTTCAAAGGCATAGATTATGTGTTTATTTTTTCAAAAATGTCAGAAAGCAGATCACGGGTATGACAACCATTTGCAGTCAAAGAACAGGGTTGCTAATCTGGAACACTTATCTTTTGTTAAAGAAAATTGTAGCCCTCATCTTTAAGTTTAAAACTCTTTAACTCTAATAGAAAAGCAACAAACCATCTTATGGTTTGAAGTATTGCAGTTTCTTCTTGTGCCTTAGTGACTTGTCTTGTAAGAGAGCCCTGTGCTTCTGACAGTTTCCCAAGGCTTGGTCCATTTCAGGCATTGTATTTTCAGCTCCAGAATTCAAATTTGGTTCTCCTTTACCTCTTCTGTTTCTCTCCTTATTATGTTCATATTTTTCTTTTCTCTTCTTTTTTCTTCAAATATTAGTATTGTGTTTGAGGGCCTTCATACTGAATCATATCCCCAGCCCTTTTTTCATTTTTGTTTTTATCTTGAGGCAGGGTCTCACCAAGTTACCCAGACTGGCTTCAAACTCAGACCCTTTTGCCTCAGCCTCCCAGAGTGCTGGGATGATAGGTGTGTGCCACCATGCATATTGTTCTTTAAATTCTGGAGGTCAGGCCTCCTCTGTGACCACTTTTCCTTTGCCACTCTCCTTTTCCTTCACTGCAGCCACCTGCCTTCTTCTGTACCTCGAACATGCCATGTTCACACTGAGCTCAGGCCCTTTGCACTGTCTGCTGCCACTTCATAGAGCAAATGACTCTGCTCGCCAGCCAGCTTCCTGTCCCAGGCCACCTGCAGAACTGTCCCTATCAACCTGTCTCAAGGAACCACCCCTTCTTCCTGGGACTCTTGAGTCTGTACCCCCTGCTTTCTCTCTGCCCACTCAGTAGTACTCAAAGATAATTGTCTTGTTGGTATTTGCTTCCTGCCTGTCTGTCTCACTTTACTAAAGCTTTTATAGAGCTACACCACCAGCCCGTGACAAGCCTTTGCCAGCAGAGATTTTGCTCTGCTCATTCCTGTGTTCCCTCAGTACCTGAAATGGCCCTGATGTCACAGAATGTGCCTATCAGCCTCCAGCTGAACTATTCTTTGTGCCATGCCTTCATTCCTTGCTCCCCACCTGCTATGTCACCCACATAACTGACTCCCCACAGTCTCTGTCAGTCCAAATTCTGCTTAACCATTAGCAAAACCACTGAGTATTACCTCAGGGAACTACTTTGCCAGGTTTATCTGTCTTACGTCCATTTGGTCTTTAGCATAGCCTCTCTTGCTTTGCCTTTGCTATTTTATATATCTGGTTTACCTCTCATGTGAGGCTGGTTCCTGCTAATTTTACGAAGTGTTGTGTCCACCTTAGCATAACCCACGCTTCTCCTGGAACACATAGTCACTTAGGAAATACTTGTTAAATTAGTACTTGAAGAGATAGAATTGACTGCTGGTTGGGCAAGGAAAATTCTTAATTATAGAGTTTTGCATACCTATTTGCCTGGCCATTGTCCTTTCTCTCCCTGTCCCTGGGTGAGATGCCAGGGCCTGACACATTGTAGCATCCTCCCCCAGCCACTCCGTGATGGTTGGAATTAATGAGATAATGTTACATGCACTTAGAAAAAGGTGCTGAATAAATACAGGTGACAGTATTGTTGTTTGTTATAATTATGTTCTTTGAGTCCTGGGTTGTATAATGAGCTACAATAATACCTCAGAGAATGTTTTAGGAATTAACTGTTAGATGATTGTAAAACACTGCAAGTTTGTCATAGAGCTAGTAGCAAAGCCTGTTGAATTAGAGGAGATTGGGAAGACAGGGGTTACAGGAATTTTGTGTGTTCCTCTTTTACATATGGGTGTGTTCTCTTGTCTCCCCCAGACAACTCCCTAATTGAGCTGCTGAGATCGGAGCCTTCTGACATGCAGCATAAGACCTAACAATACTTGTTGGGGGTTTAAATGGCATTGGAAATCATTAACGAGACAAAAAGCTATGATTTCCCCAGATTAGCATGCAGGTCGGGGTTTGGCTTGCTGAAATTCATTGTTTTGGTCTCCAGCCCAAACATGCTAGAGTCATTATATTGTCATGTGGTAATTAGCTGTTCCTTTAATACAAGTAATAAAAATTAAGCCTAAGAGGTGCTTTAGCAATGCTTTTTACATATCCCAAAACAATATTCAAATGCTGTAGGCATTTAAAGTCATTCAACTGCATACAGTAAAGTTGGAAGCTTAATGTATAGAGATGTTTGAATATTCAGTCCCTTCCTTGTTCTGTGACCAGTTTTGTTACTTCGGCATTGACCTTTAATCGTGTTCAATTAAATATAGATGTTGTCATGGGTAATTAGGAGATTGTTGGGATTTTCATTTACAGTATAACACTTTGGAAATTTCTCCATAGGCCTAGTTCCTGTTCACTTGATAATGTGCATGTAATTTTTATGTCACTGGATTCCTTATAGAATCAAATAAAGGAAGTTATTTTCTCATCCAAGTAGACAAAGTGGTTCCTGGTCTTTTAAAAGGAATGGGCTGGATATAGTGACAGGAATTTTAGGGATGCAGTGCAGTACACCAGCTTAGTTCTTTAAAACTATAATTGGTACTAGCAGTTGTGTGGGAAAGCAGACATGAGTGAATGTTAATAAAATTCTCTGCAAGTGTAGTGGTACATCTGGCCTCTTTCCTGACCTCTGAATCAAGTTCAAATCATAGTTGTACATGGAGGCAGCTGTGGGCAATACAGCTCATTTCCTTCAGGCCATTTGCCCAGCATGAGGTTATAGAGGTAGGGGAGAAGGCACAGGAAGGTTTCTTGGGAAGATACTAAAATTCAAATCCAAAACCAACAACCAGCAAAAAAAAAAAAAAAAAAAAAAACCTACACCTGAAATGTTCTCACAATTTCATTTTTCCTGTTGTTACTGCTTCCTAGAACCAACTCCCAAAATTGTTTTTGAAATCTAATTTAACAGAAGTATTTTAATGCTAATTAAAATAATAATAAAAAGCCATAAGTGAGAAAGTGATGCAGTCAGAAACTATATAGAGGTGCAGAAGAAACAGTCAGTGGGCAGGGCTTTTACATGATGGACCATGTGGGCATCAAAACCGCACTCAACTCTGCTGACTCGAGCCAACACAGCCCAGAGCCACCTCATGTAAACTCTACAGAGACATTGGCATTGCAGAGAGCTCCTGGCTCCTACTGGGGCCCACATCTCACTTCCAGAAAGCAAGGGTGGTCTGAAAAATTAATGGCTCTGGCATCGGAAAATTAAGTGAGCTCTTGAATATATACCCTTGTTGAACCACCGTGCATGGTGTTTAGCATTCCACAACCGGAGACTAAATCTCCACAGCCATCTCACAAGTGAGGCTGGCGCCCATGCTAGAAATATATTCAGTAGTCTTTCCAAGCCCAACAGACTTGAGTATTCTTCTGCTCTGAGGGAACCTGAGAATTCCTAAGAAGTGCTCCACTGGTGCCCAGCAGGTGGATTGTAATTGCTTCCTAGGCAGCAGGAAAAAAAATGAAGATTGAACTGACACAGAAGAACATTTAATGTCTTGTCTGTCTTCTGCTGAATGAATGGTAAAGCCAGAGGCCAAGAGTCAGCCCTGTAAATTGCATGTCTGTGGTTTCCAACTTCAGATTAAAATCTTCTGTTAAGGAACTCTGATGGCAGATATCACATTCAGTTGGTCACAAGATCTCACAGAGCTGTCCCGGTTGCTGTCCTGCTCTTTGTATTATAATCAGGAGCTTGGTGACCTGGCTGACCAGACAAGGCAGCTGCCCACCCCTGACTGTTCTCAGCATCTGTCATCAGTAAAAGAGGGTGGCGATGAAAAGTGATCATATCCTGAAATTGGTGGCCTTTTCTAAAGCGTGAGGGTCTCTTTCCTGTCCTTATCAGCTAGCCTTCTGTGTCATGAAGAGTAGTCATTTGGAGCTGACTGACTTAGGTTCACCTTTTCTGTGCTCACAAACTAGCCAGGCAGCCTTGGGCCAACCCCTCCACTTCCCAGAGCTTTGGTTTCTTTTCTGTCCTATCTCCACTACCCAAATGTTCTGTGAACAGTGCAGCTTCCAGAGTGTCAGGTGTTACTTTCAGTTTCACAAAATGACTAGGGACTAAACCTTACAGGCACCTGTCTAAAAGCACAGCTCTAGGCAGTCGAGGATTTTTCCCAGGGTGCCTTCCTCCTTGCTGCCCATGAAAATCATTAAAGCATTGCACCATACCAAGAGAGTTAGCAGATACTATAACTCCCAAGGCTACTCCCACCCGATTTTCACACATTGAGGATCCTGGCATGGGCCTCTCCTTTGTCAAACAGCAAAGAAGCCCCCACCTGGCCAGGAGTCCTAGAGCTCTATAGGAGGAGGTTAGACCCCAGGGGAGCCTGTAGGAGATGGCTTCCTGAGCACCAAGGAAGCCACTTCCAGCCTTTCCTCCCTGAGGGTGGGGTCCAGAGTGGGCTGATGTGTGCTCTCCTGTTGTATAGACCCAGTGCCAGCCCTGGATCTGGGGCAGCAACTGCAGCTGAAAGTGCAGCGCCTGCACGACATCGAGACGGAAAACCAGAAACTTAGGGAAACTCTCGAAGAATACAACAAGGAATTTGCCGAAGTGAAAAATCAAGGTTGGTGGAAAGCATGCCCCTTTCTTTCCTTTCTCCCTGTTTTTTGTTTTGTTTTATTTTGTTTTTCCTTAATTGCCTTTGCCATACTGTTGGGACTAGCTCTAGTCGTTACCCACGTCATGAAGCCAGGGTGGGGAAGGCAAAGAAGAATCATTAAAGAGAGAGAATGATAATGCTTAGCTATTTCGAAGTCAAACTTTTCCACTGCACAATAACTATGTATGATTTTATTGCCCTCAGACGGGGCTGATCAGGATTCTTTGAAAAATTCCTCCTGTATCATCATGTGATAGAGTCCGCCTTTTAAAAGACTGATGTGTTGCCTCTGGGCGACACCTGTCAGAGAGCCAGCTCATGATCAAAGGGTCACATACAGTAAGTCATTTAGTAATTGCTGCTGATCCATTAAGGCTCCAGACTAGACGCATCCTCACAGGCTGTGCACTTACTGCTCTTTCCTTGTTGGCCTTACCTATTCATTATGTGTCTCATGAAAGAAAACAGCCTCTTGTTGTGGTTGCCAGCATCAACAAGGCGGAGAGGGCAAAAGTGGCCTAGCTTTTTCTGTCAGGGAGGAACAAAGAAGTCCCTCCTTCACCTAAAACCCAGGTATTTGCCAAATCCCAGAGCCTCCTGGCTTCCTGTGTCAAAAAAAATCTCAGCCTCTGACCACACCAGCAAGTTCTTCAGCTAATTCTCCATCACAGTCCAGCCTGTGGGTTTTCACATGGGGACACGGGTAAGGAATTGGGCAGAAAGGGGAGGCAGCCACTAGGCTGGTCCTCTGTGTGGCTTTCTATTCAATAGGCTTAGAGAGCTACAAGAGGCTGATTGTAGATTGTGCAGTCCTTTAGCGTTTGAAAATGTTGGAAGCAGAGTCAGGAGGAGGGAGTGACCATGGAAGATCCAGAGAGACTGAGGTGATGTGGGAAGAGCCAGAAGGTACAGGGCTATGAAGGCAGCAGGTCCCAGGGCCCTTTTCTCAGGGTTCTCTGAGTATGTTTACCCCCTCAGGCAATGGATGGTGTGCTTAAACCCCCAGGTGAGGACTGGGTGAGGGGGACGTGCTGGAGCTGAGGAACATAAGGGTCAGAAAGTTGGGGGAGCCAAAACCAGCCCAGTCTCCATCTCTGTCTGGCTCCACAGAGAACATGGTGAGCTTTTGGGTACTGAAGGCACAGCATTTGTCTTGCTTGAAAGCAAGGCACTGGGCTTATTAAGCTGTGATCCTTCTGAAAGGCATTGCCTTTCCCAGTAGGAATTCTTTCTAGTCAGCTTCATCACAGTACCCAGGTGATGAGTAACCTGCAAATGTGCACATGTGGTTTGCACAGAGACACTATGTAAAGGGAGTGTTCTTTGTATTTGTTCCTTCAGACATCTAGTTTTGACAGCCCTACCCTTGATATTTATTGAGTTTGCTGTTGTGTGTTGGAATTTACAGCCAGGACCCACAGGGCTGTATGAGATTTTGCTTCCCCTCACACTGCCTGACCAGTGCCTCCTCCACCTCCAGCACTGACCAGGAACCCACCAAAGTGGTGGGGGTTGTTTCCGCTCCAGAGGCCTCTAGCATGAACTTTATAAATGAATACTTAGTCCTAACTCAGGAACAAACCCCTGAAGGCAAACAGACTTGTTTTGAGTCCCTTGGTGGCTACCACCTCACTGTGTGGCCTTGGGCAATCTTGGTTGTTAAATGCCCTTTGTCTTGGGAACATTTCTCTATTTTCTAGTGGGTCATTGTGGGATGAAGTGAGAGTGTGTATATAGCACTCAACACTCAAGAAATTTTGGCTTTTTTTTTTTCTTTGCCAGGGTCTTGCTGTATAGTTCAGGCAATCCTCCTGCCTCAGCCTCCCAAGTTCTGGGATTACAGGTGTGCACCACTATACTTCGCTCAGCTGCTTCTTGAGCACTGTTGCTTTGTCAGAAACTTATGTTTCTTTATTCATTACCAGTTTTCCCAATCTCCGGAAAAATTTTTTCTCTCCTCATCCTAGCATAATGCAATCACAATTTGGAAGGGCAGAGGGTGCGTATCACTTGTTTCCATAGTTACAGCAATAGTGAAGATGGTCCAGGAGGAAGAGCAGGAAAGGAGCTTCTGAATCATGTGCACAGACCCCCACTGGAGATGAGTAAATTGGGACTCTAGGTACAGCAAACAAATGCCAGCATGTCAGTGTCTTCTGCCATACCACCACCTTCTACATAGGGCTTGGAACATGTGTAGGGACACAGGGAATGTCCTGAATGCAGGTCTGGGCGACAGAGGAAGGCTGTGGGCTCCAAGACAGTCAGTCCCTAACTTGGACACTGCCGGCAATGAGCAGCCCCCAGCAACAAAGAGACCCCAGTAGGCACAAACCCCATGCTTCTTGGAAGGCTCCTAGGTATGTTACACCTCTGAGCCTCACTGGAACCATGCCAAGCCTATGGCATGGGGGTTTCAGCTCCTGCAACAACTTTGGTGCCAGGTGTGTATGTCATGTTCATTCCTACAGACACTTGGGGTCCAGGAAGGACCCTGTCCTCTAGGCCTGGGACACCATGAAGGCTGGTGGACAAAAGGTAAAGGCTCCTTTAAGAGAAGAGACTGACCTTCATCATTAGATGGAGCCCAGAGCACCCTCCTTAGAGAAGACAAAATCAAAATCCCCTGCTCTCTCAGGCATTTAAGGAAGAAACAGGCCTACCAGCCTTCTGAGTAGGCCCAGTTGAGCCTATGAGAAATGCCCTGTGAGTACAGTAGCTCATGACATGATCACTATCAGGCTGTACTCTAGGGTCAAAGTTAGGCAAGATCAGAACACTTCCAGAATGCCAGCCAGCATTACGTGAAAGCACCTGCGTCCTCATTCTTAGTCCAGGTCTGCACGATAGTGAGGGCAAGCAGCACTTGTGCTGTATGCACAATTTATGGCATGGAAACACCTGTGCAGCACCGAGATAGAGCACTCATGCTGGTGTGGCCTCGCAATGTGACCCCAGCCAGGTCCTGCCTCCTTGTTTCATCTGTGCCCCAGCCCTTCCTGACCCCTCTCTGCTGGGTGCTGGGAATGCAAAAATAAAAACAGCCCAGCTTCCTTAGACATGGATCCATAAGCACCAAGAAATGGTTGTTAAGAGCACTACTCTACGACCCTGCCTCAAAAAGCTAGGGCTGGGAGTTTGGCTCAGCAGCTTAAGCGCCTGTCTGTCAAGCGCGAGGCTATGAGTTTGATCCCCGGTGCTGCAAAAAAAAAAAAAGAGCACTACTCTTGGGGCTGGGGCCACAGTGCTCGAAGGACAAGGAGGAATGTCTGTGGGAAGATGCGCAGTAGGTGTACTGCCCTAAGGCATCTGCAGATCAGAGACAGGACCTACTCCATGCATTGCTTCTGCTTGGACATTCATGGTTTAGGCAGTCGAAGTGCCTGCTATCATCATGCAGAGGCAAGAGAAAGATTGAGGAGCTGAGGGAACCCAGGCTTTACTACCTGCTGAGGGACCTCATCTGTGGAGCACCAAGCGCTGTAGGGCTCATTGATGTCCCAGTGCAGCCCCCTGAGTCCCCAGTTCTCACACTTGGCTCCAGGACGCGTCCCAGCCTCCTCCCTGTTACCCGAGTGTCTCTTTCCAAGCCCTCATCATCTGTGTGTCCACACAGCCCACATCTGCCAGAGTCTCTGGGAGAGGGCATCCCCAGCACCCAAGTTCCAGGGTGAATCCCTCAGCTGATGAGATAGCACTGTAACCATGCGGTCCCCACCTCCTCTATCCTTTGTGATACTGCAAAGTGTGCCTGGGCCAGAGGAACCTGTAGACTTACCTTCCTCTGCTTCTATAAAGTCTACATGGTGATGAACTTTTTCTTTGTGAGGAAGTAATTAAACCCACACTAAAACTTTATTAATGTTCCCTCAATAGAGAACTAATTTAAGACTGACCAATAAGATGCTATTATGTGTTACCATTGAGTACCCCCTCTCTTTTTTAAAGTGTGCTAGAGTAACCCACGCCCTCCTTCCCAGCAAAATCCATTGACCCTCCTCAGCCTAAACATTGCAAGTTCAATTTAACATTTAGGGAGTAAAGGTCTCTGAAGGGACACATAATTATTGATTTTGTGTCAGTGTGGAGGAGCTCAAGTTTAAACCATGCAGCTCCCCCCAGGTTCCAAGAGCCTGATGCAGACAGTCACACTGAACTATGCTTCTTACTGTCGGATTTTCTCTCTTTCTTCCTGCAGAGGTTACGATAAAAGCACTTAAAGAGAAAATCCGAGAATATGAACAGACTCTGAAGAGCCAAGCAGAGACAATTGCTCTCGAGAAGGAACAAAAGTTGCAAAATGATTTTGCAGAGAAGGAGAGGTAAGCGTGGGTTCTGGTGCTCCCAGAGCAGTGTGACATTTTACCTCTGAACTTGGCAAGATAGTTACAAGATAGTTTGAAAATGTTCATGAGAATCAGCCAGATGTACACAAAAATCCGTAAGGCTATAGGCAAAATTTTGGTTGAAATATAAAAATGTCCCTTGATCTTTAATTCATCAGTGAGGTCACCTTGAGTGCAGTGAACTGGTCTTTCTCTAGTGGCTGGTAGTGTCTGGCAGTCAGGGAGCAAAGGGTATCTGTCGAAGCCCCACAGGTCCAGAGGTTAGCACAGGGCTATAGAGTTAACAAGTTGGCACCTGGTGACAATACTTCATCTGAGATGAGAGCAGACAGGTCCTCCCGACACATTTCTGCTGTAGGGAAGCTCTGGGTACACATTTAACTTTGCCTTCTTCAATGATTCTGATATTTTTATCACACATACTCAAAATCTTAGTTTTCTGTTTTGTTTTGCCTTTTTTCATTACTTCACAGCACTTCATATATCAAGAAATCCACACAAACTGGGCATCCCCGATCCAAAAATCTAAACTGTTCCAAAAGGATTTGGGATCTGGAGGTTTAGCTCAGTGTTACAGCATGTACTAAGCATGTATAAGGCCAAGAACTTAGCATGTTCCATTCCCAGCACACATGTATAAATGTTAAGGATATTTGGAACATTTCAGAGTTTGGACTTTTGGATTAGGAATGCTCAAATAGTAAATTGAATATAAATATCCAAAAATCCAATAAACTCCAAAGTTCGGAACACTGGGGGTCCCTCCAGCATTTCATATGAGGGGTACTCAGCCCATGTTAGTAAAATAAGTAAACTGATGCAATTTATTTTAGATGGCTTACTTTACCCAAAACTTCTCCCACAAATGAGTTGATTTTTTACTGGTGTGATAATTTTATGAAAGATTTCTTGTAAGAACTGTGAGGACTCTTGAGCTTGCCAATTCCAACTCTGTTACTTCAGATTTTTTTACAAAAAAAACTCTTGAGTTAATTTAAGATGTTCAATTTTAGCCCTAGCATGAAGAAATTCATATTTACATTAACAGGAGGCACTAAATTTATAGTTAGGAGTAAAAGACCAGGTTTGGGCGTGAGTAATATGGAGTTTTATTGTGACTTAGCACAGCATCACTTGGACTTCTGTAAGGTGAGCTCCACAGAGATCTCAGGAAGTGGGGCTGAGGGTGGAGACCCTGAGAATGGTCTCCACCATATCAGCAGCAGTGCCACCACCACCACCACCAAAACAATTCAGGTATCTCACAAGATCTCTTGGGAGTACTAGTATGGTTTAAAAGGGGGGGTTGGTGCCAGCTTCCACTCACCCAAAGCCTACTCAGCATCAGAACCTTGCCAGTCACTCAATACATTGTCTCTCTGAACACCCAGGATGGATCTGCACCATCTTATTTTACAGAAAGAAAAATAAGCCATAGGCTGGGTACCTGCTAAGTTTTTGCAGCTAATAATCAGGGCTGTGCGACTCCAAACCAGGCCCACTCAGCCACTGCAGCTGCTGCCTCAGTCATCATGACCTCACTGCAGGATCAAGGCCAGTCCTTGATGCTGGCCAAGCTTGCAGGTGGAGGCTGACCCCCAAGAAAACAGTGAGCAACACAGATGGGACCCTGAAGATGGCAGCCTTCTTGGCACAACTGATGGGGAAGTGGTCCTAAGTAAATGTCCCTTAAGAAAGTGCTTTATGTCTAAAGAGACTTTTCAGCGTGTTATTGATGATTAGAGAAAAATGGAGGCAATCTAAATGTCCTACCAACAGGAAATGGGTAAGTAAAAGACAGTCCCTAACTAGAATGTTACACAGCCATGTAAATCATAGTTGTGTGAAATTCAGAGTAACTGGAGAGAAGTATGGAACATAATATCAAGTGGAAGATGCAGAAAGCAGCATTGCATGCAGTGATCTGCCCACAGCAAATTCATGCATCACTAAAGTGTGGAAATAAACTTATATGGGAACTCAGTATTATTCAGTTGGCTTTTCAAATTAGATAAAAGGAGTGATTATATGAAAAGATATAAAAGCCAGGCAAAGAGGAACATACCTGCAATCTCAGCTACTGAGAAGGCTGAGGCAGAAGGATTTCAAGTTTGAGATCAGCCTAGGCAACTAAGCAAGACTTTGTCTCCAAATAAGTAAGACCTTTGGATATAGGTTAGTGCAAAGCCTGAGTTCAGGAACCGCAAAAAATAAAAGATGGAATAACTATTAGGGAGAGAGGATAAAGTTAAGTCTTTTTTATTTCATCTTGATACTAAAAAATGGAATTGGACATTGGATTTAAATATTAATAACTAGAAGATAAGGATTTAGCTCAGTGGTGGTGTTTGCCAAATGTGTGCAAGGCCCTGGGTTCAGTCTCCATCAATGCAAAATAATAAAATAATGATAATGATAATTAAGTCACACACATACTGGAAAAACTTGGGTTCATATTTTATTTTTAATAATTTTGGAGTAGAGAAGTCTAAGCATACAAGAAAAGTGATATAAGTAAGACTAAAAACCATATTTAAAAGCAAAAATAAACAAAAGTTTTAAAACATCAACAAACTGGGAAGAAATATTTGTACCACATAAAGACAAAGGACCAATTTTCTACATAAGCAAAGAGCTCTTAAAAATTGATAAGAAAAAATGCAATTCTACCAAAAGTAGGGAAAGACAGTAAGCAAGCATTTCCTATAAAGAGAAAAGTTCAGCTTTACTCAGCAGCAAAATATTAAGTTTGATTTTATCAGTGTTGGCAGGGGGTACAAAACACTCTTAACATGGTGGTGGTGGAGTTTAAATTAGACTTTTTTGTTGGGAAGTAACTCAGTATCTATTAAAACAAAAAAAGAATTGCACAGAGCCTTTGGCCATTGTAATTCCTTTTTTAGGATTTTATCTAACAGATTTACTCTCAAAATTATGCAACAGTATCTCCATAATGATCATTGAGGAAATGTTTAGCAGAAGGAAACTATAAACAATTTAAGTGTCCCCAAAGGTTTAAGTTCTTTAATAAGAGTAAAGGATAGCTACATGTGCTAGAATAGAACATTTCCAAAATTGGAAACAAGTGCAAAACTAGAATGGTGTGTGTTATGATCCCCATGGTATCAAAAGAAAGTGAGTAGGAGCTTATTACATTGTAATATATTATATACTATACTGTAATATGTTATATATTAGTTTATATTTCACTCTGGTATGTTATGTTTGTTTACATTATTGCTGTAGTATATTATATATTAGTTTATATTTCCTATGGTATCTTACATATTAGTTTACATTGGACTGTAGTGTGTTACATATTTGTTAATATTACACTACATTATTTATTACATTGTATTTCTGTACATACAGAAACATTTTAGAAATATACAAAAGAACTGGGTAGAAATGAAGCCAAGGAGTTTTCCAAGTGTTTATAAATTTTGATTTTTGTAAAATTCTGAGCATCTATTAGTTTTATATTTGAAATACATGAAAATACTAGCATTGCTTTTTCTATGGGTAATGGAAATTAGGGTGACTTTTTAGTTGTATTATTTCTCCTTTTCTGTATTCCCAGGTTTATTATGTTGAGCGCATATGTTATATTCTTGTGATATAAAAACAATAAACTTATTTTTAGAGATTTTCTGCAGATTAGGAGAAAGTTATGCTTTTTATTGACCTGGGAATTCATTTGGAGATCATGAGAAATATAAATATGTGGAATGTAGTTGGAGACACCCAGAATCTCCCCCTTCGGTTCTGCACTTGCATTTGCATTCCATTATAACAGAGCTGGGACAGCTGTCACATCTCTTTAGTACATCCTTTATTCCAACAAATTCCTTCTTTGTGTCAGCAGAATGTAAATGTATCATTCTTCTCAGGCTAACTTCAGAAAACAATGAGTATGTAATGATGGTATTTTTTTTTTTTTAATATCTGGCATCTCAAGAAAAAGTGACATTTAAGATAACCTTCCGTACCAATCACTGTATGTCAAGACCTACAAGATGCACGCTTTAGATTACATAATGTGAGGTTACAACATTGGGGTGCAGGAGATTATGAGCAGGCCCCAGGGCACATAGGGGATTGGGAGCTACAGCCAATTGTGTGCCTGCCACCAGCCGGCCTCTCAGAAAAGAGAGGGGATGAGCAGAGCTCTGAGGTGTTCAGTGCAGCTCCTTTGGTGAAAACAGTAACCAATCTGGCTTCCTGCTTTCTTTCCAGAAAGCTACAGGAGACACAGATGTCAACCACCTCAAAGCTGGAAGAGGCCGAGCATAAACTTCAGACTCTGCAAACAGGTTTGATGCTCTTCATCGTAGTCAAGATGATTCAGGGAAGGCTGAATTGGGTGCTTGTGGTCAGTTTCCCCACCTGTCAAGGTCCCCTTTGCTACCTGTTGTGGAGGCAAGGGAGCCCATGCTACAGAACTATTCTCCAGCCCTCCTGGCTGCTGCACCTGATTCCATTAGTCATGGCATTGAGTTGTTAATGTAGAGGTGGGAGGATCTCTGCATGCCATTTCCATCCCTTCCACTGCCATCCTTTCTTCCTGCTCTTTTTTTCAACAAACATGTCTAAATCACCAAACTGTCAAGGACTGACATTTCATTTGGAACAATAATAGGAGATGGAAGGGAAAAAAAAGCCTTATTTCTACCCTGAATGAAGGTAAGGAGAACAATAATAGCAGAACCTTTAAAATTTAAAAGTTAACCAAAAAAGGTTATGCTAAAGTTTCTTTAAACTTTTTTCTTTTCCTTCCCTTTTTCTCCTCCCTGAAAGGGGAACAGTATTGTGTCTTTAATTCCTTAAATGAGAAAAAAAGTTAGAAAATGTCATAATCCAAGTTAAAACACAAATGACAGAGGAAGAGAGAATCACAACCAATTTAGCAGGTGAATTATATCCATGACTTAAGGGTCAGTCTAGGGGTACAGCTCTGTGGTAGGATGCTTACCTAGCATGTACAATGCCCTGAGTTCCATCCCCAGCATTGGGGAAAACTGAAAATAAAGAAAGAGCCCAATAAAATAACAGGCAAAAGATAGGAACAGGCAGTTCGTAGAAGAAATATAAATAGCCAATACACATAAGGAAAATTAAACCAATGAAATATTGTTTTATCTACCAGGCAGTCAGATTTTATGTATGTATGAATGTAGTACTGGGGATTAAACCCAGGGCCTTTACAGAGTACATCCCCAGCCCCTCTCCTTTTGTTTTAACACAGGGTCTCACTAAGTTGCCTAGGCTAGACTTGAACTTAGGGTCCCCTTTCCTAACCTTCCCAGAGTGCTAGGATTACAGTTGTGCACCAAGCTCTGGATTTTTTTTTTTAATTGGTAATAACCCAGTGTTGATGAGAATAAAGGAAAATGGTCCCCACTTATGATGTACATGGGAACGTAGATTGCCTCCTGGGAAACCTAGTGAGCAGTATTCACAGGAAGTTTGAATACTCAGTGTTTTAACCAGCAGCTCCACTTCTAGTTATCCTGAAAGGGCAACTCATTTTTACTGATACTGCCTGGGTCCTCACATGGAGAGATTTCCGTGCCCTACACCAAGGACAAAGGGCAAGCCTCTGAAAATATCACTAACATCGTACTTATTGGTGGCAGGGGCTGCATAGTTGTGCAGAGGAGGTGTGTTCTGAGATAAGTGCCATTGGGGGATTTTGTAGTGGTGCAGACATCAGATGTACTCACATACCTCAGTGACAGGGTAGGCCAGTCAGTTTCATGGCCTCTTGACACCATAAACACAAGATAGACAAGCCTGTGGCTGATGTGACCTGGCACACTCCCAGTAATTTTTTTTTCTTTTCTTTTTTTTTTTTTTTTTTGCATAACTGGGAGTATATTTGCTAGGCATCACTTCACACACCTGTAATCCCAGTACTCTGGGAGGCTGAGGCAGGAGGATCGAAAGTTCAAGGTCAGCCTAGAAAACTTTGCAACTTAGCAAGACCCTATCTCAAAAAAAAAAAAAAAAAAAAGCAAAGATGTGTGATTCAGTGAAGACTGTAGGTTCAATCCTAGTATTACAACCATCCAAAACAAACAAAACCCCAGTACATTCTAAAATAATGATCGTTGGCATAGTGGCACACACCTGTAATTCTCGTGCTCAGGAGGCTGAGGCAAGAGGATTGCTGCAAGTTTAAGGCCAACCTGAATTGCATAGTGAAACCCTGTCTCAAAAAGACCAAAAAAAAAAGATAAAGTGGACAATCTAGTAAATGTGTAAACCAGTAAGATAGTCATGTATTACCATGATCAAGTATTGGGCACTGTGCATAGTTATACATGATATATGTTTGCACAGTTGGGAGTGCAGGGGTTTGTTACGTACAGTGTCCGCACAAACACAAGATAGTGCATGGTGCTATGATGTGAAAACGATTAAGACAACCTTGGTGAATGGGAATTGTCTGCCTTCATTCTCATCTTACAAGACTACCTTGTTATATGCAGTCTGCCATTGACAGAAGCATCATTATGCAGGGCATTACTTTATACGCAATTATGTATGGAGATATTTTTAAATGATAAAAAATGTTGAAGAGTAGGAAATCTACACAGTAAACTATGAACAGTCATTCTTTTAGGAACACTTGGTTGAAATGAGGTAGAAATGAAAGGAACTTTCTGTTCCATTCATGGTACTTTTATCATCTTTGCCTGCTTTGGGGTTTGTTTTGTGTGTGGTAACTGTTGTTGTGGGTTTTTGTTTTTGTTTTGTTGTTGGTTTGTTTTTTGCAGTCCTGGGGATTGAACGAAGGGCCTTCACAGTGAGCTACATCCCAGCCCTTTTTATATTTTGGGATTAAGTCTTGCCAAATTGCCCAAGTTACACTCCTGCCTCAACCTCTCAGAATTCTGGGATTATAGGCATGTACTTACCATGCCTGTGACTTTTGCCTGTTTTGAAATGGGAATGTATTACTTTTATACTTTTACTTTTTAAATTTAATTGAAACAATTAGTATTTTATATCACGGTTTTCTGTCCTTTCCTTTTAGCCCTGGAAAAAACTCGAACAGAATTATTTGACCTGAAAACCAAATACGATGAAGAAACTACTGCAAAGTAAGTTCCTGCTCAGTTATACTTAGGTCACCCCTGCTTCTGCTAATCCATGAGAGATTGGCCTGGCAGGTTTGAGAAGGTACCTGGCTTCTGTGCCACTACTACGACTCAGTGTCATTTCAGGGAATCAGTCACATCAGATCAATTCCCCAGGTGTGACAGCAAGCAAGCCGTAGTCTGTGCTGGCCAGTCCCTCAGGTAGAACTCCTTTCCTTTATTATTATGAGCCTGCTCGATGTCTCCGTTCTTTTCTGTGGAAAGGTTTGGAAACAGTCAGCTTAGAACAGATACAGCACTTGGGCCATTTCTTTGCAGATCTTGGTCTGGGCAAATCACTCAACTTTCACCTAAGCCTTCTTTTCCCTCAGGGTCACTAAATAACATTAAGCATATTCCCATGCAGGTGAATTGGTTCTTTTGAACCTGTGTGGGGACACATTTTTGGGCAGGTGGTCACCCAAAGCTTGCTTCCTGTCTAACTCTTGTCAAGAGAATTCAACATAACTCATTATTAATATACTTTGTGGCACATACCAGAAAGAGAACATGGTGTTGCCGTAAGTCTTGAGAAGATGACGAAGACCACTGCTAGCCATACCTCCTTTGCTAATGACCAGGCAAGCAGTACCAGACGGGTGTTTGAAACACCTTTTCATGTGCTGGAAGGCTCTTCTCCCCTAGAAATCTGTGTGCCCAACAGCAGTGGTGTTCTGGGTTCCCAGTGGGCACTGGCAAGGGTGCTTCTGAGTAGCCCTCCCACTCCCCACATGGAGCTCCTCTACACGCAGGGGTGCTGGTGCTCAGCATCTCTTACCCCAAGACATTTGCCTGTGGGCTTTGAGGTTGCTGCCCATCCATTGCCCTCAGGACACTGAGTAGGTGTGCTCCTGACCCTTTCCTTTAGGTCATTCAGTAGCCCAAGGCTTTGAGAGCCCAGCTATGCAGTCTGGTGATCAGAACCCATTTTGCCCACAGACATGAAACTTCTGCACAAAGACCAAAGCATCTTGGCCAGTCCCTGTGCCCCTGGCTGACTTGCCAGAGTCCTTGTGCTCCTGAACTATCTAAGCCCTGTGGAGGCCACAAATCATTTAACCTCCTCTCTGTGTGTGTGAAAATAGGACTTTCTGTATGTAGAATGACCTGAGTCTCAGGTAAGGTAGAGGTTAAAATTTTGCTTTGAGATTCTGTGCGTATTAACTCCTTGTGTTACTGGCAGTGCTATCTGGGAACACAGCCACCATTGGCTGATTGAAGTCGCCCATGCTGCACACCCTCCTCACCCCCAAACTGTAACCACAGCAGAAACCACACCAACTGCCATGGTGAAACTCGGTCACCTTGACAAGCCTCCGGGTTCCTGTCCCCTACCACCACCTTTTTTTTTTCCTCAGTTATTTCTGTTTGGACTTTATTCTACCTGTGCCATTTCTTTTCTAAAATAATTTGATTAGTAGATGATTCATTAATTAGTGTTTTGGTCCATTCTCTCCACATCATTTTACTAGCTGACATATTTCTATATGGCAACAGATTTGATCATACTACTAGTTTTCATTACTTCTATTAAACCATGCCTCTTTCTAAAAGGCATCAATACAACTTACAAATCTATAATTTTATGTCTCCATAATTGACCAGCTTGCTTTATTATGCATTTTAAAAACACTTTCATGTTTCAAGTGTTGGCAAAGATGCAGAGAATAAGGAACCCTTGTACTTTGTGGATAAGAACGTAAATTAGCACAGCTATCATCAAAAACAGTAGGGACTAACTAAGCATAGAACTACCATATGATCCTGTATTCTCATTTCCTGTAGTCTACTGTAAAGCCAAAGGAAGTGAGATGAGTGTGTCATATGAATGAAGGCGTTCCCCTGTTGAGTGCAACATTATTCATAGTAGTTAAGGTCTGGAACAACCTTAGTGTCCACCGGTGAATGAATGGATATAGAGAATATGATGTATATACACAGTAGAATACTATTTGGCCTTTAAAAAGAAGGCAGTTCTATCATTTGCAGCAACATGAATGAACCTGGAGGACATGCTAAGTGAATAAGACAAATGCTGCATGATTAAAATGACGCTAAGAACATTAAATCTGGAAACTGTCATGGGATTGAATTTAGTCAACCCAGGACCCCAGAGGCTGGTCCTGCTGATTCCTAGACCACTCAGCAAACTCAGCCTCCTGACATCAGATAGGAAGTGGTGCTCACTGATGTGGACTCAGTGAGGAGTGGTCTGGATCCATTCCCCTCCTATGTTAAGCCCAAAGAGACTTTTCCCCAAAACCCAAACAGATGAAAACTGATGCATTGCTTGCTCATTTCATAAACCTATAGTAAATAGGAACTAGAGTCCAGAAACCTGGGGGAAGAGGCAATTATTCTGTTCTATAAAGATGTCTTGTGTGGGGTTGGTAGCTTTTGTCCCCTGATCGCTGACAGGGTTGTGGCCCCTCCTGTCCTGCCTAGTGGTGAGGGTGGTGGTGAGCAGATCACGTGGAGCAAAAGGCCAGCTCGGGAAAGTAGCAGGCAAGGCTCAGAAATGGCAGGCGTCCCCAGAGATGATCTCCTGCACCAGACTCTGGATCCTGAGCCCTCCGTAGCTCAGCAGGGAGAACGCCATTGTAGCTCTGCATGATCATTGCTGGGATCCAGGGACAAGGCACGGAGTCTGGCAAGGTCTCTGCAGGAGACAAGCAGCATTCCCAAAGGGGACATACAGAAGCTGGTCAGTGTCCTGAGGTGCAGGAGGAAGAAGGGAAGCTGTAAAGAGCAGCGCAGTGCCCAGTGGCCAGTGCTAGCAGGACTGTCCCATACCCCAGCTAGAACCCAGAAGATAAGGGCCTTTATGAGGAACTGTAACTCCATGCCTTATCGTCCCTGCACCTGGACTCTCTAGAGAAGGGGAAGGAAGAGAATCATCAAGGATACTTCCTCAGAGATGGTGACAAAGGATTTGGGGGCTTTTTTTGTTTTTTTGAGTTAAGATCTCATTGTGTTGCCCAGGCTTGTCTTGAACTTCTGGGGTCAAACCACCCCCTTGCCTCAGCCTCCTGAGTAGCTGGGACTACGGGTGCAGGCCATCACACGCAGCTGGGACTTGGAATGGGAAGATGAGTTATGGTCAGGTTGCAGGAAGCTTACGAAAGGGCCAGAACAGGCTGGTCTTTGAGAGGACCTGCCCAGGACTCAGAAGGACTGGCGCACCAGAATGGGCAGGTTGACAGGCAAGACAGGACAGGGCTTTGGCTTGAACCCAGCTGGCACCTCCCCAATTAGAAAAGGTTTGGATGCTAACAAGACTAACTGTGAACACTCCCCGTCCTATGTAACTCATAGAAGGTGTGTAGAAAATGGCCGGAGGTGGTGGGTTTGGGGCTGCTTTCTTAACTGTGGAAGCAGAGGTCTCAGTATTAGTGATCCCATACAAGTACCCCTTTCACATGGCTCTCCCCTTACTTTCTGGGAAAGGTTTGTCACTTTAGCTATCTACCTCAGTCCCGACCTACATATGTTTAGTTTAACCTAACATATCTGTTCATAAATGGTCTTAAAACATTTCAGGACATTGTCCTTTTCTCCCTGATAAAAGGAATTCTCTACTCTTTGGTGACTGAGAATGTAGGGAGGGAGTTGGGGCAAAGTGGAAGGTGAACTTTGGGGATGGTATGTGTGTGTAGGCCTTGGGCCAGGCTGTGACCTCTGTAGCTTGCCTGTACAATGGGCATAATTCCAGCTAAGCCACTGGGTAGTGGAGAACAACCATGAAGGATGCATTGTGAGCAGCACCCATCATGGCGAGAGCTGAAGAAGCATCCACACATGCTCCTGCTGAATCTGTGTGCTTGGCCCAGGTGGTGTCATCTTCCCATGACCTTGAGGGACACACACTACATGCCTATATTCCTGTTCCCCATATTAACAAGAAGCCTTCAGGTCAGCAGCACCCAGCCTGGCCGAGACCCCTTGATGGTGCACAGTCATCACCATGCATCAGCTGGGACAGCATGGGCTGACTGGGACAGGGACGGCAGCAGTAAAGTTTTCTGTGTGTAGGCTTGAAGCAAAATGTAATTAGCCTTTATGCGCAGAACAAGGCCTCATTGATGAACACAGCTGGTCTTTGTTTTGTCCTGTCATTGAGAGTGGGAGGTAAAAGTGTTCCTCTTCATGTTTATTAATGCAGGATTCCTTAGATAAATGGCAAGCACAGTTTCATATTTGTTGGAACATCGGGGGGCTTGCCAAAACAGTTGTTGTGTAAGCGGATTGCAGGGTTGCAGATTAGAACTGTTTCTGGGTTAAATAAATGAATTATTTCTGTTGCATTTTTTTCTTTTTTAGTGAAAATGCACCTCCTCCTCAGATGGTCACCCTGTGTCCATCTTCCCCATCTCTCTTAGCACGTGGAGATGTAGTACCCTAGAGGACTTGGACTTGAACAGTCCGATAGATCCCATAGGTGTGGGTTTTGACATTGACACAGTTCCCTGGGTGGCCTGGGAGGTTGCTAGGTGGGCAGGCATCCTTCAGCAGGCAGCAACCACCCCAAAAGAGGCTTGGACTGCTCCTATTGCCCATGCCCTCATGTGTGTATCACACAGCTATTCACTCAACCCTGGGTTTAAGTTGCTTGCACACACATCTGCAGAGTTGTCCTCCCAGCTAAGAGATTGGAGTTCTAGGTACAAGTGTAGGAATTCCTGTTGTTTTTTGTTTGTTTTCAGTAGTAAGGATTAAACAGAGAGCCTTTGCACTGACCTATGTCCTAAGCCCTTTTCATTTTATATTTTGAGACAGCCTCACTGAGTTGCCACAGCTAAGCTTGAACTTTCTATCCTTGTGCCTCAGCCTCAGCCTCCCAAAGTGCTAGGATTACAGGCATGTGCCACCAGCCCAGCTAGAATTCCCATTTTTGTTGCAGTCCACAGCCACCTCTTTGCTCTGTCCCCCTGATTTGGGGTGGACAGGGAATGTCAGTTGAACATATGCAGTCAGCCTCTGACATTCCTCCAAACACGTGGGCTGGGACTCTGAGCCTTGATGAAAGAAAATATTGAATTACACTGAAATACTGCATTTTTTATAGCTCATGGTAGTCTTAGGAGAATTCGCACCTCCCAAACCTTTCCTGCCAGTAAACTTCATATTTCTTTAAGGTTCCTGTGTTGTATTCCTCACCTCTCTGCTTTTTTCAAAGAACAACATTGTAAGTACACATACTTTCGTAGCACACTACCGAAGAGACATTTATGACGAACCTCGCTTGGGTTGATTTTAGAGTATTTGCTTTGTATCATATGTGTAACCAGTGTTTATTACCCACTGCCATGGGCTCTGGGCAAAAGAAGATGTCCCCTCAGGTAGCTCAGCTGGGGGCTTTACTGGAAACATTTCAGGGAGCCTATACCCAGCATCACAGGGGTAGGACTACCACGTCCCCACATAGGACAGGAGATAGGACCTCATGAAGAATCTGTCAGCTCAGAACACACATGGGAAGTGTGACCAGCATGCTTGTGAGCACAGCTGGCATGGGTGCCCCCGTACAGATGGCTTTGGCTGGCCACAGCCCATGTCAATGCTTTGCTCTCTGCAGCAGCCACTGAGCTAATCCTCCTGTGCTCCCTGCAGGAACGAGCATCCCAAGAACAGGCAACTGGGGCACCCCATCCTTTGGGTTCTTTGCACAAGACCATGGTGATCTGTGCAGTCCCTTTCTGGGACTGAGAGTATGACACTCGGGTTACAGCCCCAGCACTGCAAAAATAAATAATAAAATAAAGGGCTTCTCAGGAGCTGCCTTTGTATTGGGACAGTATTAACTATGACAGTAACCAGGGGATGGCAGGTTTTCCAGAAGGGCTCAGTCCCTTTCCTACCCATAAAGCCAATGGCTCCTCTAATTTTTTTATAGTTCCACAAGAAAAACTCCAGAAACTGGGCCAAGGGGAACCCAGTTGACTGAGCCTGAGAATCACATAACTGTTTTTATCATCATGTTAGACAAATATTATTTCCTCTGGTCGAGCTGGAAAAGAGTAAACCTAGTGTCCAGAAACAGAGTCTTTCTCCTGTACCTTTAAGAATGTAACATTTTCTATTCCCTGTCCTTTTGATGAATCATCAGTTTCCAGTAAGGATTGCTGTAATTATCCTGCTTGGATTAATTTCCCTAAAAATAGAGAAGCAGTTACTTTAACGATTTTGAGACTGTGCACTCCAGTAAAGAACCTACTGTCCCCAAAACCATAGAGAGCACTAAGTCAGACATGGAGGAGACAACTGGCAGCTTTCTTCCCATGTCTTATCTCCAGGAGTCTGTCCTTAGTAAAATTCCTGGGATTTTCCATCCTTGTACAAGTACTTCACTTCACACCTAAAATCTAATGTCTGCATAAGCCCTGAAAGGCTTTTCCTTACTTTTGCACCTACAGCAACTGTTCTGTCCCCCAGGGCTGGCGCATCCTGATCTGCAGAAAGGAAAAGGTGGCTTTGTATGTCTGAACTCAGGTAGAAATTCCTCTGGTTGCCAAGGATCATTTGTCTGTTCTCTGGACCCAAGAAGGGTCTAGAAATACAAAGTACCCATGAGAATTGGCTGCCTTTTGCCCTCATTCCAGCTAATCTGTACTTTAGACCTCCAGTAAAATAGCAAATGTTAAACCCAGGCACAAATATATAATCTCAGTCCTCTGGGAGGCTGAGGCAAGAAGGACCACAAGACCTGTCTCAAATACAGATCAGTGCAAAGATCCTGGGTTCAATTTCTAGTATTGAGAAAAAAAAAAGTAAAACAGGTACTGTGACTAGAGTAAAAGGGGCCAGTTTTCAAATACCAGACATGACATGCATATACACACAAAGCTCACACATTGCACACAAAAACATGTGCATAGAGATACAGTACATATGCAAGTATACACTGTGTATGTATTTAACATTCATGATTATACATAGTTGTTATACCCAGCATGCTTTGAGAGAGTTCTGTAAGAGAAAAATCATTGTTCATTAATAGTCACCTGGGTTTGGCTTGCTTCCCCGCCCCACTTAAGCTAGAATCTCATTAAGTCACTTTGTTGCCCACAATAACCTTAAACTTGTGATCCTTTTGCCAAAGTTGTGGGTCACTCTTGCCACCTTCCGTCTCCATTCAAATTCTTTAAATCTGGGTTGTTTTTGATTAATCACAGGGACTCTCAGCTGTCACACAACCCTGGCCACAACACTTGTGGGATCACAGTATACCTCTGCTCCAGAAATGACAGAGAAGACTCACCTCACACTTCTTCAGCCTTGCCCTGGACCCTTGTGAAGGGTTAAGAGAAGGCTGGCAGAAATGAGAAACAGCCTCCCCGTGAAATGCTCCCAAACCAATGGGATGGATTCCTGTTCTATGACACTCATTATTTGTAATTACAAAAGTTGCACATCCTTATTACATGAAATTTACAGAATTTTAAAAGATTTTTAAAACAATACAGATTGTTAACTATAATCCCAGAGCAAAGAGCTAAATGTTATGAGCTTGGTATATTTTCTTCCTGTCTCCTCCCTCTATAGTATTTTGTTTTGTCTTTAGTAATGTATTGTATCGTTTTGTTTTGTTTTGTTTTGTTTTGTTTTGTTTGCAGTGCTGGGGAATGACCACAGGGTCTTACATATTCTAGGCAAGTACTGTACCACTGAGCAACACTGCTGTCTCTATTTTATTTTATTTTTTTGAGACACGTTGTTACTAAGTTGCCCAGACTAGCCTCAAACTTGGAATTCTCCTGCCTCAGCCTCCTGAGTAACTAGGATTATAAATGTGTGCCCTAGTAGGTTTTGGGGTTTTTTTTTGTTTGTTTGTTTTTGTTTTGTTTTGTTTTGTTTTGTTGGTTTTTTGGTTTTTGTTTTTGTTTTTTAACCAATGGCTTCAAACTGATAGGTAATTTGTGGGGAATTTTTTGCTCAACATCTTGTATTTCTTCCGTGTCATTGGTGGTCTTCAGAAATAATGCAGGCTACACAACTCTACCAAATTAGGATGCCCTACGTTTGTTAACCCTCTATTACTAGTACATATTAACTAAATTGGTAACACTACTACCATTACCTTACAGATGTTAAATTAAATGCTTTGTGCTTGCTCTTTTTATGCCTTCCCATTCTGCCAGTGGCTGTGGCCTCTTGAGGTGGCTTTCCTATGCCATCATCAGATCAGGAGTGTAGAAGCCCAGGACTCGCCAAGGCCCGCAGCAGCACCGCTACGAGGCCAGCATTACCAGCCTGCTCCTGTGTGACGTTTATAGACTTTTCTGGTGAAAGTCAACGGACAGCAAAAGGTGCGCATGGCCTGGCATTGGGAGACTCTGGTGCTGGTCCCAGCTTTGTCACGAGGGTAACAGAGTTCCCTCCCTGGGCAGCAGCACCGTCCTCATTAGTAAATGAAGACATTTGAGCTGGCGCAGGGGCAGGATAGCAGAGCTGCTCCCTTTCCAGCCTCTCCCATTGATCACCCCATTGCTCCCCAGACTCAAGTACTGACTCCTGGCAGGGTGCTGTGAAATGGCCTTCAGGGAAGGCACTCCCTGAGGTATAGGGGAATAGGGTGAGCTGTGGTAACCTGAGCCTAGGTCTCAGGGTCACAGAGTTCTGCTTCCTGACTCCCTGAGTTGAGTAACTGTGGGCAGGAGTCTCAGTCTCCTTACTGGGGCCTTAGTTCCTTTGCAGGATAACTGATGCTACCCAAAGTCCTGGATCCACATGTCCTCCACACATGGTGGCCGCTGTTGCTGCTGTGGTCTATAAGATCCTTGTATTCCCTGGCACATGTAGAAAATACCAGTTGCCTTCCTCCTGCTTGAGGTTCCCTCCCACTTGGAGGAATCCAACTGTTCTCCCACCTTGAATTTGCAAAGTCAGTGTCCAGGCTGCAGACCTTATTATCTACATTGGTGTGCTGCAGTTGTGGAGTAAGGTGTACTATTTTTGGGTCTTGTCATATTCCTAAAGGACTCTGAAGTTTGAGATTTTAGTTGCGATTTAGGTGTTGCTAAGATGAGGCTAAAAGTCCTAAGTTCAGACCATTTCAGAGCTGTCAGCGCTGGGCCTGGTGGCACAGGCCTGTAATCTTGGTACCCTGGGAGGCTAAGGCAGGAGGATCCCAAGTTGGACCCCAGCCTGAGCAATTTAGCAACTTAGTGAAATGTCTCAAAAAAAAAAAAAACAACAACAAAAAAAAAACATTTAAAAAGCGCTGGAGATATAGCTCAATGTGAAGGCCTTGTGTTCAATCCCAGATACTATCAAAAATAAAAAAGTGTCCCTCAAAATCAACTCTAGAAGTGGCTAACCCTCTGTATTAGTCTTTTAATATAGAAATACCACACTTTTGCAGGGCCTATGTTTTCACAAGTGAGAGCAAGTCATTCAGTGTGTGGACCCCTCCCAGCTGACCATGACAGCCGCATGTGAGAAAGACATTGTAGGTCCAGGACAGCTCTGACTCCATCAAGCTTGGAGAATTTGGGCCTCTCTGCACTGGTGTGCAAAAATCAAAAGAAGTGTCTAATAGCTGGGCACCAGCAAAGCTGTCTAGGTCCCTGTTTGAGGTAAAAAGTTTCAGAAACTTTTTGGAACTGGCTACCAGCCTTAAGAATGAGAAGTTTTCTATAGGAAACCAGAATTAAGCCAGATAATTGAACCCATTGATTTCCTTCATGGCTTGTTTGCCTTTTCATTCTCTTCCGGAGGTGCTGTTTGCTGAGGAATGCCTCCAATTGCCAGAAAGACAGTGGGGTGTCTCATATTTCCCCGACAGCCCTCCTTTCCACCAGTCCTCAGTTCCAGGCTGCCTGCCGTATGAATTTTTAATGCAGAACTTTATGGCATCACTCTTGCAGCCTGGCTGCATTGCTCTCCTGAGCCTCCAGATTTAGTGCTCTGATGAGCAGAGAGAGGACTGGGGGCTTTCAACATCAGTGAGAATTAACCCCCAAACAGCCACGCCTGTGCCCTTTAATTTCCCAAAAAGTAACCCTCAGGACTTGGGAGAAAAAAGTTAAAATTATGTGGTTTTTGGAATGCTCTCAAAATAGCCTGGAGCACAAAAGCAGAGCATATTCTTGGAGGTTTTTTGGCCAACATATATTTTTACCTTTCAGTTATTTTTTTAACGCGTGACTATTTTTTACTTGGATGCATTTCTGTGATCTTTCCACCCTTTATAAAAAGGCTTATGATTTGTAAGATCCACAAAATATATAAATGACTGGATGTTCTCCAGTTTCCATGGAAAGCCCAAACATAATTAGAAATTCAGAATTTGCCATTGACAATCGAAGAAGGACCAGTTGTGTGAAACAGCTAATTCTGTTCATGGGCATATGGCTGATTGTTATTTTCTCCTGGTAGCTTTCTGTATTTTTGAAGGTTTCAAAATTAAGAGGAAAAAGTTGTGTTTAAAAATTGCTTGAGTTTAAATAAGTTGGAGAAGGATGGAGTCTTCAATAAGCAGTAGAATAAATGGCTATATATGCTGAAAATAATAGAGCTAAGCCCGGTGCAAATTAAAGCCTAGATGTTTTAAATACTTACATATAAAACCCCATAAAAACACTAGGAGAAATTTTAGGTGGATATTTATATAACGAGGGGGTAAAGAAGGTCTTTTAAAGCATGATGCCAAAAGTAGAAATCACGAAGGGAGATGCAAAGCTGTCTGGAGATGGAGAGGAGGGGTGAACAAAAATATTTGCAATGTATATGACAAAGAGAGGGTTACTGCATATGTAAAGAGGCCTTACAAAGTAATAAAAGTACCCTAGAACAGAAAGCTGTGCATTTTCAGTCTCTTCCTAGCTACTCCTACCTTTGGCATCCCAAGCAGGTTAACTCACAGGCTTCCATCACTACCCTCAACTCCACAGACAGCATCCCATCAGTATTGTTTTCCCTCCTCTTAGACATTCATGATCTTCCTTCATTCCAGAAACTGGGGGTCCTTCTGGACTCCTTTCTTAGCCCTCCTGTCAACACAATTTTAGTTGTACCTTCTTAAGACTGCATTTCTCACATCTTTATCTGCAGCCTCACTGCCAGCATTTTGGCTCTTTTTCATATCTTGGTCTCATTTCTTCAATATCTTATCAACTTCATCCATCCTCCCAGGATATGCTAAAAATATCTTTCTAAAATAGTATAAATCCGATCCTATTCAGATCTGCCCTGCTTAAGATTCCCCCCGTGGATGGCTCTCTCATCTCCAAGGAAAAGTCCCAAATCATAGCCTTCCCCAAGCCCAGGTGCTCTTAGAACCCAGGCCCTCTTCCTTCACAGACATATCCCTGCCTTCCCTTCCCCGCATACCTACTCAAGCAGCTCTATGATGTAGAGGGGAGGCTCTCCTCTTCCCTGACCCAGGAACTCAACATCCAATCCAGGGAGAGAATTTTCCTGGGTCCTGAGTGTGGACCCAGAAAAAAAAAGTACCTCTTTGTTTTCACTAATGTCCAACTGTGATGCAGCAATTTGCATCTGTTGCAAAAGAAATCACCAGAACAGGGTAATTGCAGACCTGAAACTTCGTTGCACATAGAAATCACGTCTTCACATCACGTTACATTCATCACAGGTATCGCAAATGCTGCTTCCGTTCATCACTACTTCTATGTCAGCTGTGCTTAGACCCAGATTACCACTAGATTCATCAGTGCACCAATAAAAGATAGCTATTACTGCATCATGAACTTGAGGTTTTTTAAATATTGGTAACAACTGGACTTTGGAATCATTGTCTTCCTTAGTAAATGTGTATATTTAAAATGTTACTAGTCAGGCACGGAGGAGGACACTTATAATCACAGTATAGCACTCTGGGAGGCTGAAGCAGGAAGATTCAAGTCCCAGCCCAGCCTGAACAACTTAGCAACATAGGGAGACTCTCCCTCAAAATTAAAATAAAAAGGGCTGGGGATGTAGTTCAGTGTGAAAGTCCTGGGTTCAACACCCAATATAATCCCCCTGCCAAAAAAATCTGAGAGGTCACTGTTGACTAGACAACAGAGGGAACCATGGCATAAGAAGGTCAGGCACCTGCATGAGACTTGATACACTGGGAGGGCTCTGGCTGAACTTCCACCATTCTCTGCACAGACACACTGTGTAGTGCCTGCCCCATGACATTGTCGTCCTCCAGAGAATAGCACAGTCACTTGTGTTATAATTTCTCATGTCTGCTAGCTCAAAGGTGTTACAGCATTAAAAGAAAAAACAAAAGAAAAGCACTACTTTGACCATCTTTTTAAATGTGTATAGGTCTTTCAAATAATTGTACTTGTGTGTGTAATTTGTGGTTAAATATACCGATATACCCCAAGAAAGGCTACTGCGTGCTGGGGCTGTCTTACCTCCTAGTTTCACCTTCCCTCTAACTGCAGCCACTCAGAAGAGCTATCACACCTGACCCCACATGGGCATACTCTTTGCAGGTACATGCACCTTCCTGTGAATATCTAGGAGTTAACAGGTGTCAGGTGCACCTCAGCTACCAGCCCAGAATTCACTCATCCAGTATCAGCCATTGTCCTTATTTGTATCTCAGACACGCCTCCTATTTGGAAACTAGGAGCTACTGAGAGGGCTACATGGGCTTCTCTCAGGACTGCTTCTTGATGCTGACGTATTAACCACTCTTAGTAAGAAGGCAAGCCTGGGTTGTTCTTTTGTCATTACGTAATTATCTCTGCCTTCTAGAACATAAAAGTATTCCAGATGGGCACAGCTCTGCACACGCATCCTGTATACTTGTGTCCATAGCATGTGACTAGATGCGTACAGGAGAGTCACCTCATGGTACTTTTGATGTCACTTACCATTATTTCAGTTTGAATAATACCTGCTTATCTGCTAGCTTGACATTTTGATGGTGAAAGTTTGTTTTGTTCTTTGGATGAACTGGAACTTAGGTTACCATTCTTGACCTGTGGGCGTTTTAGTCACTCCTGGGTTTCCATGATGAATTTTACAAAAATCCTGAAAATACTTTTCAGAAAGAGATTGCTAGAGCAAGAAAGATGCTGTTTCAAACTCTTTCACACATTAACCCACAAAGCGATGAACCCTTTCGCTACAGTAGTAGTGAGGACTGGAGTCCATTCCCTGCCCTACAGTACAAAGGTGGCATCCCAGAGCTTGCTGGGATCTGGGCGCATGGCTTGATTTGGGCCTTTAGTACCAGACCCAAAAGATGTGGGAAACCTGAGCAACCTGCCCGCTCTCCTTAGCTCAGTGAATTTCACGGAGACTCGACCTCATAGGGACTTGTTAGTGCTAAGCTCACCATTTTCCTGCCTGCTTATTTACTGTGGCTTCCTTATGTCCTTCATGTATGTGTATGGTGGGAACCACATGGTAATTCTGCTTGTATTCTACATTTTACCTACTTGCAGTTGTTATTACTTCCATCTGTTAGTTGCTTTTCTTTTCACTTGAGTTTTAGTGGTTTTTATTGCCCAGAAGAATCATAGACAGTCTAATCCCTTGTATGCTTGGGTTCTTCATCCATGAATTCTATCAACTATAGATCAGAAAGATTCCAGGAAAGAATTGTGTTTGTACAAAAACTGCACAGTCTTTTTCCCCCTTGCTATTATTCCCTAAACAATACAGTAGAGCAACTATTTACGTAGTATTTACATTGCATTCAGTATTGTAAGTAATCTAGATTTTGTTTGAAGTCTGCAGAGGATGTGTGTGGGTTCTGTACAGATACTGCCCAGTTTTACATACAGGACTTGTACCTCTGTGGAGTTTGCTATCTGCAGAGTTCTTAGACTCAATCCTCTACAGATACCAATGGCCACTGTATCTATAAATGAGAGAGGTCTTGTCAGTTTTATCATTAATCATTTCTAATATAGCTCTGATAATAGAAAATGGTTTTTCTTCCCAATCCATTTTCTTGCTATTTTTTTAATGACTTATTGTATCTTTAACTGGTCTGAAGTTTATTATAGCATATGGAATAGTTTATGTGTCTATTTATCATTCTTCACATTAACACCCAGCTTGCCCAGTAGTATTGATGATTCCTTCCTGCAGTATTTCACATCTGACAAATCAGACATAAATTATATATACATAAATATATATAATTTATATAATTTACATATATGATTTAATGCATATGATTTAATGATGTCTGATTTCATTGCCTCAGCTTAACTTTTCATTCTGATCAGTACTGTACAATTTTGGTAACATTCCTCTGTTTTGTGTTTTCATATTTTGCACAATTCATTTGCTGTTGTTGTTTCCTTGGTTTTGTTTTTTGTTTTTTTTTAATGCTTGTAGCATTTTGCTTATGTAGTTTTTCTGTATGTGTCTTGTCATTTTTACCAAGTTTTATAAATTAACTTGGGAGGTAAATTTAACCTTATTTATATTTAATGCACCCGCAAATAAGAAATGTCATCATTAGCTTTCTTTGCCACTAGCATTTTGTAATTTGATTTTCTATAGATGGAATTTATACCATGTTATCTTAATTTCCGCATGTTTAATATTTATATCCCTATTGTAGATGAGATAGATTGTTTATTTCATTTTCTAGATAATTATGGCTGGTATATGAGAATTGATGGTTTTCTTGTCTTTACCAAAAAAAAAAAAACATGGGACTTTGCTGTACTCACAGCTATCTGTCTACCCATTTGCTAAAGTGAATTCCTTGGGTTTTGTAAGCGTGTGACCATATTATCTACAGGTAACAACTTTGTACCCTTTTGTGATAGTGGGAATACTGGATCCTCTTCTTTCATTCCTGTTTTTTAAAGAAGTATCTTTGTTATTTCTCTATGGAAAACAGTGGGGCTCCTGAATTAAAGCAAGTGTCCTATTACCTTTCATTCTGTTTTTATTTTATATATTTGATAGCTTTTCTTGCCTTATTATTTATAAGACACATTCAAGCTTATGTTTTATTTACCTTTCAACATTACTTAAACTTCTTACCTGCATATAGTACTGGTTAGTGTGGCTTTAAAACTGACCCAGCCTTTTAAAGAAATCAGGTCAATCTTTGCCTTCTTATTCCATGTGTTTTCTTACAATATTTTGTTAGATTTAGGGGGGAATTTTTTTTAAAATAGTCTCACTGTATAGTCCAGACTTGCCTTGAATGCGCTGTGCAGTCCAAGGTGTACTCGAACTCCTATTAATCTTCCTACCTCAACCTCCCAAGTGCTAGGATTACAAGGACGTGCTACTACAATCAGCCCTGCATTTTGTCCAGACACCTGTTCTATTTTTATTGGTGATTGTGGTCTGGTTATATTTACTGATATAACTCTCCTCTTAACTTATATTTTCTTTATTATGGGTGCTTGTTTTCTAATTCACAGTCTCTCTGTCATAAAATAATCTTATTTTAAAAAAGACTTACTGAATTAATTCTTTGTAAATGTCTGGTGTCTTCTCAGCAGCTCCTGTTATTACTGAAGTTTATGTTCAGGTGCAGAACCCTCCGAGCCTTTGGAAACCTTTTAAATGCTGCATAGGTAAATGTTCTTACCATGCAATAATGTTACCACAGTCTGTGTCTAATATAGCAACAAATTATACTTCATTATATTAACCTTCCCTTTGCAGTGAGACCCTAATCTCTTCTAGAACACTCTGTACCTATGGGTTCCTGCTAATGAATTCTTTAAAGTTACTGAGATTTTCCAGTGACTTTCTGCTGCCTTCAAAACTAGTATAACGTTTGGCAGGATTATCAACTAGTGATAAGAACCCTTTATTCCCTGGCATATGGTGGATAGTTTTCACAAACTTGAGGTTGCCAGGTAGATCCCAGGAGGTGACCTACATAGACAAAAACATTCTTATCATCACATTTTAAACAAGCTAGCTGCCTTTTTCATTTTTACTAAACTTTTATAAACTAGACATTTATCAAGGGCCCTTCTGTAAGTTAACCCTGAGAAGCACTGTCATTTGAAAAATGACCAAATGCAATTTCCTGTCCAGAATCACAATGACATTGTGCACCAGGGATCAAAAGCACAGACTATAAGGCCAGTTATATGACATTTGTGTCTTCCTGATGGAGAGATTATATCAACGAAGTTATCCAGCCATAAACATGGGAAAGAGGGTTTGACTTGTCCAATAAAAATCCCTTCCAAAAAGAACCCTATAACAAAACCAGGAAGGTTATTTTATTTTGCTTTGTTTTTTGCTTAAAATTCTCATCATGCCTTCCTCTGTAAAATATTTGAAGTGGCTTTAAGACAAGACACAGAATCAATAAGGCTCTTAGAGTAGAGTCTGGGAGTTAACGGGATAGAATTCAGTGGGGAAGATAACTTTTAAAGCTTGGATTTGAATAAAAAGCTCAATTATTCAATAACCTGATTTGACTAAGACATTTCCTTCTATACGATTTTTTAAGAGCTCAGTATTGCTATGATACCCAGATATACTGTTTGCTTGACTATGAGGGAAAACTTTATGTTGCAATTAACCTTTCTATTTTTTTCCCTACATCTAAGGATTGTGGACTTCCTTTGTGGTATTTTAGTGATTAGACAGGATGGAGAGCGTTCTTAAAGCTGTGTGGCCAAATCCGATGAGGTCAGAATGAAGGGAAGGGACGGTCTGCATGGGGCCAGCAAGTCTGGCCCCGTCTGAATTGTTTGTCTAACACTTCACAAGTAGAATAGGAACCGCTGAATTATTCATTTTCACGTCGCCCTAAAAAAGCTACTTACACTGCCGAAATACAGACTTTTGGTGCCAGTGAGAGGAAGAGGAAGGATGCTGTTTTTTCTATGAATATTCTACTGCCTGCATGGCCTGCCTGCTTGTACAGTTTCACTTCCCAGCCCTGCTGGGCCACAGCAGACTTAAGTGCAGGGCAATTGCAAGGGAGGGAACTGTTGGCAGATGCAGTGAATAACTCTGAAACCACAAGTGAACTGGCATTTAATTTGTGGGAGAAAGACCAGGTGAAGGCAGGTTTGGAAGGACCTGTGGAGCCAGAAACTCCCAGGAGGTAAGGGTAGTCAGAGCCTGGATGATGGTCCCAGGAAGTCAACTTGGTCTTAGGCTTTGGGTAAAGAAGGAGAGAAAGCTGAGGGTAATAACTAGTATGCAATTGGAGTCCCTTTTTTTGTTTGTTTGTTTGGGTTTTTTTTATTCTTAGTTTTAGCTTGTGCCACCCAACCTTTTCTTAATAGTTCCTACCAAGTAATACTTAGGAGAGAAAGGGAGTAATTAGAGGCCCTTGCATTTACAAGTAAAAGCCACTCACCATGCCCTTGAATTGTTAGTCCCTCGTCCACCTTGGCCTCAGTTTCCTGCCCTGTGTGTGTAGGTCTATGGCACCTCCCATGTGTGGTACAGGAGACAGGTGAGAAAGGAGAGGCCATGCCACCAGCCACATGAGTTCTCAAACAGTAGCTGGCCAGCACCTATTGGCTGCCAGCAGGCTGTCAGTTTAAAGGACAGGGAGAAAGGACAAAACCTGACGGTCAGTCCCAAAGGGCAGCATAGGCAGACAGCAGTGCCAGGGTTCCTTGCCAAAATGGGAGAGCCAGCACCACATGTGGGAAGGAGACTGTTAATAGTGATGGTTACAGAGGGCAGAAGATCAGTCCTTCCAAAGCATCTTTTTAAAATCTGAAACTAAACAAGCAACAGCCTGATCTATTGTCTTGCCAGTGCTGCTGTCTGCCCATGAGTCTTTGACATGGACTGGTCCAGCCTCATGTAGCCTACATCTTTGTACTTGTCTCCGTGACCAGATCTCAATGGAAAGAAGAGATACACAGGGTAAAAAGGGGCAGGAAGTAAAAGTTGTATCCTCAGTTTCCCATTACTTAATGGAGACAGCTCACTGTGACAGCCTCTTTCTCAAATTGGATGAAGCTTGGGATATGGGTGCCCCTTCCAGAATTCATTTTTTTCCAATTCTCTTCTTAGCTAATAGTCTTTTCTGCATCAGAGCAAATTGCATATATGATTTTTTAATCACCTTACAGAGATGTGCTTTGCGTGTACATTTTTCTCCCCTTGAACCAATAAATGAGTTCAGAATCAAAGAGGGTCACTCTCCTGGCAAGATTGGCAAAGCACAGCCTCAGGCAGACCTGGGCATCCCCCACTGGACAGCGTCTCTTAATTTGTGTACTTTCCAGGGCCAGACTACAGTGTCCCTGTAGACACTTTTTTTTTCTTTTTTCCTTTGGAGGGGGCCTGTAGACACTTTTCATTTTGTGTCCAAATGTTTTCCTGTGTTGCCTATCACCTTGTTTCTAATGTAAACATTGGAACAGATGTTATAGTTAAAAGTGGCAATGGAGGAACACAAAACTATTGTGATGGTCTTTGCTTTTCATTGTCCTATGAGAATTTTTTGTTTACTTTTCATATGTTAAGTTTCTGACATTCAAAAGAAGCCATGGGCCCCTGGGTGCCTGTTGGGCCACCCATTATCTCCTAGTTGTGGCCCAGCCTATCATACCAGCACCTTTCCTGTTTTCTCGAGGCGCCTGCCCAAATCCTTTGGTTTGTGTTTTTAACACGTGTCCCTACAATAAGAAGTGTGCTTTTAAAATGTAACCACAATGTCATCCTACCAGAAAGTAATTTCTTAATATTTTTAGATACATCTAGTTAATGTTGAAATTTCTAGTAGTCTCGAAAAATCATAAATGGCTTTATTTAAGTTGTTTGAATTAGAATTCAAGTAAGAACCATACTTTGCAATTGACTGACATGCCTTTAAGTTTTGTTCATTTCCTACGTATATTTACACATCCTCCACATCTTTTCTTTTCCATGCAGTTTATTTATCCAAGAAACAGGATCATTTATCCAGAAGCATTTCCTGATTATATTCCCGAATATAGTTTTATCTCATTTTCCTGTCCTTTCTCCTCCCTGTAAATTTGTAGCTGAATATACAGGCCTGATTAGATTCAGGCTGGAACTTTTTGGTAAAACCACTTCACAGGTAGTTCTGGTTATCTTCTAGTGGTTTCACAGATTTATTAGCTCTGCCCAGAGGAGAAAGATCTTGATTTCCATGCATGACAGCCATAAAGATTATATGCACAGGTGTTTGTGTTTCATAAAGCCCTTTTCTGCTCTGTCAGTGTTTTCATTTTAATCCTCGAGAAAGCAGTGGATTTCTCCTGGGCAGGTGACTCTACCCCGCTGACATCAAATGACTAAAAGGCAGGAAAAGAGATTGAAACCTGTCTGTTCTGTTGGCTACCTCCCAGCTCTCTAGATCACACATTTCCTAATTGTCCTTCTATAACTCCATCATACTTGTGACTCCTTAGTGTTTAATTTAAGAAAAGAATCTTAGTATCCAACCTGCTTTTGTTGCCTTTGGTAGAGTAGGATGGCCCTTTGCTTCCATTAGAACTCTGGAGAAACAGGAGGAAGACTAATCCTGATGCTTATCCCCGGTCCTCTGCATGTTCTCAGGAGGAGAAGCAGAATGAATATGCATTATCATCACCTAATACGTAGGGCCATAGCTGCCATGACCCCTCTCATTGAATGTTTCTGACCACACTGAGGGCCACCTCAACCAACAGGTAGACTCAGATGGATCTGCCAGCATATCTTATTTAAATTGTTTCTTGTCTTCAGGTCAACTAGATATTGGGACAGGAAAAGATATTTTCTCCTTATTTGGGATTGGAAAGATGAAGCTTAACTAAAATTATTTTTAATTATACTGTTACATCATTTAATATAATAGTCATTAGAAAAATTAATTGTGGCTAATGTCTGAACAGGCAGAGGTGAAATTCTGGCCACTTCACTATCCCTCAACTTGGTTTCATTTCCAACAAAAATTAAAACCACTGTCTCAAGAAAGTCACACACACATACACCTCGCGCCCCCTCCCCACCCTGGTGGTCAAGCTATATAACCAACTCCCGGCCCAGACCCTTGACTGGGGCACAAGTGAGGCCACTCCAAAGTGACACATGTGGCCATGGTCTTGGAGGTCACCAGATGGCTTCACTTTCTCCTCCACTGCTGCTAAAGCAGAGGTGGTTTAACCTCAGTTAGAAAACCAAAACCAAGGATGAGGCTAGTCTTACAAATGAAAGTTGTCAAGAAAACCTTTCTCCAAACACTTTTGCTCTCTCCTCCTCATCAGCTGTTTTTGGTCCTTGTTGGGTACAGAGTAAGTAGGGCATTCCCAGTGCAGAGGATACAAGGAAGCTTCACTCTGGGTCCAAGGCCATCAGTGCCATGTCTTTCAAAGACTACCAAAAGTGGTAAACTCTTTCTATAGAAGTCCTCTTCACAGTTTTGCAAGATACCCGTACATTCTTGCTCTCTACAAATGCTGGCCAGTGAATTGTTGCTTGCCAAGAGTAGAATAGACTTTAGGTAGCACTGATTGTTTTGCATATTTAGTTAGTAATTTGCATGCCTGCCAAGAGTAGAATAGACTTTAGGTAGCACTGATTGTTTTGCATATTTAGTTAGTAATTTGCATGTTGACTTGTAGATTCACTCAACCAGTGCTTAAGCACTTGCTGTGGTCTCTGGAATTATGAATAAGCAAGTTGTCAGTACTGGAACAAGATACTTTCAGACAGAGTAAATGCAGTAGGGCCATCTACAGAGATCTCAGTAGCCCATGCTACTAAGGATAAGCAAGGAAGTTTCAAGGACAGAATAGGCCTAAAGAAACTGGGTCTGTTAGTTGACTGAGCTATCAAAGAAATTTACATAGCATAGGTGTTACTAGGAGATTGTGAAAAAACAAAACACAACAACTACATGTGGTGGCACACACCTGTAATTCCAGCACTTGGGAGGCTGAGAATATCTTCAAGTTCGAGGCTAGCCTGGGGTACACAGTGAGACCCTATCTCAAAAACAAAACACAGTAACAACAAAGACACCCTGCAAGAAACAATCTACTTGCACAATGGCCCTGATGAGGAAACGATTCTGTACTTAGGCTCTTTTGTTTGTAAGACAAGATATTGTTTGAAAAGTGGAAAATAACCTCAGAAAAGGAGCTGAGGTGTTTGTGGAAAGTAATCCAGCACCCATCCCTATAGGGTTGGACCCATGGTACCGAGTCAGGCATCATTCAAGGCCCTAAAATATAGTCTCCCTGGGAGAAGCCAGAGAAACTAATTGAATCAGCTGTACCAGGTTATGCTGGCAGGTAGCTGGTGGGCTGTGGATAGCATGCAGCTGAGGAGACACAGTGCAGGCAAAGACCCCAAGCACTTGGCAAAGGTGAGCAGGCCTTCAGGGCAGTGGCAGAAGGAACTCAGCCTTGCAGGAGGCAGAGCACAGGGCCTGTCTTGGTTACTTTCTTGCTGATGAGACTGAATACCCACAACTTAAAGAGAAGAGGTTTATTTTGGCTCACAGATTGTAGAGGTTTCACTCCATAGTCTGCTGTTGTCAAGGCAGGGTGGCATGGCAAGGGAGAAATGGCTCATGGCATGTCGACAGGAAGTAGAGCTCAAGAGAAGAGGGTGGGAGAGATCCTTCCAGGCCATATCCCCAGCAACCCACCTCCTTCCAACAGGCTTCACCTCCCAACATCACATTGAGCTATAAATTCATCAGTGGACCAATTCTACAGGTGACAGTGTCCAGAATGCACAAGTGAGTAAGGATCTAAATGTCCCTAGAACTGTGTCAAACCATCCACAACAACTCCCTTTGTCTACAGAAAGAAATGCTTCAAAAATACTTTTTTACAACTTCATTCAACCAAGATAAGACAATAAAAAACTAAAGACCAATTTTATATATATATATATATATATATATATATATATATATATATATTTATGAAAAAAATACTAAATAAAATATTGGCAGATGGAACTCAGAAGTTCATAACAACACAACCAAGTGGGGGCAGATGACTGCCAGTATAATTTACCATTTTAGCAGGTCAAAAGAAAAATCTATTTCATTAGCTCCATAAATGCTTTAAAGGTACTTAATGAAATCAATATTCATCTTTTATTAAAAAGTCATAATAGAACAGAAACAGTTGGATATTTCATTAGCAAAATAAAAATATATTTAAAGCCAAAAATCAGCAATATAAGGGATGATGAGATACAGTATTGGGTGTAATACGCTCAAAATCAAGCACCAGACAAGGGTTTCCTCTGTGGCCCTTGTGTCTGATGTCTTTTTGAAGCCCTCGTAGATATTGTTTTCCAGGAGAAAAGCAGTAAGAGGCACTGAGTGGGTTAGGTTGTTTCTCTGTTGTCCTTCCATGCAGATGGGATCTAGATATCACAAAAACCATCAGGGCAACTGAGAAGCTGTCATCGGACCCAACAGCCCCCACTGCCCCCACCACACGTGGGCTTTCCTATCAAGAAAGAATCTTCCTCTGCCCCACTGTTCTCTGGCCAGCAAACTCCTCCAGGACACAGAGCACATGTCCCTGTTTATGTCTGCAGAGTCCTTTGTCCCTCTTTGTGAGGTGTCACTGTGCTGAATCAGTGTGTCTTCTGTACCTGCCAGTGAGTCAGCAGGAGCAGGGTCCCAGCCCACCTTCGCGCATGCAGTGTACATCCTTTAAGCTCCTAGGAAATGCAGGCGCCCCCTCTCTGCCACCCCTTGTGCTAGCTGGAAGGCACCTAGGGTCCTAGACCATTGCAGACTTAGCCCCTGGGCTGTTTGTGTCTCCCAGCTCTGGTGCATGTTGCCCCTCAGCAGACATAGCTGATCCGCCTTTCCACACGCCTTGATTCACAGGGTGAAAGAGGAATAGTGGCACACAGGAGCAGGGCTTGGTACATGCCTCTGTGGGTATAATCTCACAGGTCAGCCCTTTACCCCAGTGACATCTAGCTTCTGTGCCCCATCCTCTTTTCCTATAGGCTTGTCCTGCCCCTTCCCAGCTACTCCTCTGTGAAGAGACTGTGTTTAGGTGGGAGAAGGACCTCTTCCCATGAAAGGGATTCCAGCCCCATCATCCTTTTTGCTCTTTCTGAACCCAGTCCAGCAAGCTCGACCAGCACACAGCCTGTCAGGCAAGTCATCTACCTGTAGCAGACTGGCCATGCACCGAACAGCTGGGTGGAATGGAGTCTACTGGTCATATATGCAGAGCTTCTTTCTTTATAGTAGGGAGGATTTGTCTTTAGATGTTTGTCTTTTTGATGTCAGAGAACTTTACGGTGTGGCACTGAGGTACTGACTTCACCTGAGTCCAAATCTAAGAAGATACTGATCTGCAAAGCCCACCCTATACCTTTTTCAGCTGCCTTGCACACATGCAGTCACTCCATCCACACTGCACATGCTGTGGATTGAATCCAGGGCCTTTTCACTGAGTTATATCCCCAGTTCTTTTTCTCTTTATATTTTGAGATAGAGCTTCACAAAACCACAAAGTTGTGCAGGCTGTGCTTGAACTCATGATCCTCCTACCTCACCTTCCAGAGTACAAGGACTGTTCAAGTGTTTTATGCAAGATGGTATGGTATTCACATAGAATGGCCTCCTGCAAATTCTGTCATCTTAAATCTAATTCAAGCCGGGTGTGGTGGCGCACGCCTTTAATCCCAGCACTCAGGAGGCTGAGGTAGGAGGAGCGTTGTGAGTTCGAGGCTGGCCTGGGCTACAACGCGAGTGCAAGGCCGGCCTGAGCTACACAGTGCGACCCTGCCTCAAAAAACCAGGGCTGGGAGTTTGGCTCAGTGGCTTAAGCACCTGCCCTGGCAGGCGCGAGGTTGTGAGTTCAATCTCCAGTACCGCCAAAAAAAAAAAAAAAAATCTAATTCAATGTAAATGCTGAGTAACTAATGGTCATAGTGTATTGTTGAGAGAATAATGACAAGAAAAAGTCTCTATGGACAGTGCAGATGAAACTTTTTCCAAATATTTTTCATCCATGGTTAGTTGAATCCAGAAATGCAGAACCTGCAGATAGAGGGCTGAGTGTCCTCTGTTTTAACAGCTCCCATTGTCAGCATGGTTGTTTGGGTATTGAAATATGCACCAACCTTGTCCTGGTGCTGGACACTAGGGCTTAGAAGGCTCGTATGAAAGGAGATACAGTTTCTAGCCTGGGTATAATTTCCTTTCTATCAACCTTGACCATGTCCTTTGAAGTTCCTCATAAAAATTGTGTGTTAGCCCAGAGAATACCCTGAAATGATCTGTAGGGAATAGATTGAATGAACTATATATCCTAGGCCAAACTGAAATTATCCCGTTCCAAGTCAGAGCAGAGCATAATGCAGTGCAGGTTAATAGATCAGTGGAAGCTCTTTTGTCAGCTCGTAAAAGGTGAGGGAACTAAATTTTTATAATAAATTGTTCTGCTGAGCAAACAATATGTGCAGTTATAACAGACTTCAGAAAATAAATGATTTTAGACTAATGCCAGACTCTGGATACCAAAGTGGTAGTTGAACCTTTACAATGAAAAGAATGAGAAACTTTTGGAAAATTGTTAACACTCACACTATAAAAGCACGTACAAATTTAATTCATCACCCTTGTAATGTAGCATGGATGACTGTGATATTAACCTCTGGGCACTTTCATAGGACTTCCTGAGGACAGTTTGTGTGGTAGGATTGATTTTGCTGGAGGGGTGTGGGCAACAGCATGGTAAACAAATGAATCATAAAGATCCAGAGGAGATGTTCCAAGGTGGCACAAGTCATCTTAGTCCAGCTTTGCTGATGCCCATGGCTGCAATTCAAATTCCCAGCTAATTGTAACTAATTTCATTCACTTTGATTTTTAAAAAAACAAAACTCCAAAAAATGAATGGCAAGCCTACAGATTTTTAAATGATAGTCTAGCCATATGTGATGGTGCACACCTGTAATCCTGGCACTCTGGGAGGCTGAGGCAGAAGCACTACATGTTCTAGGCCCACTTGAGGAATTTAGCAAGATCTAAAAAGGGCTGGAGATGTAGCTCAGCATGTAGACCCTGGGTTCAATCCCCAGTACCACAAAAAAATAAAATAAAATAATAATCTAAACTTCTCCTTGCAAGTGGTATCACTGGCTTCTTCCAATGTCCTGCCTGTAGTTTTGGGCTCTTTCTGTGGTGAGGAACTGCAGCCTCTCTGGGCCCAGCTGTCACCACCATAACTGGCATTGAATAACCCCACCCTGCAACAGCAGAGCTCAGTGTTGTCATTGTCCTTTGTAAGCTTGAGAAAGACAAGAGTTGCTTTCATGATGAAAGGTAAGTACTGCTGTGGTTGTTATCACATTCAATATTTTGGTCTACTCAGTGGTTGCTTAGGAACCAAAGTTAAACTGACCCATACATGGAAAATTTAAAGTTCATTTCCAGGGTTTGCTTTAAACAGCCCAGAAGGCACCTTCCTGTTTAAATGTGACTAAATTTTTTTGTAAGTGACTTGAAATCTTTTGGAGATGAGACATTGTTTCCTGAATATCTAAAGCCATTCATTTTTCTGAGAAGAAAATTGGAGAGTCTGAATGTGCAGGAAAGTGCCCAAGAAGACACCTGTGCACCACCTCTCCCACCCCAGGATCCTAGCCCTGCCTGCCCCCAGGTGCCCTCTCTCCTCCTAGAGCTGTTGTGTCTGACCCCTGCTGTGCCAGGAAAGGAGTGAGGCATGGGTGGGCACAGAGGAAAGGGAGTGGCACCCCAGGGAGCCTCCTCCACCTCCTACTGCTGCTTCTTCCTGGAAGTGCAAGGCTGAGCTCTGGGCTGCAGGGCTTTCTTGAATGAAGGTGCAGCAGAAGGAATCCAGTGAGGGGGCAGAGGGACCCTTTATTCAGCAAAACCTGGTAAATACCAACAGTGAACCTTTCTGCTTCCATCCATATTGAAGCACACACCTGGGCTAGCTTCCCCAAACTCCCCTATATCAATTACCAAATAGAATAGCTGGTCCCCCTGCTCAGATGGGCATCTAAGCACATGGACAAACAGCTGGCCCCAAAGGAGAACAGCCTTTCTGAAAGGCACACCCCCCCCAAAAAAAAAAAAATACAACAGTGTCTATGATCTGAAGGGGACAGATGAGCTATGAAAACAAGCCTGAGGAATAGACTCACAGAAACAAGGGAGAATATTAGCCAAGTAAAACAAAAACTAGGAGTAATATAAAAATGAAGCAAGTAGAAATAACAGGTGTAAAAAGTTCAATAAACTAAGGAACAAAAATGAATAACTTGCAATGTGGGTGCAACTAAAGACTAGTCACATCAAGTTAAAGACCCTTCCAGAAGGAAGCAGGAAAGGATAAACCACAGAATATATAAGAAAGGTTCATTGATGTATGGTGCACAGAAGTGAGTATGGCAACAGTATCCAGATAACAGGAGTTCCAAACAGCAGATGAAATACTTGCATTAAGAGGAGTTACTTAGGCAGAATTTAAGCAAGGTGGAAGAACTCCTTAACAACCACTATCTTTACCTGGGCTGGGCCATTCATTGCTCACCTCCTGACTTTTGCAGCCAGCCCTGCAGATGCACCTGAGAGAGAAGTTAGGCATCATCAATGTCCTTTTCCCTGCAAATCTCTAAATCTGTGGCACCACAAAGCATGTCCACATTTGTACATCGTCACTCAGCACTAGAAAACTTACTAGGTGTCAGGCATGGTCCAGGATAAAGTGAGTGAGGGAATGAACAATGTCGGAGCTCAGTAGTTCATTATGTGTATGTAGATGTTGTCAAATGCAAAATGAATTGTCTAGTGAACATTCAAAACTGTGTTTAAAACTTGTGATTTGCCCTAAAAAAAGTTTGTGAACTTTCTGTTCTGTTTTCTGTTTTGTTTTGTACCCAATGGAGTCCATACTATATACTTCATCCATAGTTTCAAGCCTGCAGCTTTTTGTGGAGACAGTGATTCCCTTCCTCATTGTATTTAAAACCCTCAACCCTAGCTGGGTATGGTGGTACACACCTTTAATCCCTGCACTCTAGGAGGATGAGGCAGGAGGATTCTAAATTCAAGCCCAATCCAGACAATTTACCAATTTGGTGAGAACCTGTCTCAAAATTTTTAAAAAGGGGCTGGGATGTAGCTCAATACAAAGCTCCTTAGTTCAATCCCAGTACTAAAAATGGTGGGGAAAACCTTCAACCTTTTTAATGTTTTTTAACCCTTTGTAGTTATTAGACTATCTTTGCACTGCAATTTCTAAGATGTGGTGTTGTCTGCTTCAGGTGATATTGTGGAATATTGGTAATTTAAAGTACACACACCCTATTCCCTCATACCCCAGCACTTCACAGCAAGGGACCCACTGGGTTTTTATGTTAGAGACACTGCCTTCCCCATGAAACCCTCCTAAAAATAGTTCCATTTAACTAGGCCATGGGATGGGCCGGTTCAGACCTTCCTCAGACCAGTCTGGAAGCCAGCCACTATTTCAGACAGATACAGTGAGCATTGAACCTAATCGGGGTGCATCTCTCATCCCAGACAGGCTTCTCGGGGTAACAACACTGCCCAAACCTCAGCAGGCCACTAAGGCTAGAAAAGCCCAGGCAACAGAACTGACCACTTGGGGACCTGAAGGCCTGAAGTCTCCCTCTTGGTGTTCGATATTGGGAGGTGGCCCCCACATTTCTCATGCTGCAGAGCCCATGAAGCAAGTATTGGGGGACAGAGCTCTCATAGTCAGGCTTGTCCATGTGCCCTGGACTGTTCTAGGGAGCAGGTCTGTCACTGGCATGTTGGGGACTCTGGCATCCAGCCCAATGCAAAGTCCTGCAGATGGAAGGCAGGGAGACACAACTAGTCGTCAGAGAGCTCACTGTGGGTGGGCCATCAAGTAGAAACCAAAGTCTTCCAGGGAGAGCAAAAGCACTGTGTGGATCCCTTCGACACAGCCACTGGAGAGAAGGACCAGGGAATGAACTGCCTGGTACAGGGTGGGGCCTGAGCAGTTTAAATTCTGCATGTGGTGGTCATTGGTCACAAGGTTGTGGGTATAAACAGTGGACAGAGCCAGAAGGAACGCTTGGGTGCCTGTGCGGGGTAGCCACAGAGGGCCAGCCTGAGCCCCAGCCAGGTCCTGTGGGTACACTGGAGCCTTCCTGGGGAAGCCTGCAGCCTGGTAGGGGCGACCACCAGGATCTGTGTCAAGCAGGTGGAGTGGTGACTCCCCAGAAGCTTGTTCTGGCCTACACAAAGTTTGGTACTGACAGACCCTTCTCAGTAGGACTCTGCTCTCCTCCAGTGATGCATGTGCTGGAACCATGTGTTTGCCTTCTAACTCCTCAGAGAAGTACTTTCAAAAATGACAAGTAAATAAGAACCTGCAGGCTCCACTTTTATGAGCAGGCCAAGTTGTAGCAGTGACCTCAGCCATTCACACTACAGATAGCAGAGCCCCAACTGGCATGTCCATCCCTGCCTGCCTTCCTCCTTCCAGCCAACCACCTGCTCCCACTTCCCTCTGTGCTGGCAAGGTCTTCACTGCAAAGGCCCTTTTCCAGATGTAGCCTTTCCTTGACTCCCTTTCTTAACCCCAACCTGGCAAACTTCTGTTTATCCTTCAAAATCCAAATTATCCCTGACTTCCTCTGAAGCCTTCCCTGACTTCCTCTCCTAAGGGGAATCATCTCACCTTCCTCTATTTTACCAGAGCCCTCTGTTCAGAGTGCTGCTCTAGCCCTTGGCAGGATACTGTGTATTATCTTGTTTTGGCTCTGCTTCCCAACAAGATTTAGGAGCCCCTCCAAGGCAGGCCATCCTGCTCTCAGACACAGTGTGTACAAGACCAGCAGACATACTGCCTTCCCCAGCTCATGGGCAGTGGGGCATCAGTGACCCCCTCACCCCTCTGCATGGCCCTTCTCCCACTCACCTTGGGGACCTGACCTAATCCCTATGAATGTGGTCATTTTGCCTCCTTCTGTGCCAGAAAGCCTGTCCGCCTGTCCACAAGCCTGCCTTGCTGCCAACTAACCTGCTCTCTCCCTCTCACTTTCCCAGGGCCGACGAGATTGAAATGATCATGACCGACCTTGAAAGAGCAAACCAGGTAGGACATTCTGAGACCTTTAGGTGTTTTATTTGCCTGGAGAAGCAGCCAGAGCGTTGCCTCTGCCCACACAGTTTTACAGCTGGTAGCCATGGGTACTGGGAAATTACAAGTGAGCATAGCCCCTGCTGGAAGGAAAATTCTTCCCAATCTCTGCAGTCTCTGCCTGCCTCTTTGCCAGGTTCCATAGACACTGGGGTCACTGTTTACCTAGATCTGAGTGTCTATGTCTGTCCTTGCCTGATAACACCCACCCAAATCTGGAAACAGGAAAGTCAGCTCATGCATGGGAATGACTGTGAGAGGGAGGCTGTCTTCCTTCATGGTCAGTGTTGGATCTCAGATCCAACCCCAAGATCCCGGACTGGCCTGGAAGGGGTCCTCAGTGGACACGGGTGACCTAAACTACCCAGGGTCTCGTGGCAGTGTTACTTACCTGAGTGCCAGTCAGTAGCTGACAGCTCTTGGGTGCTGATCTTGTGGCTCCTCTGTTCTGAATCCAGTCACTTAGCCTTCACAGCAGTACACTGAGGTCAGTGTAGTTAGGATTCCCATGTTACAGAAGGGGAAACTGAGGTCAGGGTTGGTCAGGTGCAGAGCCAGGAACAGAGTCACCACAGCCCAAAGCAAGGAGACAAGGAACCTGTCTAGATGGCCTCTTTCACATAGCCTTGTTTCCCAAATGCAGCAGTCACATCCACTGCCAGGAAGCACTGCTCCAGCCAAGGTTCTTGAGTGATTGTTTTCCCATATTTGCTAAACTGTCATGCAGTAGCCACTTTGCTTTCACTCAGTCTGCTCTGCTCCACCTCACAGAGACCTGAGTTACAGTGGGTACTGGAAGGACTAAACTTTTGTCACCTGATTTCATTTGCATCCCCCAAGCCAGTGGTGGGCATGTGCCCCCTCTGCTGGCACTTATGGGCAAGCCCAGGTCTGTTCAGCAGGTAGCCTGGGCTTTGTGAATGCAGGTGCATCATCAGGAACCAACTTCCAGGTCTTAGGGGCAGTCATTGGGTGTCTAAGATGTTTGGCAGAGTTGATGTCCTTCTCAGGGCGCTGAGGTCACTCTGGTAGATCAGGTGATATTGGGTAGGACCATAGAGGAAGCTGCCAACTCCAGAGTGACACGGTTCAGGTCCTAACTCAGATTTCCTGGCTATATAGCCTTGACCAGTCTCTTAACTCTTAAATTTCTTAATCTTAAATATAAATGAAAGAGAAACACAAAGCTTGAGTACATTTTGCTAGCAGAGCTAAGGCAGCCACAAAAAGACATATGCTGTGTGACTCCCTCTAGATATAGTGTCCAGAGGAGTCAGCTTCTTGGAGGCATCCCTGAAGGCTGCCAGGGCCAGGGGAGGAGGAACAGGAGGTGTTAAATGATTGTGGGTGTTCATTTCTACAGGATAAAATGTTACACTGCAGCGTGGCTGGACTTGACATTACTAAACTGCACACATAACAGTCGTTAAGATGTTCTGTTTTATGCTGTACCTTACCACTGTTCAAAACTTTAAACATTTTCTTTTTTTTTTTTTTTTTTTTTTTTTTTTTTTTTTTTTTTTTTTTTTTTTTTTTTTGTACTGGGGATTGAACTCACAACCTCGCACCTGCCAGGCAGGCACTTAGCCCACTGAGCTAATTTCCCAGCCCTGTTTTTTGAAACAGGGTCTCACTATACAGTTCAGGCTGGTCTTGAACTCAGAATGATCCTCCTGTCTCAGCCTCCCAGGTGCTGGGATTAAAGGTGTGTGCCACCACACCTGGCTAAAACTTTAAACATTTTCTGCAAGGAAGAATGGGAAGGGGTGGTAGCTAGTATTACCTTTGCAGGATTGCTTTGAGGACTGGAGGTAAAACTGCCTGGGAAACCAATAACTCCATAAATATATGTTCTGAAGCTGCTATGGAAGGACAGTCTTGTAATGGAGAGGCTCGTGAAGGCCAGCCCTGGGGAAACACTGGCTGTGGGGAGGTGGGTGGCATTCTTACCAACCATTCATCCTCAGTTAATTGCCTCATATGCCTGCATCAGGAGAAATAGCATTTCTACCATGAAGGAGGAGATAGTGATTCTGCTCTCCTGCAGCAGTTAGTCTGTGCCAGGAAGTTCTGTTTTAGGCTGGAAGCCACACTATAAGGAAAAGAGTTCCCTAGAGTACATTCAGAGGCCAGAGCCAGGATGGAGAAAGGATCTGACACAAATAAACTAGATGCTGGGGGGTGTTACTGATCTTTGGGAAGCAAAGAGGAAAGGCGGCACAAGAGTAATTTCAGCCAGGCATAGTGGTATACATTTGTAGTCCCAGGACTTGGGAAGCTAAGGCAGAAGGATCACTGTGAGTTTGAGGCCAAATTGAACTATATAGCAAGAGCCTGTCTCAAACAACCCTGTTGTTGTTGTTGTTGTTGTTTCAGCAACATGGGATGTTAAAAGATTGGGAACGGGACAGTTTTCTGTCCCTGTAGCTCTCAAAGCCAGTGAGAAGACAGGGCAAGGCTTTTGCTGAGACACACGAGGACCATGGCCGAGCACGGAGGCTGGCAGGAGGAAGCAGTCTCCCAGTGTGGGAAAGCTCCTCTTCAGCCTGGCTCCCTCTGAAGGTGCCACTCTGGAGGTAATAAGCTCCCTGTCATCAGAGTTATGCCAGGAGGTTTGAGTCAACCCTTGAGACAATATGAACTGGGCACAGAATGGGCAGTAGGAATTGACTACATAGTGCAGCAGGTCTCTTCTGACCCTGAAGTCTAAGATTTTAGAGACTGCAGGTGAACCCACTTATATAAAAAAAATCTTGGCATGTGGATTGACAGGCAAGTCTGGCAGGATCGGGGAGAGACCACAGCCTGAGAGCAGTGTGGAGATTGTGGGCAAGACCTCAGATTTGTGATCTGGGGGGATCACCCTGGCTAAACCTGAGTGGCATAAGCAGCTATAGTGACAGGACAGGGAAAGCTCACAGGGCCCGAGAGGAGGCCACTGGTCTGGCCACCTCCCCATCAGGGAGACTCCCCAGAAGAAGCGTTTTCATAGGGAACAACAGAAGAGCAGGCAGCAGCTATCAGTTAAGTGGAAGTGTCCTTGACACCTGTTTGGTCAGCCTCGAGATACTTGCATTAGTATTCACTGTCTCAGTTGGTGACCATAAATTCTCAGAACTTTTGAGACTTGGTGACAAAAAGAAGCCATGCAGAACTATGCCCAGGGGCTTCCTGTCCCTGCAGCCCTTCCACTAACTCTTAATTGAGTTGCCCAGTGCTGTGACACTGAGACCAGGAAGAAGTCATTTCAGCTCACTGTCCTCCTATTAGCCTCCCTGATTTTTGTGGTGTGAGATTACCCTAATGGAAGACCTTTAGGCTGAGGTTGGGGTTGGAAACCACAATTAATTTTTTTTTTTTTTTTTTTTTTTTTTTTTTTTTTTTTTTTTTTTTTTTTTTTTTTTTTTTTTTTTTTTTTTTTTTTTTTTGCGGCACCGGGGATTGAACTCACAACCTCACGCCTGCCAGGGCAGGCGCTTAAGGCAATGAGCCAAACTCCCGGCCCTGGTTTTTTGAGGCAGGGTCACACTGTGTAGCTCAGGCCGGTCTTACACTCGCGTTGTAGCCCAAGCTGGCCTCGAACTCACAACGCTCCACCTACCTCAGCCTCCCGAGTGCTGGGATTAAAGGCGTGCGCCACCACGCCCGGCTCAGAAACCACAATTTAACCTCACCAAGGAGAAGGAACTTAGCACAGAAAAAAACACAAAAACTAGAGGTGCTCACCCATGTGTGGGGTTATTAGGCCAAGGTTTTTTTGTACCAACAGGGAGTTGGGACCATGAAGCTGGAATCCCAGTTGAGGTATTTCCGACCACATAGGCTCAGCAAATCCCTGACCCCCAATTACCAGGGTTTCACCATCCACAGTACAAGGGCAGAGCTGCTATCAAGCCTTGGTCATCCACCAAGTCTTTTTGGGCACATGCTCTGAACTGAGAACATGCTAGCTTCAGGCTGAGCCATTCCCACAGGACCAGAACATACCTGATGAGTTACTTCTTAGGCCTTCTCAGACCCTGGGCTTTTCCACATCAGTCTCAGGCCACACATGGAGGACTTTTGTGGCAGACAGAGGTAAGAAAGTCGCTCATTCCACTTTCCTGAACACACATCTCAGTCTGTGACCAGTAGGGTTTGTGGGGACCATTGTTCTAGTTCCAACCTGCAGTGTCCATAGGTCCTTGGCAACATGGGCAGCAACTCTGAAAAGGCTGTGACCTCTAAACAGGTCAGGCCAAGCTGGCTCAGCACCCCTCTTTCTGCCCCAGCTGCCAACAGCAAGCTAAATTTAGTTATCAGCTACAGAAACACATCCATCTCAGGTGCATAGCACTGTTTCCCTGTACCCTGCATCTTTTTTTTTTTTTTTTTTTTTTTTTTTTCTTTTTGAGACAGAGTCTCTGCAGTTCAGGCTGGCCTTAAACTCACTTTGTATCCCAGGCTTTCCTTGAACTTGTAGCAATCCTGCCTCAGCCTCCCAAATGCTGGAATTACAGGCATGCATCACCACACCCATCTCCCTTTTTTTTCCCAGCTGCCCTTGTTTTTAATATTCTTCTGGTTTATGCCTGTTTAAATGCATAAATCTACTCAATTGTTTTTTGATGGGTTGTTGGTGTTTTGTTTTGTTTTGTTTTAAACTATACTCAGGCTATAAATCCAAAATAAATATCTAAAAGTTGCACTAAAGTAACCAAGTCAAGCCAGATGTAGTAAAAGGCAGTGACTGTCAAGGGATAGACCAAGAGCAACTCTATACATGATACATGAACTTGGGAACTGAATGCCAGAGGGTCTGGGGATGTTGAGATAGATCTCTATTCTGGGAGCCTTCTGCCTTTGATAAGACCACACTCTGCTGCCACCGTGCCCCCATCCCCAACCCCCACCGTGCCACCCCTCACCCCCAAGAGTCCCACAGGCTCCTGGGAATACCTCACAAACTTGCCACTTCAGCTCTGGTAGTTCTGGAATCCTTCAGAGCCAGTGTGACACATCAGAGTGGTGATGCCATCTGTTGGCTGCTACCATGACAGCTTCTCCAATAGTCAAAGAAATATTTTTCCTAGTCAGAGAGACTGGGAAATATGTCACAATACACCTCATTCCTGGCAGAGTCTTAGGGATTATTGTACACAGGGGTTTAACTGACTAGCAAGGGAATAATACACTTTCCAGTCATTTGTCATGATTATTAGAAAAACTTGAAAATAAACGAAAAGAAGTGTTTTTTGTCAGAGAAATGTTTTCTACAACCGTAATAGTTGAGCAATTAGTGTGAACTAGAAATTACCCTTGCCATCCTTACCACACTGTTCCCATTGCCAGCTTTCCTGACAACCGGTTCTAGATTCCATTTGGAGCAGAGACTTTGGGACAAGCTGCTTGGGAATACATGAGCTGGCCGGGCAACTCGTGAATTAGGTGTAGTGACATTGCAGAGCTCCCGAGAAGCAGGGCAGGTAGCCGCCAGCTGCACCCTAGGCAGGCCCAGTTGCCCTCCAGGAGATCCTAATTTGTCTATGTGCACAGCAGACAGATTTAATGTGGCTGCCACCCAGGCACTTAAAGCTACCAAAACCCCTTCCTCATATGATTGGTCAGTGAGTACCAGGACAAAGTAACTTCTTGTTTCCCTGTGAGTTCTTTTTTAGCAGTTAGTAGACACCAGCTGTTACACCACAAAATAAAAAAAAATAAAAATAAACACAAAACAGCCTTGCCCTGCCAGGCTGTTTCATTAATCTTCTCTGTTAGCAGATTATAATTTTTAAAATATACAAAGAAGTAGCATGTTAACCTCCATCCATGTGACAACATCATTTGCCGCCATTTCCTACCTGCCTTAAAGTTCTGTCCCAGTCATAATTGTAAAACCTGGACAAAGCCTATTGACAAATATTCTTGGGCACAAGTCGTGTGTACTGTGAAACTGTGGGTATGCATCCTTACCATGCCTCTGAGAAGGACACTGTTCCCATTTTACAGATGGGTAGGTGAAGGTGCAGTAAGCTTAGGTACCTGTCCTGGTTTCTCTGTTTCCAGATGCCCTCTCAAATTGCAGGCACTAGAATGACACTATCTTTATCCAGTGGGAAGTCTGAATTTGAAGTGGCTGCAGCTTCTTCATCCAGAAATTACAGACAGATGGTGAAAGATTATAGTCATTTCTGCTCAGCCCCCTGAGCTGGCCTGGGTCACCCACACACCTTAGTCACAGATCAATCGGCCTGGTTGGTGGAACATGACAGTGTCAGCATTCAAATATGTCTGTGGAAGGGTTAAATGTGCTGAAATAAGCCTGGCCCTTACAAAAGAAAGTGGCATTTACCTGTCCATTTATGGAAATGTTGCTGAAGGAAAACAACCACAACATTGTGCCCGTTTTTAGGGAGAGAATGGTCAAAGTGTCTTTAATTCACTGTTTACCCGTGAGAATTACTCCCAGGAGTAATCCTGCAATAAAATCTTCTCGGTCTATGAGAATAGAAAGAAATTGAATCAGAAGACTCTATTTCCACTGGTATTTATTCAGTCTGGGAAATTCAGTGGGCCGGAGCATTAGTATCAGCAGGGGATTCCTTGCTCCTAGCGTTAAATTACTGTCATAATCGCTCAATTATTTCTTCCTTGTACTGTTTAAAATAAAAATCCATCACATTCTATGTTTTTTTTTCAAGCATTTATTAGGTTGAGTGTTTAGAAAAATCAATTATAGTCAGTCAGGCATGAATTGATGAATGTTCTTATAATAATTGTCAGTTGTTAAACCAAATGTACTTTCTCTCTTCACCCCTTTTCATTTCCTTCAGAGGGCAGAGGTGGCACAGAGAGAAGCAGAGACCTTAAGGGAGCAGCTCTCATCGGCCAACCACTCCCTCCAGCTGGCCTCACAGATCCAGAAGGCACCGGATGTGGTGGGTAACCCAGGCCTGCAGGGCATCTGTACCCTCGTGTTACTGCCATTTTCTGCTTTAGGGTTTTGATGCTGCTTTCTGGAATACCATTTTAACCCATGGGGAATGCATTCACCAACCTGAGGCTGCAACATGGTAGATAGGAAGGAGGAGTTTTGCCCTGTGCCGTGGTGGACACTGGAGGGACATGCTCATACGCAGAGGACGCCTTCTTAACCTGGCCTGGAGATGACTGTCAGTTGGGAGGAGGAGGTTTGAAATAGGAGCTTCCCTAGAACTCCACGGGAAAGTGGAGCACATCCTCTTTTCCTGGTTGTGTCATCTCAGAGAAGAAGAGCAGTCTGCAGTGAGCTGGAAACACACAAGTCATGCCACAACAGCCAGTATTGCTGGAACCGGCTCCAGTATGAGCATCCTGGAAGAACAGGGACTCTTGCCACCTGACTTTTCTGAAGTTAACAAAAACAGCTCATAGCCAGAGCTTCCTCAGTCTGATCAAGCTTTGAATAACCTGTTCCCAGAGCCCCTCAGTGCTGTGCTATAACATGGAACAGCACAGTAGCCAAGGCCATGGGCAGTAACCGAGGTTCAGCTCCAGCTCTACATGTCTCAGCTAGAGCAAGTAACTCATCTTCCTGGGTCACAGTTCCTCCATCTGTACAAAGGAATTTCATGGGGGTTCAGGAAGTTGTGACCAAGGTGTGTAGCACAGGATGCGCAGGGCCTGGTGCATAATGAATAGCAGCTCCCTGTGCTGTAGCTGGTACCATCTCCCTGCAACCTCAGTTTCTCTGTGTGTAAAATAAAGATTAAATGAACCTAAGTAGGGTCCCCTTAGCTCTAACAAGTCCTCTGCTGCAGGCCTGGCTTATAGGGACAATGGGGGCAACAAGAAACAAAACAAGGCCCTGATCAGAGAGTCTCATCAGAAAAACTGCAGTGATAAAGTTCATCTGTTACTTTAACAACCATTGATCCACCTTGTCTCTGAAACAGGTATTATTATTTCTTTATGCAGATGAGGAGACCGAGCCCCTGAATTTGAGCACCTGGCCCAGAGCACAGGCAGACAGTGGTCAACCCAGAACTAAGCTGGGGCCTCAGATCCTGCAGCCCAGGACTTTTAAGTGATTGCCAGAAATGAACATGGAGCCAAGTGTCTGTGATAGGACCCCATAAAAGAATGGATTTTAGCCAGGTGTGGTACATACTACCTGTAGTCTCAGCACGCAGTAGGGTGAGGCAAGAGGATTGAGAGAAGCCCAACAGCAAGACCCTATTGTAAAAAACAAAAAGAATAGATTTTAGTTTTCTTTCTTTAACATTAAGTGTAGGGTTTAAATGTTTCGGGTAGAGAAGACAGGTTTCCATTTAAGGGGCCAAAGCACCCTTTGAACTCGGTGCTCTCAGTACTTACAACTAAAGTGACCCCTCAGCTCTGTTCTTATCTCCTTGTCTAAGCTTAGACACCCTGGATACAGAGCCAGAATCAGGGGAAGCCCCGGGGCTAGGGCCAGCAGCGGTCTCTGCCTCTCTGGGATCTTGGGGAGGAAGCCGTCCATTATAATGCATCTAACAGGGCTCCTGAGCTAAATGTTTGGATTGAAAAGAATTCTGGCCCCATCCTGGCCTGCAACAACCCAAACATTTCAGCAGGAAATGAGTGTTTTTGCAGGTAGAGTCAGTTGCGGGTCCTAGGGGGTTACACACTTCATCAGGGACTAAGTGCCATGTTTCCCTGGCACCACTTCCATCTTCCCACAGCCGCCTGCCGGGCTCACTGGCTGTGCCTCCCCACATAGCTGCAAGCGCCAGCTCCCACCAGCAGAGAAACCGGGCCAGCGGAAAAGTAGGCTGTTGGGCTTGGCTGGAAGAACTCAGCCAAGGAACAGTAGAGTCCATAGATCTAGTAAAGGCCACAGCCCTTCCACTGGGTGTCTCAGTGGAACCTCAATTCTAGAAGGCAGACGATCACTCAGCAATCTCTTGCTCAGGGTACAGCTGTGCAGAGCTTTCCATGGTGAGTCCATTTCTGCCTCTGACAGCACAGTCATTAAAGGGAAGTTTTGTTCTTACCATTATTTCACAGGTAAGGAAACCAAGGCTCAGAGGAGCTGAGTAACTTGTCATTGGTCATACAGCTAGAAACCTATCAAGTCAGATTGTGAACCTCAGCTTGTCTGGTACACAGGCCCCTCACTTCCCTCCAGCACCCCACCACTCCTCCAAAGCAGCCAGTAAGCCAGGGTCTGCAAAGGCCCTCATGGGTGTGTGCAGAAGAGACCAACTCAAGGCTCTGGTCTACTGGCCCTGCCCCCTTTGCAACCCAAAAAAAACTGTAATACCAGGAAACATGCACCCTGCCAACAGTTGGGGAGAAACAGAGGTGTAACAAGTAAGAGAAAGAAGTAAGGCCAAGTTCCTGCTCCCTCATCTCACCCCCGATGCAGGAAATAAAACTGGAAGAGCACCAGACTCCAGCTAGTCTCCTTCTCAGCCAGGTCCTGGCTCACTGTCACCAGCATGTTGTGACTGGAATACCTTGACCTGTCGTTCATGGTTAACCTGAAAGTGACTGTGGGGCACAAGATGATGCACTCACATGGTGGTGGGGGTCTGTGTTCTAGTCTCTACAGGGATCCTAAGAAGACAGGCAGGCAGGTGAGCTCAAAGGGACAAAACATGGCAAAACATGACATCAGGGACTTTCCTTTCAGGGGCTCACCCCACCACCTGAAACCCCTACAATTTTTATAATGTTTTTAAACTCTGCTAAGCATTTTTGGATGTCATCTTCCAACTTCTGAGCCACCAGGGCCCACAGGGCACGTAGAAGCCTGGGGCCTGGGGGTTTCCATGCCGGACAGACTTGAAAGCCATCTTCCCCAGTGGTGGTTCCACAGGACCCTGTTGTCATGTCACACATACACCCCAACTATCATTCTGACTATCAGCCCTATCAGGATCATCACTGGGAATTGGACACTCCCTCAGTCCCCATCCCCCACTCTGAGTCCCTGCATCAGGATGAGGCCCAGAACCTGGCTGTCTTCTAGAGTCCCACAGGATTCTGATGCCACCAGATAGAGCCTGGGACAGATGAGGGGCAGCACTTCTCAACCACGAGCCCAGTGATACCTTAACTGTTTGACATCCACCCCCTAAAGTTTCTGAGGCTGCCTCTTCCTCTCCTTATCCACGCTGCCACATAGGTGATGACGATATTCCCCCAACCTACCTGCTCTGTGCTGAGAGCTCCCTGCTTTCTCACCCCAGCTCCGGCCACTACCTGCGCCACAGTACCCTGGCCATTCCCTGGATCCTTCTCCATTTCTTTCTTAGTTTTCCATTGTGTTCTCACAAGACCACCAGGTGTGTGTGAGATGGAGGTGAGCCATGTTTGGGGTAGGATGGGGTTTTCATTGTTGTTTGCATGCTTCCTAGGTTGATTTGGATGTATTAGCTCAGCAATGCTTTTTGCTACGTTGTGAAGGAGGAATTTGTGGCTTGAATTCATGAATCAGGTGATGAGCCTAAAGTTCTGTGGTTAGGCCAGACTGGGCCTTGGGAGAGAAACACATGGCCCTCAGAGAGTGGCCTACTCTTATGTCATTACCCTGAGTCCAAGACCAGCACTGAGAGCTGCTGTTTTTAGCCATGTTATTTGAGCCACTTGGTCCTGATCCTTAAACTTGAACTTGACCATTGCAAGGCCCATCATTGGGATGGTTTTACAGACTACTTAAGAGCCCTGAAGCACTGTTGGTGGCTAGTATCTTCAGGGTGCAAGATTGATGAAACTTGTTCTATTAGATGACTGGAGTCAGTCTGCAGCCACCCTGGCGATCTCCCCCAGTGTCATTTCCATTGTGTCCCCTCCTGCTTCAGAGCCTCCTAGGGGCCAGGGTAGGCAGACCAGTGTCATCTAGAATGGTGCTTTCTAAACTCCAGCGTGAAAAACTTTTTTGTCCTTTTAAATTTCCATTCTGTTGCAGACTGGTAGTTTTATAAAAGGCTGTAAAAATGTCACAAAAATGTTGAATGGTTCTGGGGTTCCTCATAACAACCCTCCATTCCTGTTATTGCCTCACTGTGCTTTGGCACATTGGTGGCTTGGCAGCACAGCCCTGGGGCACATGCCGGGCAGGATGGTCTGGACAGGCTGTGCCTTGTAAATAAACCAACAGGGGATGTGCAGGGCCTCAGCCACACATCCATCCACCAGAGACCAGGAAAAAGAGCAGCCTATTTTACAATACAGATTCAAGAAACAGAAAAGGATCGCTCCTTGGCACATAGAACTTTCCTGTCTCAAATGGTAAAGGCATAGATTTCCCAGAAGGGAGATATGAAAGATCATTTCCTGGGTACCTGGGTATGTGGCCAGCAGCACAGTGGCTGCCACCTGCTTCCACCTGGGCACAGGCAAGACCAAGGCAGGAAGCAGCACACTTCAAGGAGGGCTCACAGGCAAGGCTGGTAGTATTCCATGCTACACCATGAGCCAGGTCTCTGCCATCCTGGAAGCCATGAAGCCCTAGCTCCCTGTCCCTGTCAGTTGCACACAGAAGCACATCTACCCTACAGAAAACCTTCCAGGATCGTACCAGAACTGCAGTTACTTCTAAAGCTTAACAGAAGTACTACTTGAGTCTTGGGAAGCAGAATTAGAGATTTGCCTTTTTTTTTTTATACTGTTTTTCTCTGTGATGCAAATTTTCTATACGAAGCATTTTTAGAAGGAAGAAAAATAAAATTTTTTATTTAAAAACTAAATTATCCTAAGAGTTTCTGCACAAAGGAATCCAAATATACGTCTTCCAATGTCTTTTAACTCTTTGGGAGCAATACTAAACTGTTAAGGATCCATTTGTCAAACCAAGACCTCAGCTTCTAAATAATTTAGTAATAAGTCTAAAGGATATTGACTCCACCCTGGGGTAGAAAATTTGGGTGTTTGATTCTAGGTGCCTTCCTCTGAGCCACTTCACTTATCATTCCCTAGCTAAAGTACTCTCCGACCACCACCAACAGCTCCTTCAGAATTCTGCTCACATGTCCCCCATCTCAGTAAGATTTCTGGCCATCTCATTAAAAAAGCCATAGGCCTCGCCCAAATCTGATTCTTCTGCCCTCCTTGTTTTGCTTTTTTTATAGCACTGCATCCATCTAACACCCTTTTTATTACCATTGAGTCTGTTTAATAGGCCTCACCTGCCCAGCCCCAGCCTCTGCTGGACTGTGAGGCCCATGAGGACTGGGGCTTTGCCATGTGCCTGGGACTCAGTGGGTACTCAGAAAGTATTTGTCCAACAAACAAGTCTAGGTAGCAACTAACCATGTAAAAGGGAAGGTGCTGTGGGGAGGGCATACAGCAGGTTGTATCCAGGCAAAGGCAGAAAGTCCTGGCTCAACCTGAGCTTACCATGCACATCATGAGATCTGGGTGGTTTCTGCCTCCATTGCCTTCACAGAGAACCCCGAATCCCCTCCCCTCCCAAAGCCAGTGCGGTTTTGTCATTTCTCTTGTCTTCCCCAGGAGCAGGCCATAGAGGTGCTGACCCGCTCCAGCCTGGAAGTTGAGTTAGCCGCCAAAGAGCGGGAAATAGCCCAGCTGGTGGAGGATGTGCAGAGGCTCCAGGCCAGCCTCACAAAGCTGCGTGAGAACTCAGCCAGCCAGATCTCCCAACTCGAGCAGCAACTGAATGCCAAGAACAGCACGCTCAAAGTAAGGACACCACTGGGGCATGGGGCATGAGGGGACCAGCAGGCTGGACCCACATTCACATCCACACGCACACCCTCTGCCTTCTGAAAACTGACAGCAAATTCTTCTGCCGAGCAGCTTGAAGCAGAGACCCAGAGCATAGGGTGGGAGACTGGAGCTGAACCCACTACCATGGTGTCTCTGGTGTAGATACCATGTCCCTCTCTATGGCCACTCTTTGCCTGCCGCACAAAAGTACCCTGGTAGATATACCCACCTGCCTCACCATCTATGAACTCCAAAGGCAGCGCCTGGTGTGCCTGCTATTCTGAGTGAAGCTAGGTGTGTGTCTCAGCCAAACCATCAATGTAGATGTACCTTTAGTTAGCTCTGCGGGCCTCCCTGGCTATCTGTGGATGGGAGGACCCAGTGCACTGAAACAACACCTTGTCCTGTGCCTGAACTACACAAAAGCCCTGAGATCCTGTCTGAGTCCCAGAGGTGAAAGACATTCCCATGTCCTGTGTCCCAGGCATCCCCTCCCAGACAGACTGGCTAGGCAGCCTAGCAGAAACCAGAGCCTTTCCATATACTAAATAATAGTAATTATATTTGGAAGTACTTGCAGTCCTTCAAATCAAATGTAATTTGAAGACAGTTGTGGAACCCTAGATTGCTAGGTGTCAGCACCATGAGGGCTCCTGGGAGGTATCTTCTTTGGCAGATGATGCAGGGTCAGCAAGGGATTTAGGGGTCTCCAGCTCAGGCCAAGGGGTGCTCACCCAGGGCCATTCTCATTCGTGCCCCATAGCTCCTTCTTCCATGCATAAATGAATTAATGTACACTAAATGAAGTAGATTAATTGTAAAATGTCAATAACCCAGGAGCAGTAATACATACCTACATTCCCAGCTACTAGGGAGACTAAGATTGGAGAATTACTTGAGCTTGGGAGTAAGTCCATTTTGATTTTTTTAATGGAAATTGTCTTCTCAATACATACCCAAACTTAAATCTAGATTTAAATTTTCAGCAAGCCTGAAACACCAGTGGCACTTGCAGCCTTCCTTTCTAGCTTTTTCTTTGCCTCCTTGGGATGAATTTTATCCACTCTGAAAAACTGCTGGGTGCCTACGTCCCTCTGAGGAGAAAGTCATGTAGCTTTGGGAAGATGGTAAGAAACTCATCACGTCCCCCATTAACCATGGCTACTGTTTCTCCAGCATTTCTTCCTTTTTCATCAGCTTGCCCAGTGAGTACCAGGACTCATTTTTTTATCCCTAGATTAAACCTAATTTTCTCGTGTTATAACCATTTCTGACCCTCGCAGTGGCATTATTGTTAGATAATCTGCCTTTCTCCCCTTTGTCACGGTTAAAGTACATGACTCAAATACATCCTGCATATGGCTGCATGCGACCAGGGATGCAGACCTTCCATTTTTCATTATGGAGCAATTTCTTGTAAATCAGTTAAGGTTTTAATGTTTGCCTTCACAAAAAATGAAACGCAGTTTCACAAATTAATGTTCTTTATCCGTATCTTGGGGGAATTCTTTAATACTGTGCAGTTAATGAAACAATTCAGCAATACTTCTTCCAAAATCATTGCTCCCTTATCTTCATCTGATCTAATAATCAAAACATATCCTCTAGTAACAAGACTTCTCTGATTTTAATTATCTTAACCCCTTGTCGCCAGGAGTAAAGATTTCTCTGATAGCAAATGCACTCACAAAAGGCCCTAGATTCCTCTAAACAAGCAGATCTACCTCCCACACCCCAAAGGAATAAGGTTAATTGAATGAGATACGTTCTTAGGACCTTAGTCTCATTCCAATGTGTATAATTGGTCGACTCCAATGTAAACTAAGCAGGGATACAGTTTTTAGGGAACTATTTTATGAATGAGATCTGTCACATCAGCAACCTGATGCCTTTGCAGGGAAGAACTCTGACTCCATGGTGCTAACTATGGGGGAAGCAGTGAGGAGCAAGTTAGGGCTTCCTCTCCCCACTCCTCCTTTCCTTTCCCTCCTTTTTTTTTTTTTTTTTTTTTTTTTTTTTTTTTTTTTTTTTTTTTTTTTTTTTTTTCCTTCTTCTTCTTTGAACCACATTTTCCAGCTCTGGGGTCTGCAGGAAACATCTGGGAGATGAAATTGAGGTGCTGCTTGATAAAGGATGCCACACCTTTCTGTTCAACTCTCAGCTCTTTGGAATTGTGGGTGATTTTGCCATGAGCATTTGACAGTTGGTCCTCTGTTGTTGTTGTTGTTGTTGTTGTTGTTGTTTTCAGGACTAGGGATTGACCTTTTTTTATGTTTTGATTTTGAAATAGGGTCTCACTAAATTTCCCAGGCTATGCTTGAACTCGTGCTTCACCTGCCTCAGCCTGCCAAATAGCTAGATTATAGGCATGAGCACCATACCTAACAGTCCTCAATCTTTGAGATAGATGTCTCTGTGTTTGGTGATAGTTACTTGGGCAGCGCATGTCTTCCACAGGCAAAGGCTTCATGGGTAGAAATCTTGAGTTTTGAGATGATTGGGTTTTTTCTAATACCATCTGGTGGCATTGTGTATAACTCTGGAACTGATTAATTGGTTTGCTGCCCCTAGCAACTGTCTATCTCTTCTTTTTGCCTGGACAATTGACCTATCATCCTGGTTGTTGCACAATTGCCAGTCTTTCCTGGCTGAGGTTCTACTCCTTCAAGCAAAGTTCACAGTCAGCACAGCACTATCCACATCTCTTGCTGCATCCTCTAACCTTTAAATAGACAGGGAGACAGGCTTCCAAGTGGAGATGTTTCTTCTTACCTAATGTGACAAGTGCTCAAGCACAGTGCCATTCGTGGAGGATAATTCCATGTTTGTAATTAATGAAATAACCCAACTGCAATGACAGGGCTGCTATTTTTGATAACTCTCTGTTCTGTGGTTTTCTGTCGTAACACTTGAATATAGAGGCAGTATAATTAGGCAGTCACCTGCATTATACTCACTATGGCATAGAAAATAATGCTACCAATAGCTTTAATTTAAAATAGGTATTTATAAGAAAGACTAGCTAAAAGAATGCCAGTCTCCTATAGAGAGAAATTGTATTTCCTAAAGATGTCTGAAAGATTAGTACTTCCCACTGGGCAAGTAGGCAAGTGTGTTAGAATCACATGGGGGTCTTTTTCCAAACTCACATGGTTCTACCTGCTGCACCCACTCCCCCATCCCCCAATCCCACCTCCTGAGGTTCTGATAGATCCCAGTAAGCCACTGTGGGAATTTGCTGTGTCCCTCAGGTGTAGGGGTAGGAAAAAAGACTGATAACCCACTTCTTAACCTCCTGTAGGCCCTTGAATTCCAGATGGGTTCCATGTGCCCCCAGACCCCGCCTCTGGATCCCATAGCCTCTGTCTCAGCACTCTGAGGCCTGCTGTCACTCTGTGCTTTGGCTGCCCTCCATGAGGTCCTAACCAGCAGGCACAGACTTCTCAGCTTATAAAGCTCCAGTGACACTTGCTCTGTGAGTGGGAAGGGTGATCATCATGGTCTCTGGTGACATCAGGCCCAGAGTTATCCAGCCAATAGCTATAGCAGGAGATATAGCCCTGGTCTGAAACTCTGACCTCTACATGTTCCATCATCCTGTTGTCACTGTAAGCCAGCAGACAGATGGAAAAGGGACCTGACCTCCAGAATGGCCCAGGTAGATTGTGACATTAGGTACCCAGGGTCATACAGAGTCCAGCACACACAGCTCTAATAATGGCATTGTTCTGGTTGAGCCTTAAAGATACCATGAGTAGGTCTAAGAGATGAAGGAGCAAGAAGAAAGGCCAGCGTGGTCCCCAAGGGGGAAGCAGAAGCCACTGTACTTGGCAGAGTGAGGCAGGGTGAGAAATGAGGTGGCCTTTGGTTGGCAGGAGGAGGTCATAAGCAAGTTTCTATAAAATCCCTGTAAATCATTTGGCATCACTGACAGTGCTTTAAAGGAGCTAATTGTCCATGGGCATCCATGGTGAATCCTCTTGGAGAGACACACTAGACCCATTCATTCAGTGAATCCAAAGAGTTCACACCATCCCCACACGATCTGCCATGTGTAGGTGACCTGAATATTAAATCAGGTCCCTTCTGGGGTCTATGATTATTCCATTCTCCAAAGAGTTGACTCCTGTCAACCCAGTCCCCAGGGCACAGCTCTTGGAAAGTGGAGGCACCCTGTCGTGTTTGCTGTGCAGAGTCCTTCCTCTGCCAGAGCCCTGCTTGCTAGTCCTGCCACTCTGCTGCTCTAGCATCAGTCTGTTTGGGCACCAGGACCCCACTTCATGGAAGAGAATGAGCCCCCTACCTCATGGGAAAGAGGAAGGTCCTCAAGTACTACCCTAAGTGCTCTACCCTCTTTCCTTGGGGGGGTCTCTCTTTCCATCCTGTGTTCTCAGCATCCCTTCAGCACATATAGAATGCCCACCACAGTGTTTCAGTGGATCCAGAACTGGGACTTCCTCACTGTCCAGGCACCAGGGTATCCCTGGGTTCTTCCCCCAAGCCCATCATCAGCAGATCCCAAATTTACATGATTGCTCCCTCTCACCTAAGGAACCATGAGATAGATGTACTTATCAGGGGAGGGTCCTCATTAATAGATAAGGAGGTGCAAGCTGCCTGGGCCTGGACCCCAGAGTCAACATCAACCTTTGGCCAAGCAGGGACCAAGGGGGCCAAGGGGTCCACCCCAAGACCTCAGCCTGAGCCACTTGGCCTCTGGTGGCACTGTTGAGAGTCAAACCTGCCCTTCTGTATTGCAGACTCCACCTCACCCCAGGTTGGCCCCCAGAATGCAGCCTCTCTACAGATTTTAGCATTGGTCTAACATGCCAGAGGTGTCATTACTTGCTAGCCTTCAAGCACCAAGAACCGTGTTTTCCAATTTACTTATAAGTTACCTTGGTTACTTTTCTCTCATTGCTGGGACAAAATACCTGGCACCCCAAATGAAGGAAGGGAAGGTTTATTTAGCTTATAGTTTGTGGAGGTTTCAGTCCATAATCAGCTGACTCCAAGGCAGGGTGGCATGGCATGGGGGCAGCAGCCAGCAAAAGCAGCCAGAGTGAAAGCCGGGGAGCAAGCCACTTTCCCTCCCTCATACTGTATGTCAGCTACCCACCCTGGGCAGATGTAGCACTCACACTGCCAATCCCAGCACTATAGACAATGAACCAATCACAAATGCTAGATTCAGCCGCCTCCAAAAGGCCTGTCCCCCATGACTGCATGAGCCTTTGGGGGACATCCAAACACAAACCATAACATAAGTTTTAGCTGAGATTTTAAGATTTCAAAAAGACAGTTTCTCTAGCAGTTGAGGAAGTACCTGAATACCTTCTAGGTTCCCAGAACCACAGGTGACCTTGACTGCAGCATAGACACAGTCATGGTGAGTGGTGTTGGGCAGTCTCCATTGGATGATCCCACATGTGTCTGCCACTGCCCTTTGAAAACTCACTTACTTTGGTCTCCCCCTACTTTTTAAATGAGGAGTTTGATTTTTCATATTCTGCAGGCTAAATTCATCACTCTTGCTCACACGCATCTGTCTCTGAAAACTGCATCTAAGACACCTAACCTCTCAGACATCACAGCTCAGCAACATAGCACATAGTATGTATCAGTGACCACAGCAGTGATGGGGCTGCGACTCACTGCTGCTGCCACTGTCCCGCACTGGGAGGAAGGATCCAGTAAATTACGAGCGCAGGAAAGAGGCCAAATTCAAAATTCAGTGCCCAGTTTCTTTTCTTTTTTTTTTTTTTTTTTTTTTTTTTTTTTTTTTTTTTTTTATACCAGGGATTAAACTCACAACCTTGCGCCTGCCAGGTAGGTGTTTAAGCCACTGAGCTAAATCCCTGGCCCTATTTTTTTGAAACAGGGTCTCACTAGGCAGTTCAGGCTGGCCTTGGGCTCACTTTGTAGCCCAAGCCAATCTCAAACTCACAGTGATCCTCCTGCCTCAGCTTCCCAAATGCTGGGATTAAAGGTGTGCACCACCACGCCCAGCTAGTAAAGTTTCTACTTGAGGAGCATTACTTTCACATTATTGAATCTAACTGCAGAAAGCTGGAGCTGTCTGTGCATTTTTTGGGAAGATAACCAAATTCCCAGATTCTGCTTCTTTGGCATTGGCCCTAGCTGCTTTTCCTGCCCACTGGCATTTATCAGCAGGAGCAGTGCTTCTGTGAGCCCACTGCACCCGCATACCACAAAACTTGCATGGGGCATTCCTGTGCCCCCTCCTGCCTCCTCCAGTGCAGCTTTGAGATGTGGCACCCACAGTGGGTCACTTTTAAGGATACCACCCTGGAGCCAGATTGAAGTGCTATGCAAGACAGGACAAGTATCGTGGGCATCATCCACCAAGCTTCCCTGTAGCCCATTTGCGCAAGACAAGAACTGTTACAGAAGATCAGTCACAAAAGTGGTGTTGGGGACTTCTTGACTGTTTAGCTATATCCCGCCCCACACACGCACCCATACTGGAATTGAACCCAGGGACTTCATGATCACTGAACTACTAAGTTTTGAGGCAAGGTCTTACTAAATCGCCCAGACTGAGCTTGAACTTGAGGTCTTCCCGCCTCTGCCTCTTGGAGTGCTGGGATGACAGGCATGCATCACTGTGCCCCTCTGCTGTTTAGCCTCCCAGCCACACCGCGGATAATGTTCTGTGAGAGAGGGAGGCAGGCACATTCAAGCTTCCCACTAGTCGACTATAGGGAAGAGAATGAAATAATCACTTCTTCAGGATCACCTTCTGAGAATCTTTTGTGGGAAAATGAGTGCTTACTACCCCCCATTTGATTATGACTGAGAAAACTATTATAATATATAAAGTTGGCAAGAGATCTTAAATGGAGTAAGGCAGAACAATTTTACACCACGAAAAATACACACACATGAAATTGCGAGCAGAGGCAGCAGCAGATAGCTGGGCCAGTGTCATTTACAGAGCACTTGCATTCTCAACACAGCAGATAGGGTCAGAGACAGAAAAGCGTCAAGACTGACGGCCACTGGATATCTCCTGCCTGCACTAGAATGTTCTCAAGCATCTTAAACTGTGATCTTAGACATAACTGGGCAAGCAGAACATAAAACGACCCTTGGAAAATGATCCTATAGATGGGAAGATGACAGCTCAAATCATGGATTTATTCAGCTTGAGCTTAGAAACCCCGCCCTGTCCTCGCAGTTTACATCAAACGGCCTTGTTTAACTCAAGAAACTCCCTTTGGGGGAGGCCGGAAGTGAAACAGTCCAGAAGAACTGTTTTAGGGCACAGCTCAACTAATGCCCTGTGCCAGCTGCTCTTGACAACCAGAAATTCCCAGCAAGCTCAGACTATTCTGCACTACCTGAGAACATCATCACACTTTAAGAAAGTGTTGCCACTTCCTGAGAGCACCATGGGGACTAGAAGTGCCTGTCATGCTGGGCACTCCCCAAATATCAGTAACCAAATACATTTTTCTTGATGCCTGTTTGATACTAGCACTCAACAACAAAGTGCTTATGTCTGTCTTTAGTAAGGGTCCCCCAGAAGGTACAGACAGCAAGCCTTGACACCTTTTTTGAAATATCACACACTGCTTTTTATGTGACAAGTGTACATCTCTGTTTTAATTTGCTGTTTTCTGGTATTTCATGCAGAGTGGAATTTCCCTTGTTCCGTTTGCCACTTTTGTGAAGTTTTTCCCTTCCACTTCTGTTGTATTTTGTATTTAAATCTTGGTTGCTCAGAGTGCAGCCTTACTCATGGACCAGGCCAGAAGAGGGAGGCAAAAGGTGCATCCATATTGCCAGTTTCCTGACTCCACGATGACCAGGTGTCATAGAGGGAACATGGGCCAACGAAGTCCATCAACCTACTTTCAGACATGACCACTAACATTCCTCTCTGTTTTTAGCAACTGGAAGAAAAACTCAAAGGCCAGGCTGACTATGAAGAGGTGAAGAAAGAGCTGAAGTAAGTCTGAAGATGCCTGTGGCCCTTCAAATGCTGGGAAGATCATCTGTCAGCAGATACCAAGCAGTGTTAGGGCAGCCTCAGGCCCTGGAGCTCTGCCTCTGTAGTGCCCTGGACTGCCCAGCGCTGGGAGTGTTTGCACTCAGGCCTCTCCTGGAATTCTTTAACCTTTTTATAAGACTGTACATTTAAAAGTATCCCAGCATGCAGAGTCAGGGGAATCACTGCCTTTACAGAAATTATAAATAGGAGCCAGTTTTTCAGGCATTAAAAACCCCAAGGAGAAGCAGAGCCCTCTGTACTTATACTCTGCTTTCCCAGACTCATTTCCCCTTCATGAGGCTACAGCTGAAAGCTGGTCATCCTCCAGGGCTGGTGCTACTTTCTCATGCTTAGAAGTTCCCTCCTCAGGCCCTAACTGCTTCCTGGCCTTTTACTTTTGACTTGTCCCCTTGCTCTCGCCACCTCCAAGCCCATCACACTCCATGCTCACTGACACCTCCCCCACACAGCCCATGCCAGCCCTTCCACAGTGCCTGAGGCTCACCTTGACCCTCTGCCTGACCATCCCAGGCCTTTCCTTGGTTCCACCTTCCCTTCCCAGACCATCCAGCAGCAATGTGTCCCCCAGACCCTGCAGGGGCCTGTGCCCCGGGCTCTTCCAGGAAGAGGTCTTCTGTGACCTCTTCTGTCCTTTGCCCACACTGCATCTTGAGGGACCAGCTCATGCAGCTTCTGCCTTGCCTGGAGCCACTCCTGGTCCTGGACTTCACCTCCTGGAAACCAGGAATATTTTGGATTTTGGGTTTTGGAGTTGTTGTCTTTGTTTTGGAATAGCTGCATATATGTAATGTGATATCTTGGGGATAGGACCCAAATCTAAACACAAAATTTATTTATGTTATATATGCATCTTCTGCACATAACCTGAAAGATAATTTTTTGCAGTATTTTTAATAATTTTGTGCGTGAAGCAAAGTTTCACAGTATAGAATTTTCCACTGTGGGATCATACTGGCACTCAAGAGGTTTTGGTCTTTAGATTTCGAATGCTTAACCTGTACAGACTCATTCAATCTCTCATTGCATCATCCTAAAGAAGATCCCAAACAGGGGACAAGAGTACAGTTTCTAACACTGTGGATTATTCTTTAAAAAAAAGGAAGAAAAAAAAGTTTGTCCAGAGAGCTCATAGCCTCTCTAGTGTAATATGAAAAACTCAAGGCTCTCACATGTTTTACCCTCATTAGTTACTCCTTGTCCCTGTTTTTGTTAGCTGACACAATAGACACAATGCAAAGTTGCAGACAAACTAGAGAAGCCAGTCCTTGTCCTTAACCGAACTAGCACAGCAGCTATGGGGGCCCCTTTACCTGTGATAGCATCTTAACACATCATCTCATGAGCTTAAAGGCCGCTCTGGCTGAAGTCTCAGCTGCAGAAATGCTGAGAGGGTTCACTTGACTTGCTGCCTACAAGTTGTAAACCTTCTTCTGGACCCAGCCCACCTGAGCACCATTGTTCCCTGCATGGGATAATAAGGAGCACTGGGCCCCACAGACTCATTTCCTGTATTCTCTCTGGTGCTGGCAGAAAGGACTAAATCTAGCAAAAAGAACATGAGAAACACAGTAGTTCCAAAGGCCTGACCTCACCCAACTCCTGGCTGGACCATTTAGAGCCTGGAGCAGCTGGGCTGTAGCCCATGCCCGCACTAACAGGAACAGTGGGGAAAGGTGTTCGTCCCTTCTCTGTCTTTAGAGCTTCTTCCCAAATCTGGGGCTGCACAGTCTGCCTGCCTGGCCTTCAGGCCATTTCTGTGTGGGATGTTGTTCTTTTTCTCTTCTCCTGGACCCTGAATGGGTGCTGATTACTGAGTGAGCAGTATGTAGCTGTAGTAGAGAGTTGCCCTCTCTCTGGCATCCCTGGGAGAACTTTTTCATTCCCTTTAAGCTTCACAGATACATTCCATTTACAACAATGTGATGTCTGTATTAAACTTTAAAATTATACTCTGAACAGACCTGGTGTGATTCCATATGGAATGATTTACATGCTGGGCAAAAAAATCTTTTGCTAGCCAACTGCTAGTTGAATACTAGTTATTCTAAAGACATTATCAGATTAAAGCTCCTGCCAGGGAAGTTGTTAAAGTTGTCAGTTCCTCGGCTCCTGCAGAGCAGGAAATTGTAACATTAATGCTTATTAGCGTGGCTGTTATCAAGGGTATAAGTAGAAAATCACTGCTTTGTCTTGCTCTTTCAGTATCCTGAAGTCCATGGAGTTTGCACCATCAGAAGGAACTGGAACGCAGGTACACTCTCTCACTGTGTTCTTGGGGCAGTGGCAGCAGCACTGCTGTCCCCGGGACCTGCTTTCCTATCTCCATCTTTTTATGGAACCTCTCACTTGCGCTTTTGAGTCTTCTTCTGTGACAACTTTTACCCAAGCAGAAGCAAATAATCTAATTAAAGGCAAAAAGGGAAAAGTTTTCCAGACTGTTAACTCAGTTCCAGTAAAATTGTCGTTTCACTTGGGCAGGCACTAAGAACATGGATAAAGAAGAACTTAAGGGGCTGGGGATGGGGATACAGTTCAGCAGTAGAGTACACACTTAGCATGCGTCCTGGCTTCAACTCCAGCACCAGAAAACAATAAATTTCAGGTTATGTTCAAGATCAAAAAATAGATAGGCTTAGGAACATTAATTGTACACCACGGTTGAAAAGCATTGGTGGCCAGTTTGATTGCATCCTAAAGCCAGGCATAAAAATGTGCACCTATAGTCCTAGCTACTTGGGAGGCTGAGGCAGGAGAATCACGTGAGCCCAGGTTAAATGAGAGGTTCAAGAGAAGCCCTTGAACCTCTCATTTAAAAAAAATTTTTTTTTCTAATTAACATTTACATCACTGGTGGAAACTCGCTTCTAACCCCTAAACAGCAACTGACATCTTCTTGCTGGAGGGAAAAAAAACTGAAGGTCTACAATTATTTTCTGACACAGGTTGGTAGCTTGACAGGCTATCATGTTGCCAAATAAGGCCTAAGCTTAAACTGCTGGAGTTTGAGGACAGAATAGATAATAATTAATTGTCTAGAAGCCATATGAATCTTAAGATGAAGGAAAACAATATCTCAACTGAAAGTAATTCTTTTTCAAAGGAATTTGACTGTTTTCTGAGAGCCCATTAAACATCCTTGGGGGAAATCAGTTCTCTGTGACTGAAAGCTGAGGCAGGAAGGCAGACAGGAAGGTGTGGTGGGTATGGGACCCCAGGAGCAGGTGATGGCCTGCCCCACCATGAGCTTGTGGTGAGTCCCCCTCTGCCCCATCTAGGATGCGGCCAAGCCCCTGGAGGTGCTGCTGCTGGAGAAGAACCGCTCGCTGCAGTCCGAGAATGCTGCACTGCGCATCTCCAACAGTGATCTGAGCGGTAGGTGGACAGGTGTCGTGTGCCATGCTTGGTTCGCTTCCAAGGGTCAAGGAAGAGGAGGGTGACATGTGAGTTTGGGCTCATGCATGGCGGGAGCACCGCCGGTTGACGAGGACTGTGACTAACCTTGAGTGTTCAGTGACCCCCTCACTGCTCTGCCCCACCCGCCCTGTGACAAGATGCGCGCACCCTGCAGTGAGTCTGCAGAGGTTCTAGGAGGGAACACCTGAAAATGTTGGCTTTCCGGTCTTTTTGTAGTTGTGCTGCGAACAGGCCAAGGGCAGAAGTCAGCCTGGCCCTTCTCTAGAGTGTCTCTGGGGGCTGCTTACAGGGATCGCCTGCCTGCCCAGGCTCAGGGTGTTTTTCTTCCTTGGTCAGATTTTCCTTGGGGATGTGCCCCTCATTCTTAGCCTTTCTTTGCTCGTCCCAAAACGGTGGTGTCACTGACTGCTTCTGGTCTGGCAGCTGATAAAGCGTGTTCATGGTGTGTGGGCTCCAGTGATACTGCATTTCTAAAATGCGCGTGCCTTCAATTGCGTGGACTCGGTGCGGTACCTTCGCCTCAGGGCACGTGGGGGGAGCGACCCCACTGGTCCCCAAATGTCAGTGTTTGCTGCTCCTCAGGCAGGGCCCTCTGGTGATAGCTCAAATGCTAGAGGACCCATGTGAGGCCCACGACCTGTCGACTCTTCCCTGTGTGTGTTACCAGATCCTTGTCACTAGCAGTTTGAACTTTTGTCTAAGGGGATTCTCCAGGCTGCAACATACAAGAAAGGTGCAAACACGAATGCATGTGGCTTGTTTTGGGGGGCCTCGTTTGGCTGATTGACAAATTCAATCGAAAAACAAACCAACCCACCTCATTGGCCCTTATAAAATCTGCACTTTTATTTTTTTTCCCTTTTGCGGGGCAAACTTACTTTGCATTCTGGTCTTGGTATTTTTTCCCCTTTGGAATCCCCCATAATGCATTCTGTTTGCCCTTCCTTGTAGGGTCAGCCAGGAGAAAAGGGAAAGACCAGCCTGAGAGTCGGCGCCCTGGACCCTTGCCGGCCTCCCCTCCTCCTCAGTTGCCCCGCAACACGGGGGAGCAGGCTTCCAATACTAATGGTACACACCAGTTCTCACCAGCGGGGTTAAGTCAAGACTTTTTCAGCTCATCCCTGACAAGCCCCAGCCTACCCCTGGCTTCTACAGGAAAATTTGCACTAAACTCTCTCCTCCAGCGACAGCTAATGCACTCCTTCTACTCCAAGGCCATGCAGGAAGCAGGAAGCACAAGCATGATTTTTTCAACAGGTCCCTACAGCACAAATTCCATATCTTCCCCAACTCCATTACAACAAAGCCCAGATGTAAATGGCATGGCCCCATCTCCCAGCCAGTCCGAAAGTGCTGGGAGCATCTCTGAGGGCGAGGAGATAGACACTGCAGAAATTGCCCGGCAGGTCAAAGAGCAGCTGATCAAGCACAATATTGGACAGCGCATTTTCGGACATTACGTCTTGGGACTGTCACAAGGATCTGTGAGTGAGATCCTGGCCCGGCCAAAGCCCTGGAATAAACTGACCGTTCGTGGTAAAGAGCCATTCCACAAGATGAAGCAGTTCCTGTCAGATGAACAGAACATCTTGGCCCTGCGCAGCATACAAGGCAGACAAAGAGGTAAGAGACACCCTCAGGTTGGTGCCAGTGTGTGAGCGCATCGCGAGGCCATGTGTGTGTGCATGTGTGTGTGCGCACATGCGCAAGTATGACAAAACATCTGTACATCACATCAGGTAAAACTCTTTGGTTGTACCATTTCTAGAGCTTAAGGGTCAAGCGGCATGAACTGCAGCCTTTAGATTTGGGGGAGCTGGCCTTGGGAACGTGCTCTGTTCCTTGTACTTAGGGTACTCAGCATCTCTGCTATGTGTTGAATTAGAGGGAACTGTATTAGGTACAGCATCCTGGCATGTTTAGGATCCTTGGGACCAACTGGCCTGAGTGCTGGCCCCACATTGGGAGTGGCCCTCAGGTGCCATCTAGCCCTGTAGCATTGCCTGGGCTCCATCCTCACATAGCACTGGCTCTGCAGGGCGAGCCTTTCAAAGCTGCTTCCTCTCCTCCCCTGACCTCTCAGAGATGTCTTGTGGTCACCTTAATGCATTTATGTTCCATCAGTGATTTTTTTTTTCTTTAGCACTATGAGTAAAACACACCTGCCTTCAGTAAAATATATGAAAATTCTATTCAAACACCCTTCCTGCTTCACCCTTCATAAAAAGATCAGAAGTCAGCCATATCCACAATACAAAGAATTCCTGCCCTCTTTAGGAACAGGGGAGCCACATGCCAAGTCAGCAGTGATTCAGAGAGGGAGTTTTGTCAGCCACATTTCAAACGTACATTTGAAATTTGACCCAGACAAGGGAAACTTCAATGTTCCAAATGGCATCAATTTGCACCAAGAAGAACGCAGAGCGTTTTATGGTGATGTTAACTGAAATTGAATGTCTTTGGATGATTAATGGGAGCTTCGTTCTGGGGGCTGGCGGATGATTTGCTTTGAGACAGCTCTCCTTCCCTGCGACCCTCTTGGCAGCAGTGGCAGTAGGCCACTGTTTAGGTTTGTCCAGTCTCTTCTTGCAGTAGAACCATGGCCTCTGCAGGCCAGTCAGCCAGGGAAGGGCCTCTCTGAAGTTTCTAGGAGCTCCAAGTTGCACAGGAAACCCTGAGCCCTTTCTTTAGCATCAGGCGGCTCAGATTTCATGTCACACAGCCCATATCGTTGACGCCACCATTCCCCTGATTGTTTTGTTCTTACCACACTTGTTTTTCAACAGAGAATCCAGGCCAGAGCCTGAACAGACTATTTCAGGAAGTACCGAAACGAAGAAATGGGTCTGAAGGTATGTTGCAGGCAGGTGTTTTTCTTTGCAGTCAGTAACCTAGGAAGCAGCATGTCGTTAGCTGTGTTTTTTGGGTTAAAACTGTGCAGTATGATTCTGGCCTGGAACCTGATGGAAAAACAGAGATAGTAAGTATAAAACAAAACACGGGTTCAAGGATGCCCAGTCCCTTACCCTGAGCTGCCTATACTCTACTGAGTGCAGACCAAGCACAAGAAGGTGTCCCTGAGATTAGTCCTTAAGCACAGACTCCATTCCAATTACATTATGCCTGTTTTCTCAGAAGCAGGTGACAGAATGACCGTTACTGCTCTGAGAAAAATCAAGTTACCAAGTCAAACCAAATACTGCTGCTTCCTCGAACTTTTAACTCTAAAATATGTCAAAGTTCCCACAAGTGGACAGATTACAAATGCAGTCAGCTCCCCCATTGTCCTTGGCAGGCCAACCCCTACCACACTCCTTGGAGTTTCATCTCTAATGGGGCTTCATCTCAGTAGTTTCCTTATTTAAACAGTTTCACATGGCACTTCCTATTAAGGTAATGAAAAATTAAAATATCTGGACAGCTTCCAGAAAGAACTGGGGCCACCCCTGAGCCCTGGTAGCTTCAGGGTGTCTGCACATGTGGCTGCTCTGCAGAACACCATCAGGTGATCCTAACAATGGGTTCTTGTTCTTTAGGGATCCCTGCAGGCTTCTCTCCTTGTTTGTAAATTTCAAAAAGAGAATATGTGGTCATAGGTCCCCAAAAAAATTAAGTTCAGCCTTATGCCTCTTGACCTGGTATACCCAGATGATTGATCAAGGATTAACCTCAGCTCTTTGCCTTTCTTCCCAGCTTTTCTGTTTGGGAAAAATAAATGTACAGAGCCTGAATATAGTCCTGAGCCAAAGCAGTTGTTGAAGATGCTTCTAAATGACTCATGAAAAACATGGCCTTTGAATCTGCCCGTCTGTACTGCATTAAATGATTTGCTCCCCTCAGTACTAACCCACAAGCAGTAGCCGGCTCAGGTGAATGTGCAAGCCAGTCCTGCTGGCCAAGTAACATTGACTGTGAGGCAGGTTCAGCAGGAAGTCTCCTGCATGGCGTTTAGGTACCTGCTGTGAAAGTGCTGGCCCGTGGGAGGCCATGCCTACCTCCTTATACCACCAGCCTCAGCTCGGGGCCATTTATCAAAATGATGTCTTTGTGTGACATTGATTTTGTTAGCCAAAGTTTGGTTTGATATCACTGTGACTTTTCCCTGCAGGTAACATTACCACACGGATCCGAGCCTCAGAGACGGGTTCTGATGAAGCAATCAAGTCCATCCTGGAACAAGCCAAGAGGGAGCTCCAAGTTCAGAAAACTGGTATGGCTTATACTTCTTCAACTACTGTCTTCCAAGCATAATTAAAATAATTGTCATGAGCATTCTGGTCAACAGTGGTTAAATTTTGAACAGTAGTGAGCATTTAGGTACATGCAGAGGAGAGTACATTTGTGTAATCTGTCTTGCTGTTATTAGTTACCACTCATAATGTTATTCCCCAGCAACAACTCAAGAATGTTACCCGGGCCTTAGAATCTCCCTAAATTAGCAGGTAGTTTGTGTCAAATATTCTTTTTAAAATACAATGCAAGCTTTTGCTTTTTAGTTATTATCATACTTGACCAAATGCAGCTAAAAAAGAATGGGCAGAAACTAAACCTTTACCAGGTACATGATGGAAACACATAATGCAGGCTCTGTGGACAGATGTCCACCTCTGCAGCCTGGCTGTGGAACCAGGGCTTCCTGAGAGCCACATTTTCCAGAGGACAGAACCTCTGTTTCACCTTTTCTCTGGCTAAGCTTTGGGAAGAGTACCATACAGATCTGACCCTTCTGCAAGAGAGGAATCTCGAGGATACCTCCTTGTGGTGTTCAGCCTGCCCAGTGCACAGGAAGCACTGTTCTACAGAGACCTCCCCGACAGACCTAGTCACAGGGAGCTGCCAGGCCTATGGGCAGCAGCCATGACAGCTGAGCACAGGCCAGCAGCCAGCTACTCACCTGGTTGCTCAATCTCCTCCTAACACAGTGCTCATCAAGTAGGTGAGTCCATGCTCCCTTCTGGATACCAGGCCTGTACTGGTCATTTCCACTACCGTATTCTACTCAAACCAAGACCTCATATCCCGGAAATTAGGTTTGGTCACCTGTTATTTCTGATTATCCAACTCAGCCTCAGTTTAGAAGTATTTTGCCCAAACTCATTAGCTGGCCTCCTGTCTCTAGTGCCAGCACTTCCTCCTCTGGTGCAATCTGCTTCATTCTTAAGGTTCCAGGGATGTAGGACATCATCTTGATGGATCTGAGGCAAGGCTCAGTGTTAAGAGTTCTTGTTCTCCCTGACCAAGTTAAAATTGAAGCCCACTTGTCCCTGTGTGGCAGGACAGCCAGAACACTTAGCTAGGCACCCGTGGCAGGGACTGAGAGGAAAAACCCACCATGAAGTAAGACGCTCTTTATGAACCACTTCCTAGCTGAATTGTGGCTCCTTTGTCTGACAAGCTATGAGGGCTGCTGAGCTGTAGGAAGGGCCCTGTCATACGTAGGAAGCTACTTAAGCAATGTACAGTTGTTTCTGTTGTTTGCAGTATTTTTAGGCATCCTTTAAAGCAGATTAAGCCAATTTATAGGACTTCCTCTCCTAGACATGAAAGTATATAATTTGGGGAACAAGGTGCAGAGCCAGAGAAGCTGTAGACTTCCCAAGTGTCAGACCCAGGACCCCTGAAGGAACACTCCACATAGTGGCTTTCTCAGTCACAGATGCATTCTGTGGTCACCAGGAGCTAGTAGGAAATGCAGGTCCTGGCCAGCTCCACACCTCTTACTCAAGTAGACATACAGGCCAGGGCCTCGTTAATCTTTGATCTGGTCCATCAGCCATCCACCTTTTGCAGGTGGAAAACAGGCCCAGCAGTGCCTGTGACTTCCCTGAATTACAGAGCCCTAGGGTCCTGGGCCAGGGACTTCCCCTGAACCCGTCACTCCCCTTTGCCCCTGCCAGTGAGGCCCACTCCTGCTGGCTACACCACAGGCATAAATAAAGCATGAGTGCCCCAGTAATGGCCACTGATCCCTGGGAGGCTTTGGCCTCTTACTGCATTTAACAGAACCACAAGAATAGTAGGAAATATCATAGGAGATTTAATGTCAAGTTTAACATTCTCCACAAAGGAGGCTCGGGGAGCAGAATCCCTAAGTGTTTCCATGCCTCTCACCTTGGTCACACTCCACGATAAGAAATTCAGCAGGTGTGGAACAGTCCAGTAGACCATCAGGCAGGGGCCTCAGTCCTGTGTGCTTGCTTCTCAGACAAGATGCATAGATGTTTCAGTGATGGGGGAAAGGTTGAGAAAATAGCACAGAGTGATTCTCCTAAATGACCCATGCTATGTGGTGGGGCAAGGTAAAATGAAGTACAGTCCCACTTCAACTGCCCCCCATGTTTACTCTATGCAACAGAGCCAGCCCAGCCATCTTCTGCATCCAGCAGTGGGAACTCCGATGATGCCATCCGCTCCATCCTGCAGCAAGCCCGCCGGGAAATGGAAGCCCAGCAGGCTGCCCTTGACCCTGCCTTAAAACCAGCCCCACTGTCCCAGCCTGACCTTGCCCTTCTGACCCCCAAGCTCCTGTCTGCCTCACCTATGCCCACTGTATCCAGTTACTCTCCTCTCGCCATCTCCCTGAAGAAAACAACATCAGCCTCCGAGGCCAGTGCCTCAGCCCTACCCAACACCCCGGCCCTCAAAAAAGAGGCCCAAGACATGCCCACCCTGGACCCACAGGGCACTGCGGACACTGCACAAGGGGTCCTAAGGCACGTGAAGAATGAGCTGGGCCGTGGGGCTGGATGGAAGGACCACTGGTGGAGCCCTGCACAGCCCGAGAGGAGAAACCCCACCTCCTCTGAAGAGGCAAAGGGTGAAGAGGCCACAGGTGGGAAAGAAAAAGGTGGTGGTAGCAGCCAGCCGCGGGCTGAGCGCAGCCAGCTCCAGGGACCCTCGTCAGAGTACTGGAAAGAATGGCCCAACGCCGAGTCTCCATACTCCCAGAGCTCAGAGCTGAGCCTGACTGGAGCCAGCCGCAGTGAGACACCCCAGAACAGCCCTCTGCCTTCTTCCCCAATCGTGCCCATGACAAAGCCCACCAAGCCCACTGTCCCTCCATTGACTCCCGAGCAGTATGAGATCTACATGTACCAGGAGGTGGACACCATTGAGCTCACCCGGCAGGTTAAAGAGAAGCTGGCCAAGAATGGCATTTGCCAGAGGATCTTCGGAGAAAAGGTAAGGGCTTTTGTTTGGGGCTTGTGTAAGCATTTCTTCTCGTGGCTTTGGACTGAGTATCCATCTTAGGAGACTTGGCCTTCACCCATTTTAGTTGACCCAAACTCATCATGTGTCATCAATTCCCAACTCCATAGAAGGCCAGCAGCCCCTGGTCCCATTTGCTGAGCCCCATGGCAAGCAGGTTCTGGGCACAGCTTTCCCCCTTGTGCCCTCCTTTGGCTCTCTCAGCTGCACTGGGGGATGCCTCATAAAGTGACCACATGACAGATAAGGGACCAAGGCTCAAGGAAGTCAACTGCTTTCCTCAGACTAGCAGGTGCTTCTTTCTAGCCTCTGCTGCCAAGTGAAACCAAGAGGCACCCCCCAAGGCTGTTTTGGCCATAAAAGGTCTTATCTGATGGTATAAAGAGACAACCAGCCTACAGAAAACCAAAGTGAACTTGATAGAAAAGCTACCCCAAACCCAGCTATTCCTTCCCAGTATAACTCAGAAAGCACTTGAATATTTTCCAGCCAGGGAGGCAAAGCAACAGCCCAGCACACACACCTGGTAATAGCTGCCATTTCCATGTCATCTCCCCACCCCCCAGCTCTTGAAAATGTGATAGTTCTTGGATAAGCTTCCAGACCTTTCTTTTCTTGGCACTTCCTTGATGACAGATTCTGGATAATGGGGATTTTCCATGCCTATAAAATCTAAAATAAACAATGCCCTAGTATCCTTTTAGATTGGATAATGAATTGCTAAACATTATGAGAAGTGTACCACTTCCCTGGGAGGCAGCCTTCCTAGAGGGCACATGGTGTCCCCAGGACCCCTTATGGCACCCTTAATCCCCTTCCCTGCCCAGCTTTCGACTCTATGCTTGCCATGCACCTGGCCAGCAACCTTAGGGTCTGGTTGTGAACCCTCTGTCTTGATTTTGCAAAAGGTGATAGAGGTACTATAAGCAAGGGTGGGAATTTAAAGTCCCTTGAGATTTCTAGTTCAGCATTGTAAAAATATCATTTGAGAACATTTAAATAGACATTTGTGCTCATGCCTTAAATTTAGCAGAGACTTAATAGCATTGCACTTGTTTGGCCCATGAGTGCAGTTTATTCTGGAATTTGAGAACGTCTCAAAGGAGTGATGGGATGCAGCCCCTAAATATCTCTGGGCTGCATCTGTGTCCTGGGTGGGGTGTGTGTGCCTATACATATGTATGGCCATATGCGAGCATCAGAAGCCTCGGGGGTGTGCATGCTACTTGTCGATCATCTCCAGCTGAATGTTACTCCCAGACTGGCTCCTGGTCCCTACCAACTCACCTCTGGGTTGCATGTGATCAGGGAAAACAAACCTTACTAAAGTCACCATGGCTTGTCAGCAAAAGAATCCAGCTTCCCATACCCTTCAGAGATTCCCTACTTTTGTCTTGAGGGGTTCTGAGCCCAGCATTCCAGCCTTTACTGGTATCCCTAGGCAAAGAGCAAGATGCTTCCCATTGCTTCCTCCTCAGCTGTTAGAATGACACCTCCACAGCTTTGGCAGGATCCAGACCCTGGGAAAGAACACCAGCTCTCCCTGGGAGCTGGAAGCTGAGATTATAACAATGGCGTACCCAAGACCCCACCCAATGCCGGGCCATCAGTTACCCTGTGAAGCTTATTCCTACCCAAGCTGAACCAGTCCCCCAAAATGTGGTTTCCCAGGCTCCCTACATACCCTCATCCCTTCCATAACCTCACACAGCCATGTGTGCATCACTAAGGCACCTTGTGACATCATGCTAATACATGGGTGCTGACTATGTTTCTTTGGGTACCATTTTTAGGTGCTGGGCCTGTCCCAGGGCAGTGTCAGTGACATGCTGTCCCGACCAAAGCCATGGAGCAAGCTAACCCAGAAAGGCCGAGAGCCCTTCATCCGGATGCAGCTTTGGCTAAACGGCGAGCTGGGCCAGGGAGTGCTGCCTGTGCAGGGACAGCCACAAGGGCCAGGTGAGGCCACCTCTGCCCTCCCCCAGCTGCTTCAGAGAGGGAGGAGGAATCTGGTCAGGGAGGGGCACCCTCCTCTAGCTGCTGGCCACCCCAGGAAGCTGAGAACTACCCCCTCCTTCCATAACTTGTCACCATGGGAGTGACTTTAGTTTTTAGGATCAAGAAGATTGTGCCTGGGTAATTTTATAAGCAGCAGAAAATGAGTTACCAATTAAGAAAATGCTGTTTATACATAAATATAAGTAAAAGTCAAGTAGCTAAATCAGGGAATCAGGAAGGAAAGCCAGCTAAAGACAAATGAAAGTGTCACAGGCTATAGCTTCTACCTGCTCTCAGTCCAAGCCTGGATGGGCAGCCCCTTCCAGGCCTGAATGACCCCATCCCATCGTGGTCCTGGCCTGCCCATGAGCAGCAGGAAGCCTCCTACTTCCTCACCTCCTTCCAGCCTTTGTGGCTGTCCACTGTGCCTTCTGAGCTTTGTACCTCATTTAGTTAGAAGCCCCTGAGCCCTGGGCTGTTTCCTCATTTAACATTTCTTTTTCTTCTCTAGTCCTCCATTCAGTGACATCACTGCAGGACCCCCTACTACAGGGCTGTGTGAGCTCAGGTAAGTAGCCCACTTCCGCTGGTTTGTGTGAAATATCTCACTGCTTTTCATGGTCCCCTTCCTCGGGTCTGAACCAAGAGACTGAGGCATCCTTTGATCTGGATCTCATGAGCTGGAAGTAAGCTCACATGTCCTAACTTTGAGCACCATACCTACTGTGTTTTATTTTGAAAATATCGTATAAATGGAATCATACAAAAAATGACCTTCAGAGATTGGCTTTTTTCTCTTGGGATAATGTGTTTAAGGTCCATTCAACTCATTGCATGTAGCAAGTTTGTTCCTTTGCATGACTGCAGAGCATCACATGGTAGAGAGGTACCACTGTTCATACTGCTTTTCATTGTGGCCATTTCTCAATCTTGGCCATTAGAAATAAAATTTCTATAAGTAATAAAAAGAAGGGATATGGTATGCTGATGGCAAACTGATACTCTCATGGACTTCCCTTTTAATGGTGAGCAAGAGAATCCATAGCTGAGTGAGGAGATTGCTGTGTCATTCATGCAGTCATTGGCTCCCATCATTGATCTATTGGCTTCTAGGTGCACAGTCCTGAGTTTGGAGATAGGAACTGAATTAAAGTTGGATCTCTTGCTCAAGGGCTCCTATTCTTATAGGGCAGGGATGAGGCCTAGTAGGATTGTAGTGGGGATGTCTCATCCATCTGGAAGGCCTGTTTTGAGTGAGAGAATAGAAGAAGTGAGAGTATGGGAGAGGCAGGAGAATGAGAAGTGGAGGAAAAAACCCTAGGAATACTGCCAGGTGACTTAACGGAGAGCCAGTAGTGCCGAGGAGAGGGCCTGAGGTTGGGTTAGGGTTAGGGTTAGGAAAAAACCCTAGGAATACTGCCAGGTGACTTAACGGAGAGCCAGTAGTGCCGAGGAGAGGGCCTGAGGTTGGGCACAGGTGGGAGAGGCCAGCTGTGGTGAGGCCGAAAAGCTTGGCCACTGCCTGTTGGTTCCAGAGAATCCAGGGGCCTCAGAGATCTCCCATCTGGCCTTTTTATCTCTGCCCAGGACTTCTGGCCATATTGGCCAGGGCCACTGCTCCTGGGCTTCCCCTACCCTATGCCTTATGTCCCTCTGCCCCCTCCCACTGCTCTCAGCCCACAGTCATAATGGAGCTTTTCTGTCACAGCTTTCTGGAACAGCCAGCATCATGAGCCTTTTTTTTTTTCCTTTCTTTATTTTTCTAAACATGTTGATTAGTCTCCATATCCCATTGATTCATTGAAAACACAAACAAAGCTAAGTGAGGAGCGCGAAGCCTGCCAGCTTGCTAGAAGGTTTACGAGGGGACACATGTGTGCAGAAGAACAGCTGGTCGGCTGTGGCAGTGGCAGCGGCTGCTGCTGTTCCAAGATCCTAAACCCACACAGATGCAGCCAGAGCATGGTGGTGGCATCGAAGCACAAAATTGAGGGTTTTGTGGGTTTTGGATGTTCTGATTTGGTTTTGTCTAGAACAGGGGACGAAAGGCTATACCCACCTGGACCTAGACAGCCAAGTGCAATGACCAGCCACCTAAAGGGTCAGTTGATGCCTGCCTACTTCATCTCTGGGTCAGCCAGTTTAACCAGCAAGTTCAGAGATATCTGCAGCACCAGCTCACCCTCCAGATCCTGGAAGGGAAATAACCAACTTGGTTGATTGTGCTATTTTGTGGATATTTTTGTGGAAAAATAGCCTTTCTTCCTGCTCTCATAAGAAGTTGGGCCCCTTCACATTCCTGAGAGCATTTACTGCCCCGTCAGAAGCAGGACCAAGTTTGGCAAAACAGACCAGACACTTTGTAGATCAAAACCTCTTGCTCCCAAGTAAAACACAAAACCTCCCCCAGTTCCAGGTTTCTTTCAATCCATGTCAAATCCCTCTCCACAATCTGACACAGCCTCAAAGAATGGCTTTGTTTTATCATCACAGATCACCACCACTATGATAGAATGTTCATGTGACAGTCACGTTTCTCACCTGGGGAAAATGAATGCAAATGATATTTGTATGGCAGGAGGTGTAGCTCAGTGGTAGAGCATGTGCTTCACAAATGATATTTGTAAAATACTGTATTACTGCCGGGCATGGTGGCGCTTGCCTTTAATCCCATCACTCGGGAGGCTGAGGTAGGAGGAGCGTTGTGAGTTCAAGGCCAGCTTGGGCTACAACGCGAGCGCAAGGCCGGCCTGAGCTACACAGTGCGACCCTCCCTCAAAAAACCAGGGCTGGGAGTTTGGCTCAGCGGCTTACATGCCTGCCTGACAGGCACAAGGTTGTGAGTTCAATACGCGGTGCCGCAAAAAAAAAAAAAAAAAAAAATACTGTATTACTTTATAGAAATAAGTCATTTAAAACTGGGGGCACCTGCAAATTGTAGGGGGAGGAAAGGAGACAGAAAACCTTGGCAGAAAATAGATCCTAGGTTCTGTGAAGAAGCAGCATGTGGAACCCACCCTGTGTCACCAACTGGAAGTTCCAACATTCTGGTGCTTATTAGCAATAGAAAGACCCTAGAAGAGCAGGAATTATGGCAGCCTCAGAGAAAGATAGGGAAATATTTCTTACATTGCTGGAAGATAAGTTTATATATATATAATGATGGTAGCTGAGCAGAAGTATGCCTCTAGACCAGAAAGACTAGAAGATGGTTGTAAAAATGAAAGAATCCTATGGTAGCAAGATTAAGCATGGTAGTTTTCCTTGTTTAAAATTTATCAGTTATCTTTTTAAAAGAATTTCTTAAAGTAACTGTTTACAGTGTGTGGAATTTACATTCAAAAAAGTAGAATTAGTGTCAGGCATGCTGGCACTTGTCTGTAATCCCTGAACTCTGGGAGGCTGAGGCAAGAGGATCACAAGATTGAGCCCATCCTGGGCAACTGAGCAAGACCTTGTCTCAAAATAAAAAGAGCTGGCTCAGTGCAAAGGCCTGCCTGGGTTCAATTCCCTGGTACTGCAAAAAAGTTGTTGCGTTTTGTTTTGATGGTGTTAGTAAATCCTTAGGATGAGTGACTGTGGAGGTTCTAGAACTGTCCTTGACAATAAAAAGAAAAAGCAGCTTTCAGCATTGTTTTCCTAGAAGGCAAAGGAGAAAGCCTTGGTGATTCCATGGGATTCCAATTCCCCGCATTTCTCACTGTGGCCCCTGAACATAGAAAGATCATCTGTCCCTGGCAGTGACTCCATCAAGGCTACCCAGAGAGGACAGAACCCTCAGCAAGGTAGGCTTGATGGCTGCAGGATGGTGATTCCAGCCTCACCTGAGGCCATTCCTGGGCAGTGTTGGGACACACTCAGAGCCTGAGGATTCAGGCCCTCCGGGGTATGCAAGAATTTTAGGAGCCCTGCTTCTGTCCCCTCAGAGAGGGCCCTGGTCTCACAGCAGAGCTCTCAGGGCATAATGGGAGGGCTTTGTTGCCATGGTGACCAGGTACCTCACTTACCTAAGGACAGACTGCTGCCTTGGGAGCCAGTTCCTCACTAAAAAACTCCTGCCTTCCTTTGTCCAGTTCTGCTGCTCCTCAGGTCCTCATGCTCTTTTGTGACTCCTGTGTCAGCCTCACTGGTCAAATATTAATGAAAAGCCTGAGTCATGGTGCATCCTCACTTGTTTCCTTGCAGTGGGTATGACTATTCCAGAACATTTCTCTGATAACTGGGGCATCCGCTGATCATCAGGGCAACGGCCTTGGGCATCAAGGAAATCTGATGCCATTTTCAGCCACCAGCATCACTAGGGACCTGTGGGAGGCTGTTGAGGCCTCACTGAAGAAGAAGGTGAATAGTGGACTCCATGTCCATCATATGAGAAACTTTACAGGGGGATGGGGGAAACAAATCTTCAGATCATATACCTTTTGGTATATTTCCTGGGAATCTTAGTTTTTTTGTTTTTGTTTTTTGTTTTTTTGCAGTACCAGGGATCGAACTCACAACCTCGCGCCTGCCAGGCAGGCGCTTAAGCCACTGAGTCAAACTCTCAGCTCTATTTTTTTCGAGGCAGGGTCGCACTATGTAGTTCAGTGGGAAACTTAGTTTTCTACAAACATTATCATGTTGGTTTCTTTAAAAGTTTCCAAACCTGGCATGGTGGCACACATGGGAGGCTGAGGCGGGAGGATTGTTGCAAGTTCGAGATCAGCCTGGGCTATAAAGTGAGCTTGAGACCAGCCTGAACTGCATAATGAGATCCTGTCTCAAATTTAAAAAAAAAAAAAAATTTCTTTTCCCTCACTTGCAGGGATGCAGAACGTGTACAACAGGATGGTCTTTGATTCAAAGATAGAGAAAATTTCACTTTTACATGTGGTGCCAGGTGGCCCTCAGGGACAGAGGCTCTGAGCCCTCCTTCTATGTCTCTCATTCCCATGCCTCCCTCATACCTGACCTCTCCTACTCAGCAGTTCAAATACCCAGAGACAGAAAAGGCGCTAGTAGAAAAAGGGAGAAAAAGGGAGCTGGTAGAGACTGTTCTCAGAATGTGGCCTTCTTATCTGTTAGGTTTTATTTATTTTTGTTTTGTTTTGCATTTTGCTTTTTTGTGGTACTGATCCTTGAATCCAGGGCCTTCGTGCTGAGCTACATCCCCATCCTGTTGTTGTTTTTGATTTTTGAGACAGGGTCTTTCTAAGTTGCCCAGGCTGGGCTTGAATTTGTGATCTTCATGCCTTAGCCTGCCACACATTACTACGCCTAGCTAAGAAGAATTTTTTTAAGGAAGCAAATCATGAGCTATAATGAAGGTGTGCATGTATGTGTGTGAGGGAGAGAGCAGGTACTCAGTTAGGTAGACAGGATATATTGACAATAATCATTTGTTCTTTTCATTCCCTAAAACTCATTTCCATTCACAGTTCCTTGGGGCGATTCATCCTTTGGCCCCACAGAGAGAAGACTAGAGACAATTGTAGAAGGAGAGAAGGGTGGGAGGGAGATCCTTCTGGATGCCACATTAGTTGTTCTGTTACAAAGAACTAATAGAGAAGAGTTGCCTGCATCCCCTGCTCAGGGACTTGTTAGTATGGCAGCATTGTGTGACTGTAGCTAGCAAGTTGTTAAGCCTTCAGCTTTCGCAACAGCTTTCCATGCAGCCCTGGAACTGCCACACAAAAGGATAGTGAATTAGGCAGTAGACATCTAGCTCTTTCCCAGCACCCTAGTCAAGAGCCAGTGGGTGCCAAGTCTTGCCCACCATGAAGAATTCCACAGTTCCATGTTGCCATTGTCCATCAGCAGAGGACCAGCTGCCTCTTGGAGGAGACAGCTGTCGTAAGCAGTCCTGCCGTGGGTGGTCTGAGGTGCACCCCACCCATGAAAATCTCCTGGCACTGGTTAAAGTTGGCAGAGCTCTTTATTGAGGGATTTAGCCTGGTTTTTTGTTTTTCTCTTCTTTTTGCTAGAACTAAATCAGTGAAAGGAACTTGGTTCTCTCCAGACACAATGATCCTAACCCCTGTTGGAGTAACTGATTTGTATATAACCAGCTCACATATAGCCAGAGACAACAGATCAAATTCAGAAGAGATAGCAAGGTGTTGGTGAACCACCTATATTCCCAGCACTCTGGAAGGCTAAGACAAGACGATTGAAAGTTCGAGCCCAGCCTGGGCAAGTTAGCAGCATAGTGAGACCCTGTCTTAAAATTTTAAAAACTTTTTAAAAAGAAAAAAGGACTAGGCATGTACTCAGTGCAAAGGCCCTGGGTTCAATCCACAGTGCTGTCAGCACACACACGCATGCACACGAGAAAGATGGAAAGTTGCATATAGACAGGCAGATGGTGACTGTATCACTCTTCTTGGGACATCAGCCCACAGAGATACTGACCTTAAACATAGCAGCATGTTCATTTCTTACCTTTTTGGTGGTAACCTTATGGGGACATTTTCATCTTATCAAGAGTGACATATTAAAGGAATTTTCCACTCTAAGGCTAGAAAATCCAGGTATCTGGGTTCAGGCACAACTTACCTACCTGGTGACCCTCATCAGATATATGTGGGTGCAGGGATGTGGGGAGTCCCCACATAGAGGGAGCTAGCAGGAGGCATTGTGTAGATTCCTAAAGATATGGAAGTGTTCTGGGTCCTCCTATACCCCTAACTCTGGTACACAGGTCAGCCCAAGGCCTCTGCTCCTAGAGCAGGATATGTTATTGACCCTACCAGAGAGGACAGAAGCAGTAACCCAGAGTCAGAGTTTGTTTGACTGCTTCTGTCTTTTAATTATGATTTCCAGGACTTTGAATAAGTAAAATATACTATGGTTACAGTTTACACACAGCTGATTGGTTGGTTGGCTGGTTGGTTGGTTGTTTTGGAGACAGGCTCTCACTGGCCTTGTACTCATTATGTAGCCCAGGCTGGCCTTCAACTCATGGTGACCCTCTTCCCACTGCCTTCCAAGTGCTGGGATTACAGATGTGTACCACCATGCCCAGCATGCACTCTTTTTAAGAAATCAGAACTTAGCATGGTAGCATACACCTGTAGTCCCAGCACTCTGGGAGGGTGACACAGGAGAATTGTGTATTCAATCCAGCCTGAGCAACATGGCAATGTAGCAAGACACTGTGTCAGAATAAAAAAGGGCTGAAGATGTAGCTCAATGTGAAAGCCCTGGGTTTAGTCCCCAGCACCACACACATACACAGTTAGCCACCCAGCTCATCTTCCAATCACCCTCCCCAGAGGCCCTGTTCCTAGTTCCTCACATGTCATGAAAGACATTCATGCTCTGAACATGAAGGACTCAGGATGCTGTTCTTTGCACAGTGCTATAGATCACAGAGACTTGCTTTACATCATGCACCTCTTTACAGCTATGGGGTAGTCCTTCTCTGGCCACTCCATACTTTATTTAAACTATTGTCACTTAGGCTGATTTTTTTAGGCAGTGAGTTCCTAGGACCCATATGGGAGCAGCGGGAGACACAGTTGACTCAGAATCAGTACCTCTGCTTCTGTGGCCGTGGGCAAGCAACTCAATCTCTTTTGTACCTTAGTTCCTTCTATAAAAAGAGAAGAAGAGGCTGTAGGGGAATTTAAATAGTTCACTGATAGAAGCTTCCAGAATAGCGTGCTGGCACAGATTAAGCACCCCCTAAATATTGGCTTTTCTGCCACTAAACAGTGTAGCCTTCACTTGTTTTTGTGCTGATAGCTTAGACTACTAACATAAGTGTACCCGTGAAACCTTAGACATCCAGCTTTTAAAACAGATTCGTCTGGTGGCCTGCAGGCTCCTCTGGTACAGGTCCTCGATTTGAATTACTGCTGATGGCTGCAGTGTGCTGCAGGGTAGTGATCTCAGGGCAGTTCTCCAGAGACGCAGTTTCTAGGAAATAGTGCCATTCCATCTCTGCAAGTTACCTGTCCATTCATCTTCCTTAAAGTTGACCCAAAAGCTCTAGCTTCAAAGTGAGACTAAGAGCAGGGCTCCATGGTAGAGCCCTTGCCTGCACACCAGAAGCCCTGGCTTCCTTCCCCAGCTTCCCACCATGCACATGCAAAAGAGGAGAGTAAGACAGTATAGCTCATGGGTCATCACTCAGGCCTGGAAGAGCAAACTAATCTGAAACAGGTGACTGCTGACAAGGGTAAGAAGTGACAGCCACCCATGCTCTTGGTTGCTTTGCCAGGACCCCTATACTGGCACTGACCATCTCTACTTTGGCCAAAGCCCATGGGATCTGGGCTCAGCCTCTGGCCACCCTCTCTCTCTCCCCTGTAGGCCTGTTTTGGAAAACTGAATTTACAGTGCACTGGGCATTCAGTGCAAAAGGCAGAAGTAGGTCACAGGAGCAAACGAGGACTTCAGCTTTCAGTGGTGCTGTGGTAGGGAAGTATGAAAAGCTGAAAAGCTTAAAAATCCTCAGGTAATTTTAGAAAGGCAGTGGGAATAAAAGGGAGCAATGCACGTGTTTGCATCTTTTATGTACCACACACAATACTGATGTCTTTACTCCTTAGTTGATAAGGGATTACAGATTAAGAAAAGCAAGCCTCAGATGGGAGAGGATCTGCCCCCCTCAAGGAGGTGGAGAAAGCTTAAGTGATCTTGGGTTCCTTGCGGCCACAGAAGTGTCTGCAGGAGCAAATGCCAGGGTCCCCAGAATAAAGAACAAAATTGAATTCAGATCATAAATTGACAAAATAAAAAATCATATCCATGACAAAACAAGCAATTAATAAGGAAAAAGAAATGTGTCTAGAGATGTATCCCATGTGGGGGACTGAGGGTATAGCTCAGTAGCAGAGGGCTTGCCTAGCATGCATGAGGCCCTCGGTTCAGTTCCCTGCACTGCACAAAAAGCGGGTGGGGAGGATCCCTTGTGAGCAGTAGCCAGGGAGCTAAACAACAAAGAGAAGGGGGACCATCAGCAAATCAGTGACAGCATCAAACTTAGCTTTCCAAAGTTTGGCAGTGGAAAGTTTAGAATGTATCTGGACTGTGATGAAAGAGCCATGCTTCTTTGAAATCCCTTTTCTAAATCTAGTGAAAATATATACAGTGATTCGAGGTCCTTTTTTTTTTGCTAAGGACAGGCTGGCCAATCAGCTGTCATGTCATCCCTGCCCCATATGCTGATGACTATCGTACCGTGCTCAGGTCCCCTTCGAGGAGTAAGGAGTCCCCCTAGTACTTTCCTGGGTGGGCCGACAGATAACCAGGAGTGTCCATCCCTGACCTCATCTTGATGTTGCATTTGTTCTTCCCTTTGGAACTGGGTTCCTAAATATAGCCCAAGTCGGAATTGGCAGATGTTAGGTTTGTCCTTTACATAAGGGCCAAAATTAGTCTGTCATTTGGCACCTAAATAAAGCAGCCAAACTGCCTTTGTACCAACTTTGCAATTAGAAGAGGCTGAAGTTGCAGCATTTTGTTTGACAAGGAAACTCATACAAAAGCAGCAGCCACAGCTCTGAAACCAGGTGGCCAAAGAGCAAGACCTCATAAGGTCTGGAAGGGACACTCATGGTTAGACCTTTGCCTTCCTGAGTTAAGGTCAGGCTTGTCTTATGTGGTTGAGAATACCTCATGAAAGTGGAAAGGAGAATCGATACTCCCCAGAAATAATACTCAGCGAGAACAGCAAAGGTGACTCAGATTTTTGCAGAAAAAGAAAAATCCACCCAGAGTGCCTGGAGATGGGTTAGTGGAGAGACTCCCCAGGGACTGCAGAAAGATGTTATAATCAATTACCACATCATAACACTGATGTATGATAATTACTGAGTGTTTCTCCTGAGATAGCACAGCATTTGGCTGGGATGCGGTTCTTTCATGGTCCACTGCCTGATTAATATGCAAATAATAGGCTGATTGCATGATGAATGCAGAAAATGAGTTCGCTGATAACGGGAGCACTGGAGCAGGGAGATGATAAATTACTTTTACTGACTGTCCTACATTAAGTACCCTTTCTCAACAATTTCATCACAAATTAAGTAAAGCAGTATGGAGAGATTAGGAAGATGTGTAAAATAATGTACCTTAATGGCTTCTCTAATACTCACACACATAATGAAAATGTCACCTGGCTCCTTGTAGGGCCAGAGTAGTCCACTTACCTGCACACTACGCAAAAGACAGAAGCTGCTCACCACACTAGTGTGTGCCACTGGCCTCAGCCAGGCCCAGGTCCTCTAAAGAATGTACTGTCACAGCCCAAACCTCATTACCCACATGCTGGCTGGTGGGTAGCACATGAGAGGGGACAGGCAGCTATGGGGCACAAGCTTATCCACTGCACAGATGGGCACTTTGAAGCCAGCTACCCGCCACATGCCCGAGAGAAAGGAATTTCTGAGCTGCAGGCCTAGAAGCCTCAGGAAGGAAACAATATTCAAGAATACTTTTAGCTCCCTCAGCTCTCAGAAATCAGTGGGGCTAAGGGGCTTAATCCCACTGTCAGAATAGCAGGGTGACTGCCACTTGGGTATGACTTGGGCAGGTTTGCCCAAAGCCAGAAATGAGCTCTGGAGAGAGTACACACACACACACACACACACACACACACACTGTACACAGTGATTAATCTTTGATTACAGCAAAGCAATTTAACTAGAGGGTTTGTTTTTTCCCATCTCAGTAATATATATTTAGAATGTTTGTGTGACATACGTTTTCTCTTAATGCACAGGGACGCATTGATAAGTGTTCATACACACAGCTGGCTCAGTAATCGGGTTATTGGAGATAATTTGAAAGCATTATTCCTAAATCAGGTTGCATCTGTAGAGAAGCCAGAACAAGGCAGGCCCAGGGCCCCTGAAGTAAGGCTAACCAACTGTTGTCCTTCACTGTGCCTCCAGTAGTCATGCCAGACTGTGGTTTTCCTATCTGAACTTGAATCGCCATTTCAGTCGGATATTTAATCTTTAACATTCTCCAATTCTGCTTTTGATGTCCATGTTTTCTTAAGAGCTTCTAAAGGATACACCGGAAAAAAGAGCCCCAAGGGAGAGCAGGCTGACACCCCAAATCCCTCGTCACAGCATCCCTCACCACCAGAGCCAGCCACTGCACCAGGTCACCTCCACAGCTCCTCCGGTACATCACAAGTCAACCCAGAATTCTTAAGGTGCCACTTCCCACGGTGTGGGGAAGAAGAAAAGGGAGAGGGAGGGAGGTGCCCATCACCCTGAGCCAGGTGCTGTGGAGTTGACTTCTGAGCAGGGATAGGGCAGCAGACACCTTGCAGCCGGTGCTGTGGCCAGGTGACTGGCAGAGGTTTGGCAGGCAGTGACCCCATCCACCTCTAGACCCCCGACCTTCACTTTGCACTTGGTTTTTTCTCTTGTGGAGCCATGCCTCTTCTCAGGTGACCTCTCATCTCACACACACATGTACACATGCGCACAGCAGTTTGTTTCCAGGTTTCTCTACTCCATAGCCCCAGGGCATCTCCTAGCCTGCTACCTATCCCAGCTTCTGGCTTGCCCTTCCGCACTGAGGCTGGTCCCGTCTCCAAAGTGGGCATCCAGCTGGCCACTGCTCCACAGTTTCCCTGTGGGCTTAGGTCCCACCTGCCCAGTGTGTTCCCAGCCTCTTCAGCCACCGCCTCCTCCAGCCTTCCTGCTCACCCTCAGCACCCCTGTTCTCTCGTTCTCTCCCATCCCCAGCCTCAGCTTCAAGGTAACAGGTGCCCATGTTCCCCATCCTGGCCCTCGCCCCAGGGCTTTTGCTACCATGGCCTACTTAACGACATCTATCTCCCCCTTTCCTCCAACCCTTGTGACCCAGGTCCACGTTGCTCACATGCACACCCCACTGCCTAGCACCTGTCTGGGCGCCAAGGGCATCATTACTGGATGAGCAACACAGGCCCCTTCTGTAAGGGACTCATAGTCAAGTTTGGGGAGGTTAGATACAAACAGCACAAGTTAAGTAACCTTGCTCTTACTCAACAACTTTTGGGGATGGGGGCCCAGGGCTTTTGCACTGAGTGCTTTTTGTTTTTATTTTTGAGATGAGATCTTTCCACCAGGCTAAGTTGGCCAGGGTGGACTCAAACTTGTGTTCCTCCTTCCACAGTACTGGGATTTGTAGGCACGAACATAACTCCTGGCTTATATAATGTTTCTTTATAGTATTTTGGCTCCTATATAATAAGAGTTTCTTAGGCAGACTTTAAAAATCATATGCTCTTATTGCATGGAAGAAACTGGAGCTGACAGATGGTATCAGTCATTCCTAGGACAGACAGAGCAGTGGCCAAGTCCCTTGGGCATCCCTTCCCACTGCCCACATCTGTTCCACCCTGCCCAACCTTTTTATCCCACTCCTTCGCATGGTTGTGAAGAGAGTCATTTGTAGGTTTACTGGGACTCTGGGACTGATGGGAGTTCATTCTGGTCTGCAGTGAGCACCCAGGGTCTCAGTGATGTCTATCAAAGTAGCCATGTGTTTTGGCTGTAGCTCCTTCAAATCAGTCAGAATAGGACCCATACCTAAGGAAAAAAGTTCCATGTTTTCTGTCAGTTGTGTCTTTTAGGCGAGTGACCCTGGAAATAGAGTGGGGACACCAAGGCACTATGTCTGCCACTAATTCAGAGGCAATATTTGAGCCGGACATGGTGGCACAAACCTGTGATACCAGCACTCTGGAAAGCTGAGGCAGGAGGATTGAAAATTCAAGCCCAGCCTGGGCAACATAGTGACTTAACACGGCAGTGTGTAGTTGGGCATAGTGGTGCATGCTTGTAATCTCAGCACTTGGAAGGCTGAGGCAGGAGGATCACTGAAAGTTCGAGGCCAGCCTAGGCTACAGAGTGACACTCTGTCTCAAAAAAAAAAAAAACAAAGACACTGTAGCTCAGTGTGAAGGCCATGGGTTCAATTCCCAGTACTTTAAAAAACAAAAGGCAGGGCTCAGGCTCAGAACCCCTCAGCACCACAGCTGCCAAGCACAGATGTTGATGTCCAAGAACTTCGGAGCTGGTCATGAAATAGTGTCATGTTACCATGTGGTATATAGGCCTTGCCCCCGCGGGAATAAACCACAGGAGGTCACAGGAGCATTGCTGCTCACAAGTGGCACAGACGCTCAGTCTATCTGAAGAGACTATTCAGTCATAACCCCAGGGTGGAGGGCCTCCTCAGAGGGCTGCAAGCACCCAAACAGCTTTGGTGTCTACAGCACCATCTGCCCATCTGCACTTGACTGGGAAGTCCTCCGGGTGGCAGTCACCCTCCTGTGGCTGCTGAAGCTGTTAGTGCTGTCCGCTGGAAAGGCCCTCAGGGCCCTTTGGGGCTGCCAGCACTCTGCCGAACCAGGGACACTCATACTGGGAACCTAGAACTCACTGCACATCTTTAGACCATGGTGCTACCTACAACCATCAGGGCTCCTGTCCCTTCTCTGAGCTCCCCTTTGTGCTTTTCTTCAGTTTCCTCCAGGCCATCCTTGCCCTCCTCTCCCCTTAACCTTATCCCACCTTTGCCTCCTTGTCTGTCTTTAAAGTTACTAGGAATTTCCTGGCTTGGCATGGACTCAAAGCCTAAACTCTGGACGTAATGAGAAGTGGTACATCAGACCAGCCGCCAGTTAAATAATGTTTGGGTTCTTGTCAGAATGTCACGGAGTACCCTGTCATTTTGTTTCAGCAACTTGTCCTTCTGCATGCACAGTTCGCCTTATGGCATGCCAGCAGTAAAAATGTCACTTACAATAATTACTTTTTGGTGGAAATGCTTGCTGACTTCCTACCTTCAAGCTGTTTCTTACACAGTGGGGAGATAATAAGAAACGACTTTATCCTGACTGCTCAAATGAACACTAAATGGAATTTGGGTTATTATTACTGTGATGAAGGGCTGGGTATGGAAATTTCAGCAGAGCACTGGATAGACCATAGAGAGATTTGTCTTGGAAAATTGTGGCGGGTGCACATTTTCAGTTGGTTTCTATTGAAAACTTACGACAGTTGTTTGCCTGCTGTTTTCAAAATATGATATTTTTCATAATCCTTTTATGGGTACTGAATGCTTTGTGTCCCTCCAAGGACCTTGAGTCACCATCTCTGCTCTCTGTACGTGCTGACTAAACTGCTCTTATGCAGGATTCAATGCCATGTAGAAAAATTAAACCACACAGATCCAATTGTGTTGGGCTTTTAAAGTGTGCACATTCCCTGTTTTAATTGTCTCAGGCCTGAAGGCTGCTAACTCCTTTTTGTGTAATTTATCTTGTCCCCAATGTCTAGCAGAGTGCACAACACACAGCACTTTAAAAACGTGTGAGTAAAGCTAAGTGTGGTGGCACATGCCTCTAATACCAGCACTGTGGCAGGCTGAAGCAGGAAGCTCAAAAGTTCCAGCTCAGCCTGAGCAAATTAATCACTTTGTGTAAGACCCTGTCTCAAAATTAAAAGTTAAAAAATAAGCTGGGGATGTAGCTCAGTAGGAAGGCCCTAGGTGTAATCCCTGGTACCTTGAAAGATAGAGAAGGAAAGGGAGGGAAGAGGAGAAGAGGGGAGTGGAGAAGAGAAAGAGAATGATAGTGTAAAGAAATAAAGGAAGGCAAGCAACTGTTGAGGTTGCAAGCAGGCAACAGGGCAGGTAGAAACACGGAGGCTTCATGTTCCTGCTCTAGTTCCCACTGGCTCCAACCAAGGAACTTGGAGCCAATTGAGCTGCCTGGTTCCTTGCCTGTGTGGGGCATGGAAGATGCCCTTAGCTCAGCACCCTCCCCACGAGTGGTAGGAAACCTGTGCTGGCTTCCTCCCTGATCCCACTGTGCACTTCCATGACTCACCGTTGTTTTTGAGGTTTGTGCATGTTGACACGTGGATTGCAGAGCTGTCCCAAAGACAGGCCTGTCGCTCTGTGCAGTGCAGGCACCACCCAGCCAGGCAGGTGGCTCTCTAGGATGTAGAATGTCTGGATCGTTCCTGGCTCTGTCCCTTTGGGCACTCTGTCTCTTCTGTGTAAGATGAGGGCTGGGCTGTGCCTGGTATGCATGGTGACGAGTGCCCACATTCCCTCCTGAAAGCCTTAGCACGCTCCTTCACACAGCAGATGCCCGATAGACATCAACATTGATGGTGGCTGTGTTAGGGATGATGATAAAGTAAGTTTCTTCACATTGTCTCCCTCCTCACCCCACAGCACCCCCACTGCAGTGTGCAGCATGAATGGTACACCACATGCCCACCACCCAGGCCTCTCTCCCCATCCCTTGGCCCCTCACAGCTTCTCCTAAATTGCACTCAAACCTGGATCTTGCATCATTCTGGTCCCCTGTCCCCTCCAAGTTCCCTACCGCCTCTCACCTGGACTCTGCAATAGCCCCCTCAACACCTGCTGCTCACATTAATGCTCTGTCCTAATGGAGCAGTGAACTAACTTACTTTCTTACTGCTGACTTTCTTTTTTTTCCCCAGTCTTGGGAGTTGAACCCAGGCCTTCACACTGAGCTGTATCCCCATCCCGTTTTTAATTTTTCTCTTGAGACAGAGTCTCACTAAGTTGCCCGTGCTGAACTTAAACTTGTGATCCTTCTACTCAGCCTCTTACTGTTGAAAATTGAGGTCCATAATACTTAAAACCTAATGCAGATGGTAGGACAATACACGAAGCACCCACATCCCCATCACCCAGCTTTAACCTTAACATTGGGTCATGACTCTATTTTTAAAAGAAATAAGCCATTAAAGATAGAGTTGAGCTGGGTGTATAGTGGCCTATAACCTGTAATCAGTTATTTGGGAGGCTGAGGCAAGAGGATCACAAGCTTGAAGCCATCGTGGGCAACTTAGTGAGACTTTGTCTCAAAATGAAAATAAAAAGGGCTGAGGGTGTATCTTAGTGGTAAAGCACTCCTGGGTTCAATCCACAGCACCACAAAATAAAAAAATAAAAAGGTAGAGTTGTGTTCCCTCTATAACTTCAGTCCTATTAGAAGTAAATTGTTGTCTGTCTTGAATTGGCTTTTTATTTCTGTGCTGACTTGCTAACTTTACCACTTACCTAAACAGCCACATGCACGCTAGTGTACACAAGCCTTTCCCCTTTGCTGAGCCACACCTTGCTTTTTGGGCCCCTCTCTGCCTTTGATATTGACACAGATACCTCTGGTTCTCATGTTCTTGCTGTTGTTAATATCATGTGGCTGTTCAGTGAACATGCCACAGTTTGGATTCCCCATTTCCAGGAATGGACACCATTTGCCATTTTTAACTGTTTCAGACAGGGCCTCAGTAAACACTGTATGTCCAGCAAGTCTCCAGGAGAGAAGCAATACCAGGGTGAAGGCATTGCCCCTTCAGATGGACCTGTGCCAAACTGTCTGCTGCACCAGGATCCAAACATTTGACGAGCCAATTCCAAGGCCCTACACAGCCACCTCGTGTTACTCTCCTGGTGATGTTTCATTCATGCTATAAATCTACTGTATACCACCTCACCCCAAGGCTGGCTGACTGGCTCTTTTTCTTCCTTTTTCTTTTCTTTCTTTTCTCTCTTTCTTTCACTTTCTTTCCTTCTTTTTCTTTCTTTTTTTTTTTTTTTTTGCGGCACCGGGGATTGAACTCACAACCTCGCGCCTGCCAGGGCAGGCGCTTAAGGCACTGAGCCAAACTCCCGACCCTGGTTTTTTGAGGCAGGGTCGCACTGTGTAGCTCAGGCCGGCCTTGCGCTCGCGTTGTAGCCCAAGCCGGCCTCGAACTCACAACGCTCCGCCTACCTCAGCCTCCCGAGTGCTGGGATTAAAGGCGTGTGCCACCACGCCCGGCTTCTTTTTCTTTCTTAAGTACTGGGAATTGAACCTAGGGCCTTCACACTGAGATATATCCCCAGCTTTTTAGTACTTTTGGAAGAGTCCCATGCCAGGCATGGTGGCACACATCTGTAATCCCAGCACTTGAGGGGCTGAGACAGGAGGCTCACTGAGAGTTCAAGGCCCGCCTTAACTACATAATGAGACCCTGTCTGCGAAGTCTCAGCGAAGTTGCCCAGGCAGGGTTAAAACTTGCAGTCCTGCTTCATCCTCCAAGCACTGTGGGAGGGGTGCAGTACCACACCCAACTTCCATCTTTTTTTCAAAAGTTATGTTAAGCACTGGGTGGAGTGGAGCACACCTGTAATCCCAGCATGCAAGAGACTAAAGCAGGAGGATTGCCACAAACTGGAGACCATCCTGGGCTACATAGTGAGTTCAAAGAAACCTCAACTGTGTAGCAAGACCCTGTCTCAAAAATAACAACAATAAAATACTGTGTTACATGAACTTTGGTCATGACAGAATAATTCCATCATCCCCCCAGTATTCCCTCCTGCTACTTTGCAGACAGTCTCTGCTGCTCATCCTTGGCAGCCACTGGTGCCTTCTGTCCCCATGGTCTTAAGCCTTTCTAAAACATTGCATAAAATGTACCTGAAAGCTGTGACCTGTGGAGTCTATGGCCAGTGTCTCAGTCACATGTTGGATACTGTGGACAAAATAGCAATGAATCACAAGATATTTATGTTGAGTGGAGATCTTTATATGAACAATACATTCAGTGCTTTTCAACGCAGTTTAATAACTACTCTTTTAAAAAAAAAATTTTTAAGTCAGATTCATACTGTGTTTACTTAATGGCAGCCACGTGGCAGACTGGTTCCTCATGAGGAGTCTGTCTGCAGCTGTCACTTGAGACCAGCTGATGCAGGAAACCTGCAGTCATTGCAGTTGATGCTGCAGGCCAATGGAGGTGTCCCTCCTCCAGATATCTCCCTGGTTTTTTGGTTTGTTTGTAATTAGTATTTTCAGTTACATGAATTGCTTTGATCAGAGGGCTCCACCTGCTTTTTTCAGAAAAGCAAATATAATACTTCCTCTGTTGACTGCATTTCTTGTTTGTCAAGAGTCGTATAGGCCACCATTGTCCTCCCTGCCCTGAGACCTGGATAGGAGTTATTGACAGATGTGGTTTGGTCATGGTAATCCTACTACCAGGGCTGCAGTGGTTCCTGGAAAGTTCTTTTACTTTTGCAGTACCGGGAATTGAACCCTGGGCTTCACACCAAGCATAATCTCAGTCTTTAATTTTTATTTTGGGATAGGGTCCCAGTAAGTCACTAAGTTACCGAGGCTGGGCTCAAAGTTGCAGTCCTCCTGCCTCAACCTCCCAGAGTGCTGAGATGATAGGTGTGTGCACCCACATCCACCTCTAGCTCTCTTAAAGAACCCCCTTCAGTGCCATGCTCTGAGTACTGGATTCAGTGTACTTTCACAGGGTCCCTTTGCCGATTCACCTGTCTGTGCCTAGCCCAAAAGCACAGGTGATTCTGCACACTGGACCTGAGATTGGGGCAGCATCTCTGTGTGCCTATGTCCATACATGAATGAACTTCCTCCCAGGAAGCACCCAGATACTAGGCTACCCCAGCAACTTGCCACAGTGTGTCACTTAGACAGTGCAGGGCCCAGATGGGGTTTTGATCGTCTGAGTGTTCTCTTTATCTGTGGTCACAGTTGGGAACTCCTCCAGTGAGTTCTCCCCCAGCTCTTCATGGCCAAAAGGCAAGCGAGAAGTGGGCACATAATGCCTGGGAGAAGGGTCTTGTGGCCACTCTGCTCCTTGGTGAGATCTGCCCACACAGACACTCAGAGCAAAACAGGGAGGCAAGAAAGCAGCCAGCACCGTGCAGTTTATAAGCCAGACAGCCATGATTTCGACCTTGCTGTGGGTTAAAGGACACAAACCTGAGAAGAAATCTGTTTATCATGTGGGGAATTCATGCCATCCTTGACAGTAGATGGTGAGCAAGATGGATGATCTGCCAAATTGGTCCCTCGCATGGGTGAATCAGGGCAAATTTACAGTATAATTCCTTTGCTGCTTCAGATACAAAAACAACATTTGCTGGGTTTTATATCCAGTTGTCTGTTGACCTGGGGGTGAGCAGAGAGAAGAAATCCGATTTGTAGGATTCATATTGCCTTAAAGATTGATATGGACCATTTTTGCCTTTCACGTCTCTCTCTTTTACATCTCTCGTACACCAGTCTGGCTGGTTTTTTAACCTGATTTTCCAAGCTGAGGATACAGCTTTATGCAATGGTGGGACTTTGTACCAATGCAAGACAATAAATGGGTTTATTGAGTAGTTGAATTGCAGTTTTATTTGGGATTTTGCTCTTTCTCGGTGTTCATACAAAATATTCCTTGTATCGGGAATATATTTCCCACAGTTTGTGGTTCAGCATAGGTTGTTAGCCTGAATCTGAAATATCCCGCAAAGCACACTTGGATACATGTTAAATGGAAATTAAATTCTTCTCCACTGTTACATGTTTCCCTTTAGCTGGATAACAGTATTTTGGAGCACCTACTAGTGTACCAATGTTAACCAGGAACCCGCTAGGGTGTGAGGGAGCAGCAAGCAAGAGATAACCCCAAAGACCCTGCCCTCTGTGACTTGTCATCCCTCTGCAGCTAGAACCTAGCTCTCTGGAGCCTACATGACCACACCTGACCCTCATGGGGGGCCTGTAGGGTCTCACCACATGTCAGCCTCAGTGGGAATAGGAAGAGATTGTGCCTGGCACTGAGCTGAAGCACAGGCACACTGGCCTTGTGGGTGAGAACTTGGCAACAGGTCACTACACATTATCCTCCTGGACAGTCTTTCTCTAGTACTGGCAATGAAGAAATAGCCAGAGATACCTCAGAACCAGACTTAAGGGTGTCTTGTGGTTCTATAGTAATGCCGAAGACTGGACAGGGGTATTGCTCACTGACAGAGGACAGGGTGACATTTCCTACTATGCATCTGCAGTGACCCCAGCACGCAAAGGCACTTCGGAAACAAGGAGCCTATTGGACACCTGGTGGCCCAACCAGTCAGTCACTTCCAGTGTCATTCACAGCATAATATAGATGAAAAGAGTTTGATTTTCCAAAATCAGCAGTGCCAGCAAGCCCTGGCACTTGGTGCAGAGAGAGCACCCACCTTCTTTTGGTTCCCTTCATTTTCAGCTGGGATTGGGTGCTGGGGACCCTTGTGACATCACAGTGGAAATCAGTCCTGGGCCCTGAGCCCTGAGTCTCAATGGGCCACCCTGGGGGTAGTAACTAAGGCCTCAGGTTTAAGGGTCTTCATGACTGTGGTGATTACACATCATAGGCAGCCCTCACTGAAAATTATCTGGCCATTCTTTTTGTTCTGGGAAATAGGGACAAAATAATTATGCAAGTTATAATGTAGCCACGGTCCTTGTGAGTTATTAGAATTATGGGGCTTCCTTAGAAGAAATCATGACATTGATAATAACATGATTAATATGACAGATTTTTTTTAGTAGAATGCCCTGATATTAAGCCTTCAGAAACCTTTTATTTAAGTCCTCTAGTTGGTTTTTTTCTTCCTGTTGGTGTTATTTTTGTTCATTTAACATAGAAAATTAGAGGTTACTCTCAGTCAAAAAAACTATAAAACAATGCATGAAGATCCATAGAAGACCACACAGTCTCCTTTGGTACAGGCTGTTTAATTAGTATTTCCTAGAGAAGGAGAGTTGATGTACATGGTGAAAGATAACTATTTTCGTGTGTTTAATTACAGAAAGCACTCCAAAGACCTCCGCCAGCTGCAGCCCTGCCCCCGAGTCCCCAATGAGTTCCAGTGAATCCGTGAAGAGTTTGACTGAGCTGGTCCAGCAGCCCTGTCCCCCTATCGAGACCAGTAAGGATGGCAAGCCACCAGAACCCAACGACCCACCAACTTTGGACTCCCAGCCCACAACCCCACTGCCTCTCTCTGGACACTCAGCCCTCAGCATCCAAGAACTTGTAGCCATGTCTCCAGAGCTGGACACTTATGGCATAACCAAGAGGGTCAAGGAGGTGCTGACGGACAACAACCTTGGTAGGTCCATCTCAGCTGCCAAGCCAGAGGCCAGCAAGTCATTTCCTATTTGAGGTCTCAGGACAAAAGGAGCTTCAGGCAGAGCCAGCCAAAAGGCTTTAAGTTCTAGCCAAGCCAGGCATGGTGGTACATGCCTGTAATCCCTCTGAGAGGGTGAGGCAAGAGAATCGTAAGTTCAAACCCAGCCTGGGCAATTTAGCAAGACCTTGTCTCAAAACAAAAAATAAAAAAGCTGGCACACAGCTTAGTGTGGAGGCCCCAAGTTCAATCCCAAATGCCACCCCCTCCAAAAAAAATTCAATAAATAAAATAAAACAGTTCCAGGCATGTCCAACCTATGGGCCACATATTGGACACACCTGGCTGGCCTAGGCCACACTGAGTGAAGAGAAACTGTGTTAGGCCACATATAAAATATATGACACAGTTAATATGTAAAACTAACAAAACTTCCTTTATTATTTGTATTTTTTATTAAAACCATTGTGTTGAACCTGCAGGCCACAGGTTGGATGCACCTGCTCATTTCAGGCTTCTTGTAAAGGCTCATTTCAGGCCCTTCTTATGTCCCAGATGTGTTGCTGTATGCCTATAATCCCAGCACTCTGGGAACCTGAGACGAGTATCACAAGTTGAAGCCCAGCCTGGGCAACTTAGTGACTTAGTGAAAAACCTGTCTCAAAATAAAAGATGGACTGGGGGATACAGTAGCTCAGGAAAAGACCCTGGGTTCAGTCCTCAGTAGTACAAAAGAATAAACCTGGGACCGGGCTGTAGCTCAGCAACAGAGCATTCATTGAGCATGTAAAAGGCCCTGGTTGTATTCCCAGCACCAAAAAAAAAAAAAAAAAAAGGTGACATCCTATAGCCATGAACACTGGGGGGCCATAAGGGAGCCACAGCCTTATAGGTCCATCCCAGCCCCTCTGCACCTGTGCATGCCCTGCTTGGGACCCCCATGAAGATAGCCTGTGAACCAGAGCAGACGGGGCCCACACAGGCTGCCTGTATCAAGGCACACCCAGCAGAACCCTAGACCCGTGGTGGGTGCCAGCGCTGGGCAGGACAGCTCAGCTCTGCTCACTATGTCTAGGTATGGGGCCTACTGCTTGTACCTCTGAGCCCCTCTGGGAGGCTGGACAGCTCAGCTCTGCTCACTATGTCTAGGTATGGGGCCTACTACTTGTACCTCTGAGCCCCTCTGGGAGGCTGGAGTGATGTGGAGTGGTGAGTAGCAGCAGTTCTAGCAGCTGGTGACCATCCAGTGTTACTGTTATTGTTCCCACTACCTCATGAAGATGGGGCAGCCCTGGAGAACAGTGTGTCACCCTCCCACAGTATCACAGCAGGCTATTTGCCTGATGTGTGCTATGTTGCCACTGGACAGCAGTTGTAGCCGTAGGACTATTGTGGTGTTTCGTCATTTCACACCACCTTGACCCCTGCAGTTCCGTGTTGGCAGTACAGGGCTGACCTGGGCAGGACGCAGCAAAGGAAAACAGCCAGTCCCCAAGTCCTTGTGTCCTTATTTCCCAAGTGGACTCATCAACATGAGGAGCAGTATTCTCAGCTGCAAGCCATGCTGAGACACTGCAGAGCGGCTAGAATTACCCAGAGCCCTTCCGGGGGGCCTGATGTGTCTGTTCTCCTTCCCAGGAAGCAACAGGGGAACAGCTGAGTTCCCATAAAGTCTGCCTGATGACCTACAGTCTGGGTCAGGCCCACTTAATCTGGTTGAGGCCTGCCTTCTGTACACTTTATGTAGTCCACTCGGTCCAAACCAGCATAGAACAAGGAGCATCAACTGAGAACATTTTTAATTAACTCATGAAATGAAAATGTGTGTGATGGCATGCACAGTCTCTGGGAGACTGAGGCAGGAGGATTTCAAGTTTGAGCCCAGTTTGGGCAAATTAGCAAGACCCTGCCTCAAAATTAAAGATTAAAAAAGGAGCTGAGGATGTAACTCAGTGCAAAGACCCTGGGTTCAGTCCCCAGGACACACACACACACACACACACACATACATGAAAGAAAATGTAGTTGTTACTGTAGAACATGGCCCAAATGCCATGTGTTCATCAGTTATTGAAATGTACAGGGATTCCTAGACCCAGGTCATCCCTGCCTTGAGTCCGAGGAAGTAGGCCTGATATAGACAATATCCCTGCCCACTCCTAGATAAGAAATACCATTTCATGTCAACACTGAGAACCAGCTGAAGGAAATTCTCATTTTAAAACTCCTACATTGTAAGTCGCAGTTATGAGATTGTAGACAAACACTAAAACCTCCTCCTCAGCATGGCCATCTATGTCCCCACCTTGGCCAGAGCCTTGCACTGATTATGTGTAGCTAGGGCCACACTCCACCAGCCTGTGAAATATCAGGCACTGCAAAGTACAGATCAGCAGTCTGAGTATAAGATTGTTCTCACCAAACAGTTAGTTGCCTCCTTATGGAGCAGAAACTTCCAGGAAAGCCCCACAGCAAATCACCCAAACATAGCAGTTGAAAGCAAGCCCTGTGGTTGCTCTAAATGGACTTAGCTATGCAGGTAGGGAAGGTAGCTGCCTTCCCACGGGGGCTGTAGTGGAGCTCGGGGCACCAAAAGGCCTCCTCACAGCTGAATTAGCAGGAATGGGCCTGAGTCCAGGCCAAGGCTTCCTCCCCACTCCACCTGGGGTCTTGCCACTTTTGTGGGTGTGTGTGGATCTGTCCCTTGCGATGACCTGCAGAGTCTGTGTGTGCACATTTTATGGGGTAAAATCTATAGCTTTCTTCAGGTTTTTAAACACATCCGTGAGCCAAAAACAGTTGAGAGCCGTGGCTAGGAAACCTTCAGTAATACAAGTACTTTCCCAACACTGATCACTTGATTTTGTCTTTTTTCTCCCCTTCACACAACCAGGGAGGCCAGACAGTAGCTAGCTGTTCATCCACATGGCTCTCCTGACAAAGTGAGCTCTTTGGGATCAAAAGAGATTAGTTTGCCCAATTAGAATTGGTAAAATTTATTTAAAATAGCCGTAACAAAACACCAAAAAGGACTTGGGACATTTAGAGGCTAAACTAAGAGTTTAAAAAACGGGAAAACTACACATTTACAAAATCATTAAGTTTTTATTTGTTAGTTTTTTGATCTTGTTGGGGAAGGAACCCAGGGCCCTACACATAGCAGGCAAGCACCCGACCACTAACCTGCACCGCCAGCCCCAGTAAATAAAATAACTTATAAAAAAAAATTAGTGTCTCAAATTGGAAGCAATAAACTTCCCATGAAGTAAACTTTTGACTTAAGAGGCCCCCGTTTTATGATATTTTCTTCTGCGTGCTCTTTCTCTCAGAGCCCAGGTGGATGTTTTTATTCACACATGGAGGGAGTGACCACAGGGTCCCTGCTGCTGCAGGAAGTGGGCTCTCTGTGCCTCAGGACACCACGTTCTGGACACCTCGGAGGCCTGAACACTGGCCTCTCAGGTCCCAGTCTCTGTTTCCACTTAATAAGTCCTGTTCATTCAAGCTTTTCCCTCAGGTCTTTTGGGTCCACAGATTCTAACTTACAGCTTTAAAAGCAGTGGCCCTCTTCACCCGCAGAACAGTGGCTCTGAGAGAATCAAGCCTTTCTTTTAAGCCCCCAATAAACATTACAGATAGTGCTACTGTGCCCCACACAGCCCAGTGCCCTCTGATCAGCCCAGGAAGCAGACTGCTCACCCTGCCTGGGAGAAGAAAGGGTACTCAGGAAAGGGGTTTGATCCACTTTGAGCTGCACTCAGCAAAGTCAGTGTAGATTACAGGAGCAGCTCGAATTGGAAATGGCCTCCTTTCAACCACAGAGTGGGAAGCAGTCGCCTCTTCTTTCCCGCTGTGACCCTGGGTCAGGTGCCCTGTTTTCCCAGCAAGACCTGCAACCTTACTAATCATGAAAGGACTCCAGCAGCCTCTGGTTAGGGGCTGTCCAGCAAGGTCTCCACATGCTACTTTACCTCCGGGTTCGCACTTAGGGATGGAACTGCCTCTGAGAACAGCTGTAGGTGGTGTCCAGGCAGGGTTCTGCCAGTACCTGGAGAATTTTCTGACAAAAGGGTCCTGTGTTTTGTATATGTAGGGCATGAGCATAATGCCACCTGCCTCACCAGTGAAGCAGCTGAAAATCCAGCTAAAGAAGTATTTTGGGGCTGGGATATGGCTCAGTGGTAGAGCACCTAGCATGCAGGAGGCCCTGGGTTCATTTCCCAGCTCTGAAAAAAAAAAGAAGAAGAAGAAGAAGAAATATTGCCACAAAACATTTGCTCTGAGACAGGCCCTCACTGACCATATTCTGGGCCATTGCAGTCCGATAATATGATTGTATTTTGTTTTTTATTTGGGCTGTTTGTTTTTGAGACAGGGTCTTCCTGATCAACTCAGTTGCTCAGACTGGGCTCAAACATGGGGTTCTCCTGCCTTAGCCTCCCAGAGTGCTGAGACTACAGACCTGTGTCTAATTTTTAACTTTGACATGCATTTACCTTCTGAGATCCCTGCCTCTCAGTGACTGTTTCTCGGTTCTGTCTCCCCCCAGGTCAGCGCTTGTTTGGGGAGACAATCCTAGGGCTTACCCAAGGCTCTGTGTCTGACCTCCTTGCCCGCCCAAAGCCCTGGCATAAGCTCAGCCTGAAGGGGCGGGAGCCCTTCGTCCGGATGCAGGTGTGGCTCAATGATCCCAACAACGTGGAGAAGCTGATGGACATGAAGCGGATGGAAAAGAAAGGTGAGTGCCCGTCCTCCACCTGGCATCATGCCTCCAACCTCACAGACCAGCCATTTCCTTATGTCTTCCACATGGGGCCAGCAAGGACACTGATCCCTGACCAAGGCGCTATGAGGTGGACAGAGGATCTCACACAGTCATCAGCTGACACAGAACTTAGAGGCCTGCAAAGATTCATCACTTTCTGGCCAGAAAGATCTCTTAGCACTGTGGGCAGAGCAGGGTGGCTCATTTGCTTGTCATCCGCTGCCATGTGGGTGGGATATCACAGCATCTATTGTGCAGGTACATATGCAAGAAATCCATTTAGCTAGGCATGGTGGCACACACCTGTAATCCCAGCACTCAGGAGGCTGAGGCAGGAGGATCACCTCAAGTTCAAGGCCAGCCTGGGCTACATAGTGAGACCCTGTCTCAAAAAAAAACAAAAAATAAAAAAGAGAGACAGAGATGCATTTAGCAGAACAGGAACCTCGGGTTCAGAGAAGTTAGAGGCTGCACCTAAGGTCACCCAGCCTGGAAAACAGCAGAGCATGTTGCTGCCAGAAGTGATCCCCCTTCCATTTAGTTTCTGGCCTCTAGGGAGCCAGTCTTGCTTGGGGAAAAGCTACAGAGACACCTGGGTGCAGCCTCAAATGTGGCTGGTGTCCTCCCCACACCCTGTCAGCCACAACACAGGAAAAAGCCCAAAGGGGTGGCCAGGTATGGTGGTGCACACCTGTAATCCAAGTACTAGGGAAGCTGAGGCAGGAAGATCACCATGAGTTCCAGGCTGACCTAGGCTACCTAAGCGAGTTCAAGCCCAGCCTGAACTACATAGGGAGACCCTGGTCTCAAAAAAAAAAGTTCAGGATTTAGCTCAGTGGCTCAAGCGCTTGCCTGGTAAGCACAGGTTGTGAGTTCGAGCACCAGTACCAAAAAAAAAAAAAAAAAGTCCAAAGGGGAAGCAACTTGATGGAGGACAGCCATGTCTGCTAGGTCACTTGGTTTGTAGTTCCTGAGTGCTGGTTCACCCCACAGGTCTTCTGGCCCCCCATCACCCACAATGCTGTGAACCTACTGGGCAGCTAAATCCAAATCCCTTAGGTGTGGAGGCTCGGCGCCAGCCGTGACCACCCTCCCTGAGCAGCTCATGCAGAGCACCTAATGCACAGTGGCCATCAGAGGTGGGCTGCAGGCCCTGCCTATCCCCAACCCAGAGCACCTGAGCTGGTGCATCAGAGCCCAGGTTATGGCCCCCTTGTTCACTGGGAGAGTGTCTAGCCAAGCACACACTGTTCTCATTCAAGCAGGGAAAGGGCCATTGCCCCAGAGCTGGAGTCCCCAGTGCCTGCTCCCTGGCCTGGCCCTTTTATAAGAGACTCTGATTGCCCAGCTTCCTCCTGTTTACCAGGCACTGTGTCAGTACCTCACTTAATCCACATTGCTATAGCCAGAGTACATGCTGGCATCCAGTAAAGATGCCCTGGGCCTTCAGAAACTAACCTGAAGCTAGCATGACTGGAGCAGGCATTGCCTGCAGGGCTGCCTGGCACCAAGCTGTGCTCTTACATGTGCTGAGGGCCTGCCAAACAGGGACCTGGGCACCACTGCTGCCCCTTGTGATAGATCCAGGCAGTGACTTCCACCCATCCCAGGCCCTCTGCTCAGCTCTACCCTCTCCCAGATGAGTGCACTGAGGCCCTGACACAGACTGCAGCCCCATAGATGGCTCTGTGCAGCATCACAAGCTTCAGGGGTCTTGTGCCTTGTCACTCCCTAACTTTTCTACTGATCATGGGAAGTTTCAAGGATAAACCGAAGTAGGGAGAATGGCACCAAGAACCCAGTCTATCCACTGCTGAGTGTCAAACAGTATCACAGTCCCCTAGGGAGGCAGTGTCTGCCCCAGTGTACTTGAGGGGTCTGCTGTCAGTGTCAGGGAGCCCCTTCTGATATCCTAGACCACTAAAAGAGAACCCAGACAGATCTGCCAGGATGCCCCAGGCCTCTGCACTTCCTTTCACATGGGCTCTGGGCGCCATCTTGTGTCACAAAAGAGTCACTGTCTCTGCAGGGCCAGGCCTCCAAGGTCCCCTCTAGCCCAGGCGACCTCCTCTTGGGGAGATTCACTTTCTCGACTGTTTCTTAGTCCTGAGAATAAAATGGCAAGTGAGTTAAGTAACTCTGTAGCCTAAATTCCTGCCTTGAAAATAAAGTTTAAAAATGCTAACTTCTCCAGGTCATAAGGATTAGAAAGAATATCCTCAGTCTATTATGAGCTCCGTGAGACTTATTAATTTGATTTCCTTCAAAATAAATTATGCCCCCAGTCTAACCCTAAGTTGAAAATCCTCCAGCAAGAAATCCAGGCTCTGATTTATATGCTTCCTTTTCTTCCATAAAACTTTGGTTTCTCCTGTGAAGTCTAAACTTTTTTTCTTCTCTTTTTCTTTCCCTTTTTCTCTACTCTGCCATCTGTTTTTCTGTTCCTATCACGAGGTGGTCCTTGAACCAATCTGTCTGTGCATTCAACAGCACATGTCGGTACACGCTCGCACCACACAGTACCTTGGCAGCCCTGGATTGGCTCTCACAATCTAGTCTCCACACCCCTGACACTGATTAGGGACCCAGGCGTGTGTCCACCAGCTCACTGTGGCTCCCAGAGACACTGACTGGGGCTACTTCCATGCCATGGCCCTATAGGGCCAGGATGGGGCTTGGCCACCACCAGCAGGGCAGCAGCCCTGTCCCCTCATCTACCCACTGCGTGGACCCTAACGAAGTCCACCTGGATTCCTTGGGATAATAGCCCAGAGCCTCCCAGAGCATGACTCAGGACTAGATGATTAGCATCGGCTGCAGCTCCTGACAGTGACACTAGCAGTTCTTTGTGCCTTGTGCCCCTTGAATTTAAGCACGCTGTGTCATATCTTCCATCTCTCAGAACAGCGGGTCAGTAATTGCAGTAAGGAACATTTCTCTGTGAAAGCAGCCTATGGCTTTGAACTTGAAGTCTGGTGGGCAGCAACAATGTCCCCTAGAACTTGAGCTCCAGCAGTCCCCACCCAGTGTCCGCCTGTGTCCTCAGGCAGGTCCCCAGGCAGCAGCACTCTCCCAGCCCCCACATCTCTGAGCCTTGTCACACCTCTACCACCTCTGCCCACCCCTAACTGAAGGAAAAAGACGGGTGAGCCACAGATCCTCCCCTGCAGTGTCTCCTTTACCTCCAAGCAGACCACGTGTTTCCCACAGGCCAGGACCCCTCCCCAGCCACTACTCCCTGGTCTGGAAGTGGTCCCAGCAGGCTTGACTTCATCATGTCCCTTCCCACCTCCATCTGCCAGCCCCCTGCTCTCCACTTCCTCAAGACCATGGCCAAGGATCACTTTCTCCACATCAACCCCTGCCTCTGCCCACCCAGGAGACTTGACAGAACTATCCAGCCCTTAGTCCCTGAGTTGTACTCTCTGAACCTGCTTACCACCCCAAACTACTCTACCACCCAAATCTTAAACTCAGGTACCCAGGTCCCTAACTATCCTGCCTTGGCATTTCTCTTCATTCCACCTTCTCAGGACAACCCTAGGCCATTGATGACCCCGAGACCTCAGCAGCCCCTGGCCCACATATCCTGCCTCTGCCTGCCCTCTGTCCATATGTCCTTCCCTGGCACCTTACCTCCACCACACCCACACCTACATCCTCTGGACATGGTGCTCCTCTCTCCCACATCGTCCCACTCCTTCCATGCGTACCCCAGCCAGATTCATGCCCTGGCCATTCTTTACCCATCCTCCTGGACTCCTTGGTCCTGCTAGACAATTTCCCACACTGCTTAGGCTGGTGCTGCCTCCATTTGGAACCTCCAGCTTCTGTGAAACCCCTGGCACTGCTCCCCAGTCCTGACCAGCCCTCCCCTTAGGCTCCAAGACTCCTTTCCTCAGATTCATAAGGACAGGGAGGTGGTGGCCCTGACTCCATTCTCCTACCCCATTCCCAGTCAGGACCCATCCTCACGTTGCTTGCATAACCCAGCATCACCAGCCCTTTCTCTGCCATCTCTCTCCCCTCAACCTAGGAACACTCTCTGCCCACTCTAGCCTTTAAATATCCACACTTGGCTAGCTATGGTGGCACCCATCTGTAATCCCAGCACTCTGGGAAGCTGAGGCAGGAGGATTGCAAGTTTGAGTCCACCCTGGGTGACTTAGCAACTTAGATCCTGCCTCAAAATAAAAATAAATAAAAGGACTGGAAATGTAGCTTAGTGTGGAGGCCCTGGGTTCAATCCCCAGTATTGCTAAAAAGAAACAACAAAACAAAAAATACTATGCTCAGCCCTGGATTTCCCACCGGAAGGCATCCTGTCTCTTGCTGTTCTTTAATGATCTGGCCTCTCAGCGTCATTCATGCCCATGACCTTGGCTTCCTGCCCTCCTGTAAACCATTCAACTTTTGCTCCCACAGTGCCACAGTCTGCTCACCAAGATCCCCAAGTCTTCAGTTCTCCCCTAATCGTGAGATCCTAAAAGTCATCCTGGGACCCCAGGCCAGTGTTCCTTTCTGCAGCCGTCGACACTGCTGGCCATCCCTCCCTTGAGGTGCCCCTGTCCCTTTTGGAACACCACTGTCCCCTGGCTTTCCTCCTATCCCTGTGTGGCTTTCGAGGCTTCTCCCTCAGGGCATCCCAGTGTGATGGTGCTTGCCAGATTTCCATTGTGGCCCTTCTCCTTATCATCTGTGTCAGGACTGTGGCTACACTTTCTGTTCTTGTGCCTCCCCGATTCCTCTCTCTGGCTCAGACTGTTCTTCTGAGCTCCTTCGTCCAGCTTTTTTCGTTTCCATCCATGGCTCCTAGGGTCACAGTCAGGTTTCACGTCCCACAGCTGCTCCCACCACTCCCATCCTCTGTGTATACGCACACGCAGACACATGTCTTTCTACACACTCATGCCACAGTCCTAGTGAGCAGCCCCAGGCCTCTGTGCCTGTCTCCTGATTAACCCCTCTCTCTGAAAAGATATTCTCTTAGCATCTTCTCTTCTGGGAAGCTCCCTCAGGCTCCACCCCAGGCCAGGTCCTGGCTCTATCTCAGGATCCTTCCATCATGCCCCACATTTGCCTCCCCGTGACACACCACTGTGCTCATCCATCTGTACCCCCCACCCATTGAAATGTCAAGCTGTGCAGGGACAGCAGGCACCCCATGTGACACTGACACTGAGCAGGGTCTCAGTGTGTATACACTGGAGACAACAGGGTTCTAGTGCAGGTGTTTTTTTGTTTGGTTTGGTATGGTTTGGTTGTAGGGGACTTTTTGAGATAAGGGCTTGCTATGTAGTGCAGGCTGGCCTTGAACTCTTGATCCTCCTCCCTTGGCCTCCCAAGGGCTGGGACTATAGGCATACACCACATCTGACTAAGTGCAAATATTTTGAGATGCAAATGTAACTTTACAGCCAGGCGTTGTGGTACATACTTATAATCCCAGCAGTCCAGGAGGCTGAGGCAGGAGACTCATAAGTTCAAGCCCAGCCTGGGCAGCTCAGTGATCTGGTAAGACCCTGTTTTAAAAATAAGAAAAGAAAAAGGGCTGGAGATGTAGCTCGGTACAAAGGCTCTGTGTTCAAAAAGAAAAAAGAAAAAGAATAAATGTAACTGCAGGCCACAAACACACCACTGTGCTTTCATGGACCAGGAGCTTTGTGCCACTTTCCAGCATGCCACTGACTTCACCCTGCCCTCTCCCCTCCACAGCCTACATGAAGCGGAGGCACAGCTCCGTCAGCGACAGCCAGCCCTGTGAGCCCCCGTCCGTGGGCATCGACTATAGCCAGGGTGCTAGCCCGCAGCCACAACACCAGCTGAAGAAACCCCGAGTGGTGCTGGCCCCTGAGGAGAAGGAAGCCCTGAAACGAGCCTATCAGCAGAAGCCATACCCATCCCCCAAAACCATTGAGGAGCTCGCCACCCAACTCAACTTGAAGACCAGCACCGTCATCAACTGGTTCCATAACTACAGGTGAGATCCTGCCACTGCCTAGAGCGCCCTGCCCTAGGAGCAGGCTGGGCCACACCAGAGACAGTGGCCATGCACAGTATTTAGGGCACAGTGTTCTAGGCTTGGCTCCAGCACTGGGGGCAACTGAGAGCCCACATGTGGCCAGTTAGTTAAGGTGTCCCCCTTTGGAATTTCTGTCTCCAGAGATGCAGGGCCAAATCTGCTCTTATCAGCATCCAGTAGTTAGCAGCAGTCCATATCTGCCACACCAATCCAATCCAAAAATCACCTCTCAGCTACAGTTTAATCAGGGAGCATATAGACATCTGTGGCCCACCACTTATCCTATAATGATTCTGTGATGTGTTCTCAGAGTCTCGTATAGTATTGTTTTCTAAAGTAGTCTGATTACTTCATAATTAAATCATTTAAGAACCTTTCTTTGGGGAAAGTTTATGAGTTAACAAAGATTCATTGAGCATCTACTTGATTGTTTTAACCAACTTCACAATACTTGCTCCTCACCATTCGCATCAGGGACACAGTAGCATCTTTATCCTGTAGGGGAAAACACAAAACACAGAGGGCTTGAGTGCTTCTCCTACATGAGACAAGGCCAAGTGCCCTCCTGGTAGAGCAGAGTAGGCTTGAAGGAAAGGTTTGGAAGACAGCAAGGGAATCCTGAAGGGTAAAGGGTGCTGAATCAGTCTCAGCTGTAGCCAGACTCCCTACTTTGGCAACCAAGAATCCCAATAGCCCTACAGTGGCAGTTCCCAAATTAAAACTAGGGTAAGTGCTCCTGGTTAAACCACGGTTGGCACACTTTTGGCCACTGCGGGTGGAGGCCCTGGCAAATGCTCACCTCTAATAAGTGTCACAGAGGACCACAGATAGTTGAGGGCCTGAAGGAGGATCCTGTATCTCTGACTGTACTCTTCCCATTCAGAAGTTGTGGTGGGGCTCCCCAGGTTCTGAAGAAATGAGGAGATTTTTAAATGTTAGATGGGAGCCAGATCACACCCTCACTACCCATAGAGGCTGAATTAATCGATGGCAGCTCAGCACAAGGTTTGAGGGGACCTGGCACCGGGCAGAGTGCTCCATCACGGCAGCACTAGCCCCTGGCAACCTCGCTGGCTCCTTCAAGGACAAAGGACACAGGAACTGGGCACACCAGCTCGTTTATCCCACATCAGCAGTTGAGGTCAGAGTCCCTGTCCCTGGAAGGACACATCAGAGTAGGAAGTGAAATGAAGGAGAAAGAACAGTAATGGGGGCCAGGCACTAGGCAGTCCCTTTGTCACACTCTAGTGACAAAGGTGCATTGGCACATGTGCTGCAAATTGTGTACCTTCAGGAAAGTAGTGTGACTCTGTCACTCAGAAGCACGTGGAGCTCTAGAACTGTGAGGATCTGGAGCCAGGCTGTTGATTCCACACAGACCATCTCCAAACTGTTCTCCTGCCCTGCCAGGGCGCCTTCTCTCAGGTCCCCCACTGCCTCCTGGCCAGGGCACCTTCCCTTGCGTTTCCCAGCTGCTGTCCTTGACTTGCTTATCTCTGACAGCTACAGTAATGCCACTGCCTGGTGGCCAGGCCATCATTATGGAGCTGTCTCTTGTACATTTAGCATGAGCCAATTCAACTATCCACCCCTGCAAAAAAACACAGAAGGAAGGAGAGGGAGGAGAAATAGCAGTGGGACCTCCACACCAAGCGAATGAGGCAAGGGTGGGCCCTCCATCCATAACCACAACAAACCTGGCTGGGCCAAGTCAAATGAGAAAATTACTCTCAGCTGCAGAGACTGAAAAGCTGTCAAGGACTAGGGGTGAGATGAGCAGGGTTAGAAAGGAGAGTTGAACTAGAGATGAACTTGACAAGCAACAGAACAGGGCAAATGAGAAGCGTGCACTGGGTCACTCAGATGTCATTCAGTGGTAGAGTGCATGCTTAGCCTCCACAAGGTCCTGGCTCTGATCCCCAGCACCCAAATAAATAAACTGGTTAATTTAAAAAATAACTAGAACTACTCCTAGAACCTTGTCCTGCTAGATAGAAGACAATATTCCTCATTAACATGGAGACAAGTCCAGGTTAAGAAGGATGAGTCTCCTATGTGCTGAACACATCTTATGTGCCAGATACTGGGCCACAAGTTTTATAACTGTAGCAGCTCATTTAATCCTCCAGCCAGCACTCAAACAGTATGGGACCTGTTTTACAGAACCCCGGACTCAGTGATATTGTTTCCAACCCTGCAAAATCTTGGAGCTGGCTTATCTCATTCAGAAAGCAGCTGGGGCTAAGGGCAGTGATTTATTCGTCTACTTTGTGCCCACTATTGCACATTTAATATTTAATCTTTATAACATCTCTGCAAGGAAGACATCATCCTCCATGTTTTTCAGACAAACTGCAAGTTCAAAAGGTCAAGTTAATTTGTCCAAGTTGCCTAGCTAATAGGTGGCAAAGCCAGATTATAGACCCAGACTCACCTAACCCCCAAATGCCCATGGTTTGTTTGAACCCAGCTAGCACCTGTGCACCTTCCAAGGGGGTGCACCTCCCCCACTGGCATCCTCACTGCCAGAGGATTAGAAGCTGATCAAAAGCAGGGCTACCTTTCTAGCACAACACCAGGGAGTGGTCATAGGAGCTGGCATTTCCCAAGGTCACCCAGGGCAGGGAGAAAAGTCTTGTTATCCCTGGGAACTTTGAATGGGATTCTTAGACCCCCATCTTTCTGAACCAAAGCTCAGAATCTTCAGGACAAGGTTGTAAGCTCACTCTGTGCAGGAAGTAAGTATCTATGAAATATATTAACAGCCACCCCCAGAGTTCTGAGGACCTGGACCAAACCACAGCTATCTTCTCCCTGGCTCCACACTACCCACAGCCAGCACACAACCTGACTTACAGAAGGCTTTTGAAAAGCATTCCATTTATTGATGAGATGCCCCTCAGACAACATTCTCATGCACACTTACCCCTAAGGCTTTGTGCCAGGCTTGGTGCTAACTTGCCCAAAGATACTTTTACGCCAGGGGATATGTGCACATTACCAGAGGCTTTCTCAGCCCTTGAAATGCAATACCTGGAAAGGTGTTTGAGCCTGGTACTGTGAGCTGGAAGACCAGGGCCCTCTGAGGTAGTTTCCTTTCTTAAACGGGAGAGTGCAATAGATAGCAGTGTCTCTGCAAAGTATCTCAGTGCATTTCCCACTGTAAGCTGGCCACAACTCAGTTAAAATCTGCTTGATGTATTGGAACATATACTGGACTTCCTGCTTGATCCAGTGACCCTTCTTCCCTGGAGGAAGGAATGAGTCAAAAAAATACACAATTTGGTGGAATCCTACAAGAAGCCTCCCATCCCTCCATGGCTCAGAGTTGGAAGTGGAAGATTTCTACCTTGGACACTGGCCAATAGTTGATTCTCTTGGGGGTACCCCGATGAGGACCCAGTGATTACCACACAGATCTGTTTATTAATTCAGCCAGCATGTATGATACTGTATACCGAGCACCAGGCAAGGGCCACAATATAAAAGTCACCTTACCTGCACAGTCTAGGTGGGGGTACAGTGGGGTAGTGATGAAAGACATGATATTCAGTAAGTATGCAGTATAATCAAAATATATGATGAATTTTTTTAAAAATTATTGCCATTATTTCCCCTCAAAACACTCCCCTCACTTCCAAAATATTTATCCCATTATTCTTGTCACTTTCTGAAGCAGTTCTGGAAGTCCTCTTTCATGAGTCTTTAGGAGATACAATCAAAAATATGGTGAATGCTGCCGCCATCCATCAGAAAGGCAGGCTTATGAAAGCATTATGGTGCATCCTTCTTGACCTTATTCACTGGATCTGGTATGGGGCGACTTTTGGCTCTTGGCCAAAGTCAAAATGACCATAAAAGTAAAAGATCAATTTATTATTCACTTTGAATCAATTCAGGATATAGAGGCAGTCATGATAGCATAACTAAAGCCATGAAAGAACTTCCAAAACTGCTTCAGAAAGTGGCAAGGACAGTGGGATAAGTATGTTCAAAGCAAGGGGAGCAGGGTATTTGGAGAAGGGACTTACAGCAATGTGTCTTTTACTGTCATCATTCTTTTTTTAATTTACACATTCAACATATATTTTGGTGACACCTTGTGCTTGGTGGAGAGGAGGGTGTGTGGCAAAAACCCCAACACTAACCAGCGAGGCCGATGGTCGTAGACAGAACCCAGAGACCGGATGCCCCTTCCTCAGCAGGCAGGGGCCAGGCAGCGGGCACAGGGAGAGCCTGGCAGAGCACCGCGAGGGCCTTACACCTGTCCCGCCTCTGTCACCTGCAGGTCTCGGATCCGCAGGGAACTGTTCATTGAGGAAATTCAGGCTGGAAGCCAGGGCCAGGCCGCCGCCAGCGACTCACCATCAGCTCGGAGTGGCCGCGCTGCACCCAGCTCGGAGGGCGACAGTTGCGACGGCGTGGAGGCGGCCGAGGGCCCAGGCCCCACCGCCACCGCCACCGCCACCGCCACCATCACCGCCGATGCGGAAGAGCCGGGCGGCCCCGCAGCCGCCACCAAGTCTCAGGGAGGGCCGGGCGCAGCGGAGCGCGAGGAAAGGCCACCGCCTCCGGGGACGCCAGGCCCGGACGACATTGGCGCTACGGAGGACGCGGGCCGGGCGGAGCCACCACCGCCTCCACTGCCCCTTGAGGGCCCCGCCGAGCACCCGGCGCCCGTGCCAAACCCCGCCGCGCCCGCCACCGCCGCTACCGCCGCCGGGGAGGACGCAGCTACCTCAGCCGCCGCCGCCAGAGGCCCTGCCTCGCCGGGCACAAGCATGAGCACGGGCACGAGCACTAGCGGGAGCGCGCCCGCGGCCGCGCGCAGGCCCCGCTCGCTGCAGAGCCTCTTCGGTCTGCCAGAGGCGGCTGGCGCCCGGGACCCGCACGACAACCCCGTGCGCAAGAAGAAGGCCGCCAACTTGAACAGCATCATCCACCGCTTGGAGAAGGCTGCCAGCCGAGAGGAGCCCATCGAATGGGAGTTCTGAGGGCGTGGGCTGGGCCGGCAAGAGCACCGGGTCGGGTCTGGTTGGGTCTGTCCGAGCCAGCCCCGTGGGCCGCCTTGGGCCGAGGCCGGAGCCCCGCGTTGCGCACTTAGCCCTGCGGGCCACAGGGCAAAATCGCCATAGGCCAAGGTGCATATAGAAAACAAAGGAGCATTAAGCCCAATCTATGTCGTGTTTTCAAGGAAGAAAACGGAAAATGTGTAGTCCAGCTTTTTTGTACCCTGAAGTGTTTTTTTTTTTTTTAATTGCCCTAAGTGATTTCCACAGGTTCTGGAATAACTCTTACAGCTTTTGCCTTGTGCCCTCCTCTTTCGTGTGGGCTAAAAAAAAAAGAAAAAAAAGAAAAGAAATCAAACCCACATATTAAAAGGGGGCTTTTTATCTGCCATCTAATGGCTTCAGAGCGATAATACACTATTATCTTCTTAAACCAGGAAAAGGGGGGAGGGGGGATTTTTCAGAAAAAAAAAATTAAAAAAGAAAGTTTTTGTAGCTGTTCAGTTGCCACTAAGAGATTGCACAGTCAAACCGACTCTAAACACACTAGTTTGGATTCCTAAATATTTTCAAGAAAAGAATCTTCTCGTTTGAAACTTTGAATTAAAAACGCATTTACTCCACATATTTTTTAACAAAAAGAAAAGTCACATCAGGAAACTTATCTGATTTTTGTGGTAGCTGATGTAGTGTTTTCTTGTACGTGAATAGAATCCTGACATGTAGTGCACATTGATCCATAGCTTTAACTGACCCGGGGCTTTTGCTGCCTAGGGTTTGTTTAATACACTCCATTCTAGGCCAAATCAGGACAAAAGAAAAGATCCGAATCTAGGTATTTTATAATCTGCTTTTTAACCTCTAACCGCAGAGCACGCTGATCAGACCTCATATCTCGGAGGTTTAGGAGACAAGTTAGAACTGTAGCATGTACCCACCCGTTCATTTTGTTTAATTTATGGTGTCTCCGTCTGTGTTCATGCGTCTGTGCATGTGCGAGCATTAAAAGACAGGAAAGAGTAGGTCAGCAAGGTCGCAGCAGGCAGTCCCGGGGTATGGCGGCCCCACCCTATCTTTCCTTGGCACAGAAGGCACCTCACCTCACACCACTCTTCCTGGGCATCTGATGGACTGAGCCCCCCGGGGAAGATGCTCCCTGGGCCTGGGCAGGGCTGGTGCACACGCGCACTCCCTCTTCCCCTTCCCACCACAAGCACTGATGACCCTGTCGAACTCGTGGGAAGCTTCCTTCCCTGCAGAAGAGAGGACGTGACAGTCTGGGCCCCGCTCCCACCCTGCAGAGACGGCCCAAATTCCCCAAAACATTGACCGCTCTTCACTTCCAGACCAGACCATTGGCCCTTCATTCATTTCACCTCTTGGGAAGTTCTTTTATGCACAGTTTAGGGCAGTCTAAGTACCAATCAGAAGTCTAACTTGTCTCTGATCCTCCTGTTGTCTATGTGTATATGCGTGAGAACAGAGGTGGATGAGAGTGTGCGTGCGTGTGTGTGTGTGCAATTTTATACGTCTGTGTATTTTCTTAAGTACCTGTGCACACATAGAGTGCATTACTGCCACCTTTTTCAATAAGCTGTTTTATCAGTTATGGCTTCTACAAGTTTGCTAATTTAGACTCCTTTATTGCCATATCTTTAAACTAACGATAGATGATTTCGGTATATATATATATTTTTTTTTTGCTTATTTATAGGTGCTGTATTTTATTATCTGATTGTTAGGAAGGGATGAAAGGGGCAAATATTCTTTAGAGGGATAGACTGCCGGCAGTATTGGGTATAATTTACAAGATGTAGTTGTCATACTGTATATTACTGATTGAAAACTTTTTGACCGTATTGTGTATCATTGAAACCTTTGTCTTAGGTCAACATCTTTGGATGACATTTTAATGGTGCATTCATTATTTCTTAAGTTTAATTAATATTACTTTTTTGATTTGGGGGGGTGGGAGGGAGTTCTAATTTTAAAGGTATGCTCCCGCTATTACACCTCAGTGTGCTTGTTATTTCTTAACTTGTAGGACTTTGACTGTAAGATGTGAAACCACATTTCTTGCATGATGTTTTAGAAATTATGTATTTCATTTACAGTCTTTTTAACCTGCAACTGCAGCACTTAGTTCAAGTTTTCACAAACTTAAGAGTCACTACACTAAAGACAATGCCTTTTCATGAATAAGAAGTTCTCAGAAGGCTCTAGGAGGCTGGGAGGCAGACCCTTTGTTTGTCTTTGGACAGTTGCATCATTTCTGAACTTGACATCTTGGTTCAGTGAGAAGAGAATCCACAATGGAGGGGCTTATGGGGAAGCGGATTAACATCCGGCTGGCTGCAGGTGTCCTAAGAAGAGCGAGTTCACACCAGGGACCCTTAGGACAGTGAGGGGCAGAGCCACTGATGATACCTGTGGTGTTGTCGCCGCAAAAACCTCAAGGGAACTTTGTCATCATGTGTGATGAACCTCTAAATACCTAATTTTCATTAGAATGAGAAGCAGGGAGTTAGCTATTAGGCTAGTATTTTACTTTCAAAGGCATGACTGTTACTTACCAAGGTGTTAAATCCGAGGAAATTGGAAAAATCTAGATCTGTCTATCCTCATAGCCAAATGGTAGCAGTCTACCACAGCTACTTTGGCTCTTCCAAGCAATTGATTCATTTTTCGTTTTGTGTTTCTTTACTTTTGAACTGTTATTGTTGATTTCCATCCTCATTCTGTCTTTTCTGCCAGACTTAACATCTGGGTGCTTGATACAATCAGTGGGTTAGATTTTTGCTTGTGAACGGATCTGTTTTATATTTTTTCTTTTTTATTTATTTGTTTTTATTGCGATCCCAACCTTATGATCTTTTGTGTTAAGCTAGCACTGTCTCTACTACTTCTAAGATCTGCCACTAAATGACACAGAAACCTGTGGAGGGGGAGCAGCCCCCTCCTCATCGGGCCCCTCAGTTTAAGGGTTCATCTTTCATCTTGATAAGCAATATTCAAGTGCCTTGAACAGCACCCCCTCTGAGTGGTTACCTTCCACTGGCTGGCCATCCAAGCAGCAGCTCCACAGGCAGCCAATCCCCTCCTTTTTATTCTCTGCCAGCTTAAAAAGCTGATTTGTACCTCTCCCCAGGGGAAACGGTTCCATATAAAACACTAACAATTATTCTAAGCTCCATTATACCATTTTAAATGGCTTCTTTTTTGTTAATTGGAGGCACCATTCATAACTGGAGGTTTCTGCCATTACTTAGCTGGCTAAGTGGGGGCCCAGTATCAAATCAGTGTTTGCATCTGGCCTCTTGACCCTCGCTTCCTGCCCAAGTCCCCTTGTGGTATCTTGAGATGTGTGGGTTCTGTGCTAGACCCCTGTCTTCTCACTTTTGGCCCAGCCTAGCTCCCAGGTTTACCTCTTCTCTGGAACTTCTTGATCAGTCAGGATGTCTGATTTTGTCCACCAGACTTATCTTCTTTAGAAAGGGTTGTTTAGCCACTTAACTGAACTTGGTTATTCTAGGCGGCCTGCCTGAGGAACACTGTGACATGAGGTGGCTACTGCTCCCATCCTGGGCAGGTGCCCTGGGATACAGGCTTAGAAGAAATCTCCAAGAAATACCAAGATTATGACTCACAGGACTACTGCCAAGCATGCTGCTCTGGGAAAGCAGTTGAGACAAAAGATGGCAGCTCTCAGCCTCCCCAGGACAGCTCCGTTTGCCTCTGAAGCGCAAACACCTCCTTGCCCAACTTCCTTCCTATTGGCCTCTGTATTTCCCCCCATGTAAAAAAACTATCTGTTATGGCTCTGGTTGGTGGTACAGGCACGTTGCAAATTTAGGAATTAGTGTTCTTCCGTGCTCGTCATGGCCAAGAGAGACCCTCCCTGACCTCCACCACTGCAGATCCATGTGGCCCATGCTCATACCCTGTCTGCCTCCTGGCTAGGGCCAAGATCATGGTGCTGCTCATGAGCAAACAAAGCAGGGAATAGGTTATATGTGACATGGAGGAGAAGCTGTGGACTGTGCCACAGCCCTGCCTCACATGGAAACTGAAGTCACCAGCAAGCTCAGCCATGGGCAGGTACCTTCCCTGCTGCAGCTGGACTGGATGTCCATGTTCCTCTGGAACTCACATCTTTTCATGCCAGGGTGATCAGTGAGCTCTGGACAGTCTATGCAATGGCTTTCATTCCTCTGCTTTTAGAAAAATAAATCTACCTGGAAAATAGCAGAGGAGCTACAGGGATCTACGCATGCCCTTCTGGGATTAGCACAAAGTGAAATGAGGTTGGTCGCTGACCACAGCTTGAGCCTTTGCCTTAAATGTACTGTGACAGGTGCCTACAGAAACAAGCATCTGCCCTTAGTCATTCTAAGGTCAGCCTCCTGCAAACCAGCTATGCAGGGGAAAGAGCAACACAGAGGCTAAGGGTACATGGTGAGCTTGCTGGGCTCTTAGCTACAGTACTTTAGGCTGGAAATAGTCTCACTGCTGGGATGTTCCTGTCCCTTCCTGGATGTCTCCCCTCATCTTCACACTCCTCGTTTGTCCCCTTCCACCTCACCTGTGGACTCCACTTGATGTCACTTCTCAAGGCCAAGTGGGTTGGGAGGTGAAAGAGCTTGAAGCATAGCAGACATGAGCATCTCAGCCTGGTGGGCAGAATGTTTGTCTCTCGAGCACGAGCAGATGCCTGGGCCCTGCAAGACATGGCTTTTCCTCTTGGCACTCTCCTAAGTTCCTGCAGCTGTTTCCTTTGTAGACAGGGGTGATCTCAGGCCTCAGAGGGCCTCGTCTTTGGTCTGCCTTTGTATCCTGTGCATTTCTGCACAGCTGTTGAGATCTATCTCGGCCATCCCCATTGCCCTGGGCTGTCCCAGACAGCCACATGATCATGCTTCCCCAACAACTCCATAGCTTTCTGTGTCTGTTGTCTCATACTGTGGTCATGACTTGGGCCTCTGAAGTCTCTTGCAGGCATCAAATATCTTAAGGACAGGAAAGGACATAGGGCTTTCTCCAGCCTGCCTGCCAGGTCTTCTTTTCTTCCTCAAAGAATTTTCTAGTTTCTGTTCAGTGTCAAAGACAAGCAGCTCCTAGGGCTGCTGGTTGGAGGTGAATCCACCCACTGTGGCGGCCAGAGTATTGTGATGGGAAGTAGGACTGTGCTAAGGATTTGTGTGATCTTCATGTACCTGGGCACCTACCAGGAGAAGCTCACGCTTGGAAATCCCTGTGGTACTCCTGCTGTGGTTTCACTGGGGCCTTGACATTAAAGAAGCCTAATGACCACCAAGGCAAGGCTCCTGTCCTAGCTGGCTAGGTGGTGGCCCAGAGTTCTAGTGTGGCTTAGCTGCATCTCCCCGTGGGCATTGGGCATTGGAACAGTCTGGCCAGCACACTTGCATACTAAGAGAGTGGTCCAGTTTGACAGTGTCATTTTCATTCCCATCAATTTTGCCTTTTTTGTAGATGAAAACTACCAGGAAAAAAGGGAAAACAGATTTCCAAGTAAAATTCCAAAAAGATCCAGCCTAAAAATCCTTCGAGATGGCTGAAAGCTAAGGGCCAAGACCCAGGAGGGTCAATCAAGATGCAAGAGGAAAAAGCAACAAACCACCATAAAATGACTCCTGGGCCCAAGCCCTGGTGGCCTGCGTGCCTAATCAGGGAAGTAAAAGGAAAAGCTATTTCCTCCCAACTACCTGACTCCTGAGACCTTCACCCTATCCCACACTGTGCCCACCACCCTTCCTCTGCCACCACCCCTCCAAAGATCCCATGTCCACGCCATCAGTGGCACCTCGAATTTTCATTTTTGGATGAAGTGACATTTAGCTTTAACAAGACATTTCCAAAGCGCCTGGTCTCCTCCAGAATGCTAACTTTAAAAGTTCGGCATTGTAGGCGAAGAATCCCGAAGAAAAGCTAGTGAGAGAAAGACATTAGGCTATGCATAAATGTGCACTTCCCCTTCCCTGTTATTCAACTTTTTAAATGCCTTTAAGTTTAACGGATCATTTTCATTTTCTCATAATGTAACGGAGTAGGTAGTCTGTGTTACTGTAATTTCTGTAGTGTTTGGGCTTTAATTTCTATCACAAAATATGCTATATGCTATGTATCAAACTTTCTGTGATCAGAAAGGAAAGGTGCCTTAAATCCCAATGTCACAGTTCTATCCCTATGGAAAATAATCAGAAGCACAGTGTACGGAAGCATTGGGACTTCCATTAGCAAAACAATACACACAGCAAGACACTGAGGTGGCAAGGGGCTGGGTTTTTTTTTTGTTTTATAATTCCTTCCCCCCTCTTTTTTTATTTTGTAGTTTGCTTTAAACAGAAAGCACTTAAATAGATGACTGTGTAAAAGTTCTGTGCAATAGAAATAATGTTTGTTCATTTTTGAAAGATAGCGCATTGCACACCAAATGAACTCAAAGTAAGCTTTAGACCAGGATGATTCAGGTTGTGGCTGAGTTGTGTTCACTGTAGCTCCGTGTGTTCATGAACTGAAGGGGAAACAGGGCTGCCGGCCCCTGCAGTGGGCTCTGGCCGGAATGTGCTGGCCTGGGTGCAGCAGGGTGGGGATGTCTGTGATTGAGCAGCTGAGAGAGCCTTCCCGAGTGTCTGAGACCACAGCCATCCCTTCCAGCACTTAACCTTGTCTTGTTGAGACGGACTGACTGCTACTGACCCGACAGCGTGCGTGAGGATGGTTATAAAAGGATGTTTCCTTGAGAAAGAAAAAAATGTCTATCCTCTTCTATTTATTATTAGGTTAATCATTTAAGTACTTATCAGGAGTGTGTTGTTTTGTATTGTTGTCATTATGAATGCTTTTTGCTCACTCCAGTGGTTACTGTCCGCTGCTCCCCCCACAACCCCGGAAGCTAAGAGCCTGGGGATTTGCATGGAGGAGGGGCAGTAGGGGGGAGAGGTTCTCCATCAGAGTCAGACACCTGTCTCCCAAGTAGCCACTCAAAAATTGGTGGTCTTAACTGTTTAAATGAGAGTTGGTGAATGAAAAGCTACCACGGTCAGGAAGTGCCGAGGGGCAGATCGCTCACGAGGAGCTGCAGAGCAAACAGGAAAGCCAAGTTCAGTTCCCCAAAGCCTCCTAGAGCCTCTGTTAAGACTTCTGGGTTCATGAAGGTTCAGTGAGCCCTGGTCAGAGAAAGTACAGTGGCCCAACTGAGACCATCACCTCTGAGCAGGAGAATGGTTTCTTGCAAGACCCGCACAGGTTGCTATATTTTAGTTGGTTTCTGTTGTCCTTGTCCTGGCACACAAAGTTGGTCAAAAGCATCCTGTGAAGTGACAGGTGTTTGTTAGCACCGTCGGTGGCTAGAGGGTCCAGCTTGGGAAATCATGGGCGGGAGCCCCTTTCCCTCCAGTGCAGGGGAAACATGGAGGAAGCCTGGATTTGGAGAAAGACCTTACTGTGGTTAGAAGCACAGCCATCAAGACACCCAGTTGCTTGCTCCCCAGGCATGGGGGTGGGGGGTTTCCACCTCCCTGGGCACCCTGCCCACCCTAAAGCAGGCTGGACTGCTGCCTCTGCCCCAAAAGGGTCACTTACCCCAGACCCATGTGGCAGAGCGTTATCCTCCCTGCTGTGACTTGTCCCCTTGTCTGAAATCTTTGGGGTCCCAATTTTGTTCCTGTCTCTTTGGGGGGAAAAAGCCTTCCCGTGAGGTGATTGTCCCATCTCCCCAAAGGGTTTTCATTTTTTTCTAATTAGTCTATGCATTTCTCTTTCCCTCCCTCCCTCCCTCTGCACCCCCATTTTCTGCCTTCTAACAGGCATCTCATGTCCCCATCCTACAAGACCCTTCAGAAAATGCTGTGCATTTTGGAGACGTGAGAATTCATTTAAAATTCTTAAATCATTTGAGAATAACTTGTTATTAAAAAAAAAGTGGGGAAGAAGATAAGACAAGATGGTTTCCCCCACATCCCTTCCCATGGAGTAAGAGACCTAGCTCTTTGCATTTGTGCAATAACTACTTGCGGTGAGAGCGGGTAGCGCCATGCTCCTGTCCAGACTACTAACACACAGCACAAGACTCGTGTCACCGAGCGGTGACCTCTGCAGACGGCCCTTCATAAGCTCAGCTCCCAGTGCTTTGTGGTGTCTTACATTTTAGCAGTATTTTATATTTTCTGTAACGCACTAAGTCTTAGATGTTTTCTAGAGCTTGTTTGTTAATACAATCACAGATTTTCTTTTCCCCTTAATCCTCACAAAGACCCAATTGACCAAAAAAGAAGAGAGAGGAAATAAAAGGTGTCATTTTTGTACAAATAGCTTTGAGAAGCCTCTGTCGCTGTGACTCATCTCTGATAACATTTTAGTTCTTGCTACTTGTTTTCCACATTCAGAGTCAAAGTTGATCTGGCTGGCGTGGGGGTGGGGAAGACACCCGTCGGCCCCTCAGCGTCGTCCTTTCTGTCTTTGGTTAGCCATACGATGTTTGTTCTCAGCACTGTACAACGGTCCCTATATGATATGGAGAAGCAATATCACTGAAACTCACACCATGTATTATTATTATTCACTAGCACCCTAGGTGTGATAATTGAAGTAAATATCTTTTATACAAACACAATAACGTGTGGGTTGTTTTTATTTAAAGTACTCTGTCCTGAGGAAAAGCAGCAAACACTTTCATTTGGGTCTCAAGGGCATCTTAAGAATGGCTGTTCTCCACACACACCTCCCAGTGTGTCCTCTGGTGTGTGGCTTCCAGGCAGGCATTAGCAAAAACACGAGATATGGGGGTGTGGGCGCCGGCTGGCCTGTTCTCCTCTGGTCTCTGTCCTCAGAAGCATTCCCTCAGGGCCTGCCTTCCCGCTTGCTGTTGTCACCCTGACTGTCTGTGTGCCCTTGAACTTGTACACTTCCCCTTTTTGGCATCTGCTTCCTTTGTCAAATGTAGATACTGTTAACCTGTCCTTTGGCATGTTGTGAGGACCAGGAATGGTGGCCCACCTTGCTGACTGCAGTGCTGGGGTGATGGTAGCTGCCCAGAAACCAGGGTTTGAGGGACCTGTATAAAGCCTCTCACCCCTGGTCGGTGGCCTGGCCTCACCTGCAGTAGGGGTATCTAGCTTTGTCCCTGACTGCTGATGTGAAGTAAAGCCAAGGTTGCCAACTAACGCTGGCAAGGGAGTAGGAAGAGGAAGGGGGGTGGTGGCTGTGGGTTTCTGGGATGATGGGGTGTCTGAGATGGGTCCTCTGGCTGGTGCTGGGGGTGAGAGGTGCCAAAGCCCTGCAGAGCTGGCCGTGAGTGTGACTCTGCACATGCGTGTGACTTGGGATGGTTCTTGTATTGTGTTGTACTGGGTCAGAAAAGACTTGCCACCCACATGATGTGCAACTATTTGGGGTGGGTTATCTGGTTGCGTGTTAATTTGGAGATTTTGGAATGTGAAGCTCCCTTGTGTGATACATAATTGTGAGCCCTTTCTGAATGAAGCCAATTCAGTCCTGCCTCCAGGGGGACTCACAACAACCGCTCTGGGCTGTGAGTATTGCTTGGGCCGCCTCCCAGTGCCAGCCCATCAGGTGGAAGAAACTATCTGGAGACCAGGGCTGAGAAAGGAAACAGTTCACCCTGTGCCTACCACTGGAGGGCGCCCTACTCCAGACCAGTCTCTCAACCTCGGGGCCTGGGCCTTTCTGCCTTCCCCACTGCTAAGTGAGCCTACGGAAATTGTGAGCTTTGGTGCTCCGAGGAGACACAGTTGCAGATAAGCAGGTGGTTGTGTGGTAGCATGGCACACTGGAGCCCAGGAGCTACCTGCAAAGATCCTGTCTGCCTGTGCCCACCAGGACCTCCAGTGTCCCCTTAGGCTGTGACTCCTCCATGGTCCTAGCGCCTCAGCTTGGGGTGCATACAGCCTGCTGGTCCCCATTCTCACTTATCAGTGGTTCACGCAAGGTGGCAGAGGCCTGGCCCTTGGCTTGCCCAGCCATCCTGGGAGCTTAGCTCTGGAAACTGTTGGAACACGGTGGTGACGCAGCCTGCAGGCCATTGATTCCAGTCTGACCACCCAGTGTGGAGCAGTTTGCTGTACCAGAGTGGGAGACACAGCCTGTGCTGGCCTTGGCCAGGCATTGCTGAATTTCTGCCTTTTCCAAATAGCTCAGACTCTTAGAATATCAACAGGAAGAACCTTACATCCCACAAGTAAAATTGTGGCATAATCTCAGCATCTGGGATGCTGAGGCAAGAGGATCATAAGATCAAGACCAACCTGGGCAACTTAGCAACCTAGTGAGATCCTATCATAATTTTAAAAAAAATTTTTCTTTTAAGCGTCAGGGATGTAGCTCAGTGCAAAGGCCCTGGGTTCAATCCGCAGTGCAAAAAAAAAAAAAAAAAAGTACAAACAAGTAATAGCAGAGCTGTTCTCTTGGGGGCCATGGTGGGTGCCACAGAGAATGAGGTTTGAAGACCACTCCTTGTGCAGGGAGGCACCGAAGTCATCCCTGTGATCATGTGGTGCTGTTGGGAAACTTGGTGGTCTCTTACCAGCTGGTCTCCTTGGACAAGTCTCAGTTGACACTCGGGACATCTTTTCCATAAGAATGGATGAATCTGACTTGCTGGCACTGCAGTCTCCGTCTCTGTAACAGGGACTGTAAGAATGCCAAGCCAGCGCCGCGCTGCCACTCAGTGGCTGAGCACTTGCCCAGCACCTGCAAGGCCCTGGGTTTAATCCCCACCTCTGTGCAAAGGAAAAATAAACCAAGCTCTTAGCGCTGAGGGAAGAACTGAGTAGCACAGCTAGAAACTGCTTGGTGGTGTCTCAGTGCATGTTGGTTGACAAGTGTCATTTCATTGTCTTCTGGTTGCTAGAGCAGCTCCCACAGGTGAGGGTTTTTTCTACTGTGTGCCAGTGCAGGAAGGCCTCCTGGATCCTTCTGGAATCTGCCCTCCAAACCAGGCACTCCTCGGGTTACCCAGAAAACCAGTGCTGCTAGGGCCTGACATGGCCATCAGCTGGTGGGCACTCAGTTTGAATAGCACAGTCCTCCACAGAACTGCATGCTGGGAACAGGCAGTGTGGCAGGGAAGGAGGCTGAGACAGTCTCTCACTGACTCCACTATGTGGCTAAAAAGAACAGAGCTGGAGCCAGGCGTGGTGGTGCATACCAGTTATCCTAGCACTCTGGGAGGCTGAGGCAGGAGGATCTGAAGTTCAAGCCAAACCTGGGCAACTTAGTAACTGTCTCAAAATAAAAAGGCCTAGGGATGTAGTTTAGTATGAAGGCCCAATCTCCAGTACCAAAAAGAAAAAGAAAAGAAAAGAAAAAATAAATTTGGATCTGGAGTGCAGCTATACTGGGTGAAGTTGTTCCCTCCACGTGACATCTCAGACTGTGTAGTTGAGCATCCACAGCCAGGCTTGGGGCGAGGGAGCCCAGCTGGAGAGGGGTGCACTCGTTGACATGGGTGACCCTGGGCTGTGGCGCTGGCAGATCTGTGGTCTGACCTGGATGAGTCCCCAGAGGACTAGGCTCCAGGTGCCTGTGCCTGGCCAGCTGTACCCCCACTTCAGGGACCCTAAATCTTGGGAACCCCTCTGCATTCCAGCCAGAGGAGACAGATGTCCCCTGCTGGGTAGAGTCCACTCCACTGTATGCCACTGCCTGTGCCCTTTGGGGACAAACCAGGCACTCACCTTCCAGTAGGAGGAGACCGAAGACACAATAAATAAGTGAGGCTCAGAGTGGCTTAGAAGATGATCCGTGTTGTGGGAGAAAAATAAGACAAGGAGATTGGGAAGAGCAGGTGAGGCATAAAATTTCAAATCAGTCGGGGTCAGCCACCTAAGAACCTAGCATCAGGACCGTCTCAACAGTGGTAAGGGAACAGGCCACACAGATGCCAATGGAAGGAGTGTGCCAGCAGTGCAAAGGTCCTGTGGTGCAAGCTTGTCTGGAAGCCAGTGTGGCTACAGCCATGTGAGCAAGGAGAAGAGAGAGCAGTGATGGGTCACAGAGATGAGGGAAAGGCAGAGCCCTGTGACCCTGTGGGCCCTGCAGAGGTTTGGCTTTTGCCCTATGTGGTGGAGCCATTGGAGGGCTTAGCTGAGGGGGGCCACACTGTCCAAGCCTCTCTCTCTTCCTGCTGCTCCAGGACTAGACTGTGGGTAGCACGAGTCTGTTGCCATCTCTGAGACAAGAGGCGGCTGTGATGGAGAGCAGGTGGTGGCCATGGTGAAAAGCCGGTAGATTTTGGATCTGTTTGGAAGGTGCAGCCAAAAGTGGGACCTAGGGCAGATTTGACCTAAGAAGTGACGGAACTGCAGATGACTCCCTGACTTTGGACTGAACCACTGGCAGTAGCCTTGCCAGGGCCCCTAGACAGCAGGTTTCTTGGGAGAAGGCTGACTTAGGTAGGAGGGGCTTCCAGCTTCAGTTCAGACTCGCTAAGGTGGAGGTGCCAGGTAGACAGGAAGGGGAAGATGAGGGCAGGGAGAGGCGTGAGTGGGAGACGCATAGCAGAATATCATGGACTTGCAGACATCACCCAGTGAGCTGGGCCAGCAAGTGTGAACGCTATGCTTGTGTTGTAGGGCAAAGGAAAAACCAGAGCTGCTGCCGCAGGAGAAGAAAAATTAGCAAAAAGGTGCACAGGCCCCCAAGGAGAGGGGTGATGCAGGCCCCACAGGCATCTCCAGACACTGTAGGGATGGGCCTTGCACAGAGGGGTGGGCGCCAGGTCCACCCCCCACCCAGCCTGCAGGTGGCTGATCTAATATGACAGGGTCCCCGCTTCAGGAAAGCCAGGGGCACAGCACCTCAGGCTTTACCACCTGACTCTCACTCTTGTGCCTTAACTTAAAGTGGTGGGGCCCAGCCACCGTAGGCCTTGAGCTTGATGTTGTTCTGATTTCTTTTTCCCCTCCATGAAATGCACCCTCTAGAAAGCCTTTCCAGAGTCTCCCAGAAGGATGGGATCTCGTCAACCTCCACAACGGAAGGTGACTCCCTCACCTGTCAGAGGCGGGGCCAGCCCTGTCCCCTTCTTCCTAATAGCAGGCTGTCCTCATCCCTCCCCATGCTTCATGCTTCTCAAGACCCTGCCTCTTGGCAGGGCATGGCAGTGCACACCAGTTGTCCCAGCACTCTGAGAGGCTGAGGCAGGAGAATTGCAAGTTCAACTGCAGCCTAAGCAATAATGAAACCCTGTCTCAAAAAGTAGGTAAAAAAAAGCCGAGCGGCACAGGCATGGATCAGGACTAAACATGGACTGCCTTCCGGGGTCCTGACCTGGGACCTCGGAGGAGAACGAGAGGGGCTCCT